>CM039729.1:8068874-8671970 GCA_022539455.1 Dendrobium nobile | reverse complement strand
GCGTATAATACCTCGTTGGACTCGTATCGTCGTCCTCTACACTACAAAAATTTGTTTTTATAAAAATAATATGCATATTTTTAATTATTTAAAAAACTGTAAAAATATATATTTAATATTATTTTAAAAATATTATTTTTATTATTTTTATTATTTTTATACTATTATATTACTATTTTAAGCATAATATTAATAAACATACATTATTTTGATTTATTTATGTTGTCAATTATTATTATTATTATTATTATTATTATTATTATTATTTTTATTTTCTTTTAAAAATTATTTTTAAAATAGGCCTTTAATGACCTTTAAGCTTCAAAAATTCATACCTTTCTCGTTTTCGCTCCGTTTTTAACGCACAACGTCTTGTTTTGAACGTATTTAGATTCTGCATTTTCTGGAATTGGTTTTATTTGAAAATTTTGGGCCTGTGTGCAATTACTTTCAAAACAGTAAAATAGCAATGTTTAAAAATATTTAATTATCGTATTTGAACTTCGAAATTACATAACTTTGTCGTTTTAAGTCCGCTGTCGACGCACAGCACCTTGTTTTGTATGTACTCTGAATTCTGCATACTTTGAAACTATTTTCAGATGAAAATTTTGTCTGCATTTGCTGTTATTACAAAAACAGTAAATCTACACTATTTTAAAATACTATTCTATTATATTTAAAACTTCGGAAATTCATATCTTGTTCGTTTTAAGTCGGATTTTAACGTGTAACCCCTCGTTCTTTTCAGAAAAGCGAGCTTTATGTTTTGAAACTATTTCCAGCCCCTGATTTTGGCTGTTTCGACAGATCACTATTTGGATTCGATTATTCGAGTATTTTTGATATTAAATATTAGTTATGATAATTATTTTCGGGATACAAACTATTTTCAAATCGTTTGGGACTTCGTTAGGGTAGTCAGTGGGTTTCCCTATGCTTATGTATTATTAATTGAATTATTTTCAATTATTTTATTTTCCAAAAAAATATCCTTATATCCATAAGTACTTTAAACTATTTTAAAAACTACTTATACATAAATCCTAATTTTGGGAGACCCGCTATTTCGTGAAATTTTAGACATGGGTTCTAGATACGAAGAGCAATCATGGGGGAGTGGGTTAGTGGGTGATTGGTTCCCAATCATTCACTAATCCCTTCATTAGATGTCTTTCCTTTTCTTGTTTTGTCGTAGTATGCATGTGTAGGATCGCACCACGAGCACTTAGCTTAGGCTCTCCTAGATCTAAGGACATGGTGTGTTTATTTCATTTTTGTACTCCCATGCATTTATTACCTTGAGGGTTAGACAAAACAGCACTTTAAACCTATACAACGTAGTGACACCCTAAGGACAATAATTAAGGACCTGTCTAGCGAACTTGGAAGTTTTCTAGGAGCTAGGATAGATCCCGGATTGACATGAAAAACTTCAACACTTGAATCTAGTGACATCATAAACCTTCTAGAATTTTCTGGAAATTTTTAGGAGCTTTTAGAGCCCTTAATTAACCAACCCTAGTTAATCTGCTAATTAAGGCCCCGAGACCTTCCGGAAAATACAATAAATATATTTTAGGTCAGAAAATTACCCACCATATATCGAATTGTCCAGAATCTAACCCTTGACTTTAGATAAATAGGGCTCCTTAGCTTGACTCTAGGTTAACCCTAAATTTGATCATAGGTGGAAATTACCATTTTGCCCCTAATAAATCATTAAAAATTATTAAAAATCCCAAATCTTCTCCAAACCCTAGGGGATCACTTTCTCAGGTCATCCCTGACTTTTGGGAGTGATTCGACTCAGTTTGGGGTTGATTTGGGCCAAAATTGCAAAATAGGGCCTTCTTCTAGTTAATTTAGAAAATTCCATAAATACCCCGATTTTAAAAACTCATAACTAATTGTAGAAAAATCCAAATTAGGCAAACTCAGTGGCATTAGACTCCTATTAGGGTCTAGTATTTATTAAAAATATTAGATGTCCAGAAACTCACATTAATTAGAAAGTCAACTTTTTGGTCACCCTAGTTCATTTAGGGCCCGAAACTTAGAAAATTCATAACTTTGGATAGGAAGCTCCGATTTCAGTGTACTACCTGTCTAACTACTCGTATTGAGGTCTGGTATTTTCCTAAGATGATGGAAATCCCAGACTTAGCCTTTTTCCCATAGTGACTTTTTGGACCCCTAACTTAGTTCCTAGGAGGACCTAGAACTTTCTAAAATTGGCTAATATCACTTAAACTTTAAATGTCAGTATCCTAAGCTCTTAAAATTGAACAACAAACTAAAATAATTAAAATGGACCTAATTCACTAATATTTGAATTCAACTAAAATATCCTTTTCAGACTCTCAACAAATATGAACTATAGATAATTTTAACTAATTACCCTGCTTAGGACATATCCAAACCACACTAGCCTTACACACACATAGAATTGTTTGCTAGGGCACCACTTCTAGATCTAGGTTAGGCCGCTGGGATTTACTTTTCTGCTGTGTGCCGGAGCTTTCGCGGATTTCATTGCATGCTGTTTGAAAAATGATTGGTGTGTTTGCTTACATTTATTGCACTCTGTGATGTGATGAGCGCTAGACTTACCCCTAGGTTAGGAACGATATATATATATATACTGTTCTTCCGTGCAGGTGGCCATGCTCAAGCTAATAAAAGGGGGGAGCAATATCATGATTTCTAATAATATTTTATGCAGGTGCTTGCTCAGCTCCCCCTAAATAAAATGAGGGCTAAATTAATTATAACTGCACAGGTGGAGCTGCTTAGCCCTCAAAATTAAGAGCATGGCTTGGCACAGGGTCAATGGTGTTAGCATTTTCATTTTCATATAAACTGCTTGGGATGATTTTTACTAGGATAACCTTGCAGGAATTCTTAGATTTACTGTTTTCAATTCATGTAAAATTTGTAATAATTGTTAAGAGTTGTGAAAACAACTATGAGTTGGGATATTCTTATCCAGCTCGGATTCTAAAAGAAGAAGGCATCCCTAAGGGGAGAGTCTTCTTCCATTTGGAAGATCGAGCTGGATGGCTTTAGATATCCAAAGAGAAAAGGCAATACCCCATATTGGGGAATTGTCTCTTCGTTTGGATATTCAAGCCACGACGGATCCAAGGAGTCCAAGGAGGAGATTTCCAAGGAGCCCGAGGAGGAGAATTCCAAGGAGCCCAAGGAGGAGTTATCCAAAGAAGGCTAAAGATTTGAAGACCCAATATCCCACTCAAAGTTGTTGGCGTCTGTCATAGGCTTAGAAATCCGGGTTGTTGGCAGTGGTGCCCGGCCACTTTACTTTATGCATATCTGGGGTGTAATAAGGGCAATTTGCCTATGGCCATTTAGTTGATTAATTTTGGATTTATATTGATGTGTTTACCTGATTGCGCAGTAGAATTACCTGCTTTTTCTAGGTTTCTTTCTTGCATGCCGGTTTTGTTTTCGCCTGGATTTCCGTTAGGCTCTTTAAGGACTATAAAATTTTTCTACTCGTAACTGACCCTTAAAATTTTAAGTTTTAAATAACATAGAAACTTAACGAACCTAGGGAACTGCCGGAACCGTCTGGGGTCGCATGCATATTACTGCATTTCTTCTTTCCTTGCTATAAGACATCTCCCTGCCTGCGGGTAGAGTCCGGATAATCTGGCCTATGAGGATGAAGTGCCGGACCTAGGGAGACCCAGTCTTTTCTAAAAATTATTTTATATTAAGCATGTTTTTAAAATCTAAAGCATTCATGAGCTGACAATTCAATTAGCATGCATTGCATTAGTAACTAACTAATTAAAATTTAATTGCATTAGCTAGGAGCATCTGACCTACATAAGTCCAGGACCACTTAGGAAATTCTCTAGATGTCGGTCCTATTTCTAACAACTGTACCACCCACCCATCTTTCATCATTGACTTGACAGCATGGTTTTGAATCGATTAGGTGGTTAGCTGGCTCCCCCAATCCAGGCCGGGATAAGTCCAGATTTGGCATTGCACTAGTTAGGACACGGGCCTTAGTGTTACTCGTCGAACACTAAGCCTAACCTAGATCTAGGATTCGAGGCTACTACACTCGGTCTCGTAGTATGCCTAAAATAGTAGGTAGGTTCCTTCTTTTCAGGGACCCTAAATCCTACTTATCTGCGTCACAGGATGACGCCACTTCCATCTTTTCTCTCACGCATGTGATCGGATGCCTGACTTTGATTTTCTCCAGTTTCTATTTAGTACCCTAGAGCCTCCGAATGCTGGTATGAGCCATGTATGTTTGATTCACCCCTTCGGACCCTTCTTCCTCTTGGATAGGATTTCCTAGTCTATACCCATGTGCCAATCCCACTTTAGGAGAGGATAATGTATGATCCTTAATCGAGAGTTTTCTCAGGCTCCGGCCTGGGATGTAATTAACCACGGGGGCTTGTGCCCGTGGGAAACTTGATCCCACATCTACTAAACCCCATTTGATCTCTCATATCGGATGGGGGAAACCCGTGATTTGGTTATGTATATTACTACCCATCGGGGTGTGTTGGCGACAGCCTCTATCCCCAATGGTCAGTCGTATGCACGATCCAATCTGCCCTTCCAATCAACCCGTTCGCGCGGTGTTCTTTCGGAGGTCCACATTTGTAACTCCTATTATGTAAAGTACTCTATAAGATGTACATCAAGTTAAGGCCTTCCCCCAAGGAAGGCCTGATCATTTGTAATCAACTATAAATATTAAATACTAGTGGATTAATTCAAATTGGGCTAGGCCCCGTGATTTTTTTTCCCTTTTTAGGGGTTTTCCACGTAAAAATCTTGGTGTCTCCTTTAATGCTGCACCCTCTCTCTTATCTGATTACGTGTAAGATTTTCGTACAATGCTAAGACACTAAAATGTACCGCCGTGAATACTCCAGGACGCAACAAGAATATTTTTAAATGATGTTAATTTTAGTCTGTTTTAAATTTTTAGACCTAATTTAGCTGTTATATGTTATAGCGGTGCATTGTAATACATCTTGTTTTGAGTAATAGTTGGCATTGTTATTTAAAACTAGTTGATTTAATGTATCATATGATATTATTTAGGAGATATATAGTTGAGATTTGACAAACTGAAATTTTAATTATCCTAATAATATTATTTTTAATTTTCTGTTGATTTAATTGGGCGAGTTTGGATGGAGATCAGAGAGCGAGAAGAAGAAAGGAAATGAACGAAGTCTCATTCGTTCTCATTTTATTAACACGAGTAAAGCGGAGATCACATACAATTTCTGCTGTAAACTTGTTGTTGACGTGCAGAGTTCGTGTGTATGACGTCGTAAAGCTGAGAGGCAATGTACTAATTTGAGGGATTTTATTTTATCTTATTTCATTTTTTTGTGGAGGTCAAAAACACGATATCACTTGAACCATATAACTCTGTGGAATAATAGATGTTCACTCATCATGCCAATTATTCCACCAGAAAGAAATAGAAGATGGCACCGATTGTGGACTTCCCTGTACATATTAAATGTTCATGAAGAACCTCCAAAACGTTATATCCCAGATCTTTAGGCAAGTGGACAATCGTAAGTAAGGCTGCTTATAAATGTGCACTCAAACATCTACTTATTTGATTACTCATATTTTGATGTAATATTACATTGTTTAAAAACAGGATGATTAAATCAGACATATTACGCACACATTTGTTGATCATCATGAGGAAAGTGCAAATTCGATGTAGTAGACACTTGATGATGTTAATGAGTTGTATTCCAAGCTAGAGGTATCTTTATTTATTGACTACAATTCACTTTATTCCATTAAGGACCATGGGAGAAAACAGTCTAACAGAGGCTATAATGAGGATTAGAGGTCAAGGAGATCTACATCAGATACTCTTACAAGGATGATGGAAGAAAGCAGTTAGGAAAGAGGTATATATGAACCTTCGAGATAACCAATGTATGTAGGGTCTGTAGAATAAGGTGTGACATCACAGCTCGTTGTAGGATTTCCTACTATGATGGGGGCAATGGTCGTTAGAGGTAAGACCATCAACACAATTTTGGAATTAGTATGGCATACAATGGGTCAACAATGTTTTTGTATATCAGATAGGTACTCATGCATCGCTACAAACGTCGAGTATATAGATCCCTTCATGGATTAATCCATTTTGATTGCCACTATCTTTTACATAGCAGAATGAATTCCTCCAGCAAACTCAAGCACCACAAATCACTATAGACAAGGAGAGAGAAGATAGAGATGTTGTTGAGATCCAGTTATATCCAGGACAAGCGATCGCCTGATAGGTACACAATTGGGAGTGCAGCCATCCCCCAATGTAAGAATAAGAGTTAGGGAACAAGCTTGCGATTATGTGTGTTGTGTCGATGTAATTGAACCATATTTCTTATTTTACCAATATGAACTTCTCTTTTTTATTATAAATTTTTTTTATCACAAGGGATGCACATAAGTATTTATCTAAACTAAATTATAGTTTCACAAGTATTAATCTCAAGTATATCTTTATTTTTTTATGAAGAAACACATACAATCAACTATATACCATATTGAAATACATAAACACACTAGATATTAAATATAATAAGCATGTGAAGAAATTACAAATAAAGCTAACATTCATACAACTATATAGCTTTATTATTTCCTAAACAACATACCTAGACGTGCTTAGAGTTGAGTATGAGTTGGGCACCATTTGAAATGAAACTCCAACTCATACTGAAGTCTTTCCAGTCCTCACTATTCAAGAAATTTCTCGTCTTACCTTTATGTGATAGCTCTTTCATCCGATTATTATAGAATTCCAAAATGAATTCGTCATATCTAAATTTTCAATGATAATATAAAATCGCATGCACAATGTCAAGGTTGTTGCACTTAACATCTGGCAAATGTCTACACTCTTTTTCACAGCTCATCTCATGATATTGCATCTGCAAAAAATGAGGACTGATGAGGTGACTATTATCTTTCAAGAACCTTATCTCAAGATATTTTCAACATGTGACATTTAAAAAATATCTTACCTTATAAAGTTTTACCCTCATTATCTCAGTATGCACACTATAAAGAGCATCATTCTTATCTTCTAGTTATTCATGGACGGAATACCTAAATATCTCGTTCACATTCACCTTTTACTTTAACGGATCGACGGGTGCTATACAAGCATGTATTTTTTGGCTTGTATCATCAAACCTTTCTTTATTAGGGATGTTTATGATCCTTTCAATGCATGGCAAATACATTTTGAATAACTCAATTAAAATTTTCACAACTCTACTTCATATCTCCATGCACCCTTTAAATATCAGAGGTTAAACATATCACACATTCATATGCAACTTAAAATTATAATATTGTATGATTGGACCTTACAACTTTACATGTCATCCGATATGATATTTTGTTTCAAGCTACAATATCATATTAATGAACAATGAGACAAAATTAAAAGGATCTTATGCTCTGAATTAAATTTTGACAGAGGAATCCAACGACCGCACCAACTAAAAGTACTAAATAACTACTATTTTAAAGTACTATTCATAATTAGTCAAATATTAAGATTGGAGTATATAATATTAATATTACTTAAATATATTACTAAGGTAAATTCAATTACCTATTATATATTTATATCATTAAATCATTTTAATTAGGTAATTATAATTTAATTTTTACATAATTATATATAAGAAGTATTTATACGTAATCACGAATTAATTAACATACTTTATATAATCAAATTAATTATAATGCAATTATATAATTCTTACAATTAGATTTTTTTTACCATATATTTTTATAATTCATTTATTTATTATATAAATTGAAAATTACTAATCACATAATTAATTTTAATGTAATTATGATTTAATAATTATATACTCATAAATTAGTTATTATATAATGGCAGAATACTAACTACTACTTAACTTTCAAATAAATTAGTTATTAAATAATCGCAGAATACTACTACCTAACTTTCAAATAAATAAAAATTAATAAATTACTAATATAGAATAAATAATTAAAATAAGTTAGTTAAATTAATACTAATACATATATTGTATATAATTAAATTAAAAAATATAAATTACTTATATAAATATATGATAAACCCTTTCCCATATAAGCTCCTAACTAAACTTCGCATGCATCCGACTCCTCTAAATAAATTCCGAGTAAAAATGCTCCTTTTTATAAATAGGCCAAGTTCACATTCATTTATAGAAATAATAAAAATAATTTAATAATCATGAACAGTTAAGATGGGGAAGGAACACTGTTTAGAGAAAAAAAAAATGAGAAATTGTCTCAGTTTTATATTATAAAATGTTAAGCGACAAAAGAGAGATCATAACAATCTAAGCAGTACAGTATGGTCCAATCATTGGTTGTTAAACCTCATAATGAGCCAATCAAATTAATTAAACTTTTGTTGATTAAATATTTAAACTATAATAATGAGGGTGAATTAATTAAGTTGGTAAGGACTTGATGTTAATATATTCTCTTTAATGCAAATCTAAGATTAGCTAAGAAAATGAGAGAGAGAGAAGTCAAGAAGTTCTATGATTTTATTACTCGAAAGTAGAAATATCGAGAAAAATATATTGTTATGTCTACTTAGGCCTGCCCTCTCGCCCTTATATATATAATCGTATAGAAAATTTTGGATTAAAAGGTAAATATATGAATGATAATTAGATTTTATCAAACAAAAGATATCCTAATTATACATTGTTAACGATATGAGATATGCGTTGGAGTCTTTCATACATTAAAGATGAGCCAAAATGTAACCACTGTCATGACTGATCTAATTTACCTATGCGATCTTCCTTTTTTAACCGACTTGATTAACTCAAACTCAACCTGAGCTATTTGGGGATGCACATTCTACACTCAAAAAGTCATAATAATTCAAATCAAGTGGCAATTGTGTTTGTTTTTTTTTTTTTTTTCGTTGTTGATTTTCAAAACATTAGTGTATAATTTTCACAAAACATATTTAAACAAATTAGCAAGGTAAATATAATTGTTGTGGGCTAGAATATACGCTGCAATAGAGTTAAAAACTTTTGTCTGTGTTGTATAAATATCCAACACCCAAATAAAAGAAAAAATGAACACCGGAAATTTTATGTGAAAATCCCTGGAAGAGGGAAAAATCATGGGGCCAAGCCCAGTTGAAATGATTCCACTGATGTTTTGTTAGATTATAAGTGGTTGACCCTGAAATTGAGGAAGATCATATTACAATAATCAACCATAAGGTTGAAATCCATTAATGAGCAGAGATCAGAAATTCAACAACGTTTAGTGGTTTGGCAAAAATTCGTCTTCAATTGATGGTCTGGTGGAAGTCCGGCGTCAGTTAGTAGTTGGGCATAAGTCCAACGCCAGCCGACGGTAGTTGGGCAAAGTCCAAAGCCAGTCGACGGTTGGGCAGAAGTCAAGCGTTAGGTGCAAGAGAACTTAAATTTATTTTCTTCCTTCTTTTCCTTCTCTCACTTTTCTTTCTTGCATGGTCCCTTTCTATGAAAAATGAGGGATTTATTTATAGTTTTCTGAGAGTGGTATGACCAATAAATAGGAGGAAAATCAAGAGTAAATTGATAGTGGTTTGAATAGACAGCCGATGTTGAATCCCTTGATCATGGACCGTTTATTAGACATTTGAATGTCTTAATGATATCAAATTTTGGCGATCATGGGCTTGTTGGATTCATCTCATCGAGCCGCTCAATTTAATTATTAGCATGTTACGTTTGAAAGCCGTTTGATAATCCAAATTATTGTTAGAACATTCCAAATGTGCTTCGAATCTTTGATTTGAATCTATTTGAGCTCGGATTGGGTCGAATTTGGTATCGTTGGGTTTGTATATCCGAGAAGTTCAGTTCGACTATAAGTTTGCTGAAATCGAAGTTCATATCATCCCGAATTTAATTTTTAAAGTTTCCAACTTTATTTTGCTTCGAGATTCGTGCCCGATCAAGATAATTTTTTGATGATATATCAAAAATAAAATAAAAAAATTAATCTTAGATTGTTGCTAAACAAATTTGTACTTCATACTTTAAATGACTCTAAAAATCATATGATCCATATGAATCTCGAGGAAAATTTTTAATTGAAAACATATGTCGTTGGTAATAAAAAAGACTTCTTATCTTGCATGAAAACTATTGTACCGTTATGATCATCGGTCAGTAAAACATGCTATGTTGAAGCCCACCCATAGATCCAACAGTCCAATCAACAGTAAGATGGTGAACGAAGCAATATCCATGGCATCACATACCAATCTATAAAAAAATATAAAAAAAGTTTAGCAAATAGTAGTAGATGAAAATTTTGAGCTTGTTTCACTTTGTCTATGTCAATTTTAAAATCAAATCAATTCAGCTATTAATATCGTATATTTTATAAATAAATAAATATCATAGAAGTTAAAAATAAATGCAAAATCTCAAAAAAATCTAAAAACTACAAAATCTATCTCGATAAAAAAGATATTAAAATGTCCTCATTAATTTTTTTCCCTTCTTAGGCCCAAATTGAAATTGTTTTACTCACTATGGCATTAGGGGTGATGAACTAAGTAGGTCGTACTATAGTGTAAGAATCTTTGGACTGTGACATTTATGAGATGATAATAATGCCTGAACTGCTTCCTTTTGAAATTACCTTTCAAAACCTTTGATTTTCAGCAAAATAAGAACCAAATACGCATTCGTATTAAGAGGCCTTTTATCGCAAGTGTTAAAATTTTAGGAAATTTTAATAGAACGTAATACTTTTAAAATTTATGAAAGTACCCAAGGGTAGATTCAACCTTAATTTTTAGGGGGGGGACAAATTTATAAATAAAAGTATAGAATTTTTTTTTTCATAAATATCCTTACAACCAAAAGTTGTTCTAAGGGCGCTGCCTCTCAACCCCTATTTGTTCATCGTTGTATGCTTCGCAGATATGTTAGCACTCCAAGGGGGCAGTCCCAAGAACAAATTTTGATTATAAGGATATTTTTATATTCACTTTACTATTTCTCTTTGTATTTGGTTCATCGTTCCATAATGATAACATCTCTACACAACATGTTTAATTATGTTTGGGCAATTGCCCAAAGACCACAGTATTTTAAAACATTTACTATTTCTCTTTGTAATAGAGACTAAAAAATACATGAAGAGAGATAAATTACCCAAAGAATCATATAATAAAGAATTTTTTTAGAGTCCCCCCCCCCCAACCTTAAGGTGGATCCGCCTATGAAAGTACCCTATTATGTTTGATTACAACCATTAAATATTAATCTAAAAATTGCTTTTAGCCAACCAACACATAAACTTTCAAAACCTAGATATTCCAAATACAATACACTCAAAACTTATCAAATCAAACAACATAATAGTTCATCGCACTATTATTACCCTCCAAACTATATTTATTTATTAAAGTCCTATAATCGTTGTTACCGACTACAATACTTTGGCCATCATCACCAAGAATATTTTTTTTTTGAAAAGAGATAATAGATTAATAAAACAAAAAGAGGTTACAGCCGCATAAATAAAACTAAACGAGCAAAAGAACAGACCAAACAAAAGAGGGAAATGCAGCTAAAAGCGAGCTCAGTAATTAGTCCAGGCTTCCAGTGTCCAAGACGTCCCGCACGAACCTTCCAGTAAAATGTAGAAAGCGTCCCACCGAACCAACACAAAAATCCACACATACGGTTGCCACCAACAAAAACGACCAGGACACGAGCCCCGACCACATCATTGCTCTTAGCCACACGAAGCAGCAAGTCGAACAGTAAAGCCGAAAATTCCCGAGAAGAACCGAAAAACATTCATCTTCTACATCGACCTCTCCCCCAAAATTTCCCGCTAGTGGCAATCTTTGAATTACGCCCCAGTGCAAAATCATGGTCGGTTTCAAAAGACTCAGAATCCGATTCAACATCCGACGAATCAATCAACCAATTATTTTGATTCCTAATCTCCAAACCAGAGGAAATTCCCACACAGTTAGCCAACACATGTGGATCAACCTCACGCACAGGCACTTCAACTAAACTGTTAGCAATCAGATTACCATCCTCTCCACCCAGAGACGGAATCGGAACCACAGCACCAGATACAAAACCATCCACACCACCATCCGAATCCTTAAAATCTTGAACACCCCCATTTGAATTCACAACACCCAAGACAGGCGAGTCATCAGAATTCACAACATTCACCTCAACAGAAGGCACCTCCGGCACCAGACAAATCGTAGGAGAATCCTCACAATCACAACCATCCAATAAAACCGGGGGCATAAAAGGAATGACATTAGGTGATAATAAAAAATCATTAGCAGCATTCGCCGATTAACAGCATCAAACGATGAGTCAGCCAAAACATCAGAAACCGGCAAAATAGAGCAACCAACCTCATATATACCATCAGCGGCCGAAAGAACCCCAACACGAAGTTCGGAAACACGGTACCCCCCACCCCAACAGGATACTCCAACGCAATAGGGGTACCAGGAGAAGAAACCGGAACTACAACAGAGGGTAAAACAACACCCTGTTCCACATTAATATCAATAAGACCATTCAACTCCCCAAGAACCGGAATAACAACACCATTACCCGAAACAACCTCACACGAAGGATCATTTGTAATAGGCAAAAAAGCAAGTGTATTAGGATTCGGTAAAGGATCAGGCAGCGTATTAAGCGGCGGCGGAGCCACGGTTTCCACAGAGCGTAAATTAGAATAAAGCTTAGTACAATCAGATTTTTTATGCCCCACAACTTTGCAATGTTGACAAAAATTGGTCAAACCTTCAAGAACAACCTTTTGCACATACCCGAGCTTCTCCGGACCCAGCCAAACATAATCAGGATAATTTTTGGAAATGTCAAGTTCAACAAGTATGCGCGCGACTGAGGGACGCGATCCCACAGCCGTCGCATTATCCGTTTGGATCGGCCTGCCAAAAACAGATCCCATGCCAAAGAGTATACGAGAGGAAAATAGATGAGGTCTAAGTCCCGGAAAGAAATCCAAACTGGGATGACAGGTGACTCTTCCGACAGGTCCAAAGTAGGCGACCAAAGTAATCATCACCAAGAATATGAATGCATGTCATCACCAATAAATCACCAGCAAAATATCTCAATTTTAATTTCCGACAATCACCATCAACGATAATCATAAGCAATCCTCACTACCATTAACACATTTTCATTATCCGACTATTAGCATTTAAGCATATTGTCTTCGCCTCATGTTGTGGCTGATCCGATGAATTGTGCTTTTGTTTCAAATTCTAACAATTTGTGTAGACCTAATGCTATGAGTTATTGTATTTCTCATTGGGGTGTTTCTACTCCTATTTCTGTGGATGGTTTGAAGGAGAAGAATAATGTTTTATGTGAGATTAATAGGGATGTTGGACATGAGCTATCTAGTGGGGATGTTGGACATGAGCTGTCTAGTGGTTCAGTCCATCCTGTTTCTCCTCATACTCTAGTGGATTTGGCTGTGGTTGCTTGTGAAGTGATACCTATTGTTTCTTCTCCTACTATTCAGGTCTATGGCTAGGTTGTCGAGGTCCCAATCAATTTAATTTCTACTAATGATTTAGCTGCCCATGTGGGTGATAGACCTGGGGACAGTGTTAGATGGCAAACTGATTGGCTTGAATGCTCATCTTCTTCTGAGGTTGAAGAAGTGAATGTGGGTAATCAAGATGTTATTTTGCGAGATCATCATTTTTGGGTGGGCAAACATCAGAAGCGAAAATCAAAACGATAGCTTTTTTTGGATGTGTTATCCTCGGTTAGCCTTTGTAGCTTTTTATGGATGATTTCTTTTTTGGCCTTGCGGATTATCTGTTTTGTTTGGGCTATGATGTGGCTCGGGCTCATCGCTCTGGATCTGTAGCTAGTTGGCAACCTTTGGTGGTGGTTCTTCTTAGCGATGCTGGTGGTTAGTTGGTTTTTTGGTGGATTATTGCTCACTCACTCCTTTGGATGGTTCATGCCTAGATTCATATTGATCAATAGTCTTTGCCTTTACTGAGCCCGCTGGCTTTATGTACTTACTTTCTTCTTGTTTGAGCTTCCCATTGTTATCTTCTTATGTATCCGATATATATTTCTAGGCTTTATGCTGAGTTTTCCCTTGATGTACTCATTTTACTTTCATGGAATAAGATTATTATCTTTTTGGAAAAAAAAATGTGGATACCTAATTTTTGCATTCTCTATGTGAGGAATCAAATAATTATTCTCAGTCATGTCTAATCACACATTTATCAGTTGTAAAGAAAATATGTTTAGTGTATCTTTTATTATATAGAAGATTATTGCATATGGATGAGACCCCATTATTTTTAAAACTTCCACGTAAAAAAATTTATAATATCTTTCAATTTTTTTGTATAAAGCTAAGATATAAAGCAAATACTCTATCACCACTATATTTCTAGTACCTAATAAGTATATATATTTTTTCTCAAATATAAAAAGATATGAGTTTTTTTTATTTTAATTAATTTAATTAAAAATTCACATGCATCACATATGCAACTTCTAGAACCAACAAAATATGCTTGGAAGCAACTCCCAATCTATAAACTCAAATACCAAAATAAATAAGAGTTTATGATCCACCAACACTTCTTAATAACAAAATGTGTTGGATTGGAGAGATATAGGGCACGTGTATTTGCCTGATACGCACCTAATACATGTTGAACATACTATCTATTTTTTAATTAAAAAATACTAAAAAAATTAACTAACAAGCATATCCAAAAAAACATTCTCTCTTTTTTTTTTAATGCAATAGTTAATCATTTTAATGGCTCTTTAACACTAATTTTATTTTCTTTATTCCTCCTTCTTTTCCTATGATTTCTTAAACAACATAATATATAAAAATCAATTATTTCAATTTTAAGCTACTAATCTTTAATATTCATATTTGAAATCAATTTAAATATATATTTTTATTTTATGAGTAATTAAAATAAATTTAATATTATATGAATTCTTACATAACCCTCCAAATCAAGGTGGCTTTCTTGACCCAACAGCAAATTCCATTTATGCCCCTCCCACTTCCTCTCTGTGGCTCTGTGTCTGTGTCACCCTATTCAAAGTTCAAACCACCTAAACGACAAACGATCTCCCTTCTTCTCTCTCACTGCTCATCAAAATACGCTTATATAAATACTAACCCAAACCCTCCATACCACCACCTTACAGATCCCTAAATCCTCCACCAACACAAGCAATCAATGTCTTCCACGGCCGCCAGCACAATCGACGCCGGCGCCATCCGCCGCCGCCGACCTGACTCTCCTGACCCGGAACCCGATCCATCCGAGCCGCGCCGAGAACGCTGCCCTCGCTGCAGCTCACGCGACACAAAGTTCTGTTACTATAACAACTACAACACTTCCCAACCCCGTCACTTCTGCAAATCCTGCCGTCGCTATTGGACCCTTGGCGGATCTCTCCGTAACGTCCCCATCGGAGGCTCCTCTCGGAAGCGGCTCCGCCCCGCCGCCGCTCCTCCTCCTACACAACCCCTCTCAGCCGTCCCTCCGCCGCCGTCGGTCGAGGTCGGATTCTCGCCGCTGCCGATTGGGTTCCCGCCGGGTCTGGGCGAGGGGATAATGGATAAGCGGATCGGGTTTGATCTTGGCCTTGGACTTGGCATTGGTCCCGGGCCGCTGCTTTGGCCACTATCTTTGTTTGAGGAGGACGTCGTGGGGGACACGTGGCGGATAGAGAGTGGAGGTGAGACATTCGGGGCAACTACGGCGGTGTGGAAGGATGTGGGATTTTCAGCGCCGATGGATGGTGGCGCCGGCGGCGTCGGTGCGCCGGAGAGGAAAGTTCATTAGTTAGTGGCGTTTTCGTGGATAGGTGGAAGTTTTGGTGCCTTCTCCAGTTTTGGGTTTATGTTTATGGCTGGGTGTTTCTCAGGAACAGATTACCGCAGGACACTTGTTTTCCATTTGGCTCTCTCGTGAATATGAGTGACGTTTTAGTTTATTTTCTAAATGGTAATGATATAGTTTTTCTAAATTTGTTTTTGCTTTAAAATTTCATAATCAATTTTAATTTTTTCATGTTTTATTTCATTCCTTCAAATAAATTGAAAAAAAAAAAATTTCTTGCTCATTTCTAATGTACAAATGATCATCTTAAGTAAATTATGCTTTCTCTTTAATTCTTATTAGGCAATTTTGTTTTTCATATGAAATTTTGTTTTATAAATAAGAATCATAATTATATTTTATTATTTGTTTGAATATAATTAAAAAGCAAATTGAAATTTGAAACTATATAAATCACTAGAATATAATAAATTTGCAAAACAAATAAAAAAATTATATGTTTTTGTGTCCACAAAATTTTGTTTGTAACTACAATTAAATATTATTATAATAATTTCTTTAATATAGATTAAAAATTATCTTTGTTATGGTATTAATAGAAGATTGTAATCTCGAATAAAGAATTTGATGGTCCAAAATATATAACTTTACCTTCCCATTTTATAATTCTGACCTTCCTAATAACTTTTAAATTATTTTTCGAGCCAAAATATCTATAATGAAGAATGATTCTTTATATTTAAGGATGTTCATTAAAATTTAAGATGAATAATCTCCCTTTTATTGATGTAAATTTTATGTTTTCTTGATATTAAATTTAAATAGGTTGAACTTAATTAAAATATTTTGTTGAATGAAAATTAATTATTTGTTATTTGAGATCATATAAGGATGTGATATGAATGGGGTGAAACTACATTGTAATATGAATGAGCATTTGGCCTTCCTAAAAAAAAATCAGTTTTACTTCTAAGGAGAGTATTTTTGAAAATTTGCTCCTACTAAAATTTTTTTTTGCCCTATCATAAAGGATTTTGCATGCCCTCATTCAATCTCAATCATATTTACGTACACCCAGTCGCTCATTGTTTCTCTCATATCTTTCATATTTATAGGACGTCGTATGTTGGCAATCTATCATCTACTACTACAATGTCGCCACCCTTGCGACCCACTAAAATCTCATGTCTACACTTCTCTGATTACTCACCACGAACATTGCCCACCTTCAAAAGTAAAGTTGCCTTAACTATCCCTAGATGGATATGAAAATTCTATAATAAAGCCAATAAAGACATCACATCTAAAGGTGTGGAGAAGATATATTGTCAAAGCCAAGATAGTGATGACTCTCCAAAATGGTGCCTATGGTGGCAAGGAGCCATAAGCATGAGGTGTTGAGGTGGTGTCGATGGAACATCACATGGCGCAGAGGCCACAGTTGTTACTAATGACAAGAATTCTAAGAAGTTTACAACAAGGGCATGGAGAAGCTATCATACGAGCACTAAGAATCTATTAGCAGGGCACGATAAAGGCACGACAAAACATCATTATGATGATATTTAAGAGTTTATTTGCCCAATTCATAAACATAATAAGAAACACCTTCTTATTGTAATTTAATATTCATTATATAAATCACTTTAATGATTAATTTATTTTCAATTCAAGATAATAAAATATATTACAATAATTTTAAAGAAGACAAAAAAATTATTACGTTATTTTTAATGAAATATAACAACACAAAGCTCTAAAATTTTAAAGCAAAATCTTAATGCCACAGTCTGAATAAAAGTCATTTTTTATGTAAAATGTTTTTGTTGTGAATCTGAATATTTATTACACCATTAAAAAAATTATTTTGTTAGGCAAATGATAGGAAAGTCGGTCGCATGAGGCTGTTTTTTAGTATATTAAATATCAATTTTCCAAACCTCTCTGTCATTAAAATATTTAAATCTGTTCATTATAAATCATAAAGTGAAAGAAGCTGAAGACTATGAGTGGCAGATGAGCATGCCCACATGTACAACTCCAAAGCCAATCTGAAGTAGAAGATTATGGGTGTAAAAAATTGGAAAAATTATTAGGTGCGGAGTGCGCATCGTCCATACAAGTTCTGGGTACCCAGCAGTACCCAACGGTACCGAGTGCGAGTACAGCTAGGTACCCAATGCTTGTGCGGACGGTTCTCCCCGTCCACACTCCGCACCTAATAATCTCTCTAAAAATTGACCTAGCTCAAATTCGGCCCAAAAAATTTGGATTCAAAATGATATATTTAATAAATAGGTTGGGCTATGTCTCGAATTCCAAACAGTTTGTTAAACGGGTTGGGTTCAAGTTGAGCTGTAAATTCAATTTTGACCCAAAAGTGACCTGTTTAATTTTTTTTTTCAAATTCCTTTGCTTATTAGTATAATCTCTTTATTTTATTAATCAATTTATCGAAACTCTATAGTAGTTAACAAGTAAAAAATGAATCAAAACGAGTTATTGTGTTGGGTTCAGTTATTCGGGTTGCCATCAAGTAAGGTTCCGGTTCATTATTTTGATATGTTTATTAAACGATGCAAGTTCAAGTTGAGTGAATTCCGGTCGGTCCAATTTCATGTCGGATCAAAATCCCTATTGCAATCACCCTAAATAGGCCCTGAAATTAAAATCTAAAATCAAAGTAATTTAATTTTGAACAAATGAGAGGAAGGAGAATGGTATTTATTTTTTTTGCCATCCACCATGCCAAATTATTTCGAAATTCACCAAACCTTTTTGTTAAAGACAAATGTAAACTCATTTAATTTTACGCAAAATTTGTAAAAAAATGACTTCTCTTTGGCCATAGTTTTGTCAGCACAGTCTTTGATGCAAAATTTAAAAAATAATTAGATAATTTCTCAATTATTTTATTTTAACAAATAATCCTTCAAAATATTAATTTTTATAAACAAATCATTTATATACAATTTTGCAATAGTTTCACGATCATGAGTAATATATTTTTGCAATATTTTAAAGAGAGACTAATTATAACATCGTATTTATTAAAAGGTCAACTATGATCTTTTATTTATTTTTTATCGTTATTTATTTTATAATATTAATCATTTGAGTAATTTTTATTTTATTATTTTATTTTCAAATTTAAATCTCGTCATCCAACTATTATTAGTCAAGTACTAGTATTAGTTGTTAATTAATGATATTCATTTTATGTTTATTGTACATTCGTTAATAACAAAAAAAAAATCATTCAGATTAATAGGATTCAATATTATTATTACTTGATTTATTTTTCAATAATTATATGGCATAAAAAATTAACTGATTAAAGAAAGAGGTTCAATGGTTGTTGCGTACGGGAATATTCGTGGCGGTAGAGAAATATAAATTTTAATATCATAGCTTTGTACGAAGATCTAGTACGCAAGCAGATAAAAGAGAGGGTGTAACGTTCATAAGAGATCAGAATTTTTTGGTCGAAACCCTTGAAAATGGGGAAAAACCATGGAGCCTGACCCAGTCTGAATGAATCCACTAGTGTTTGCAGTCCATTACAAATGAGGCCCTTCCTTAAGAGGAATGTCTTAGCTCGATGTGGCAAATATACATCATATATAATATATTACATGGTGGGAGTTGGATGAATCAATGTTGACATGTTTGTTTGGGGCGGCAGAACCATAGTCAACGAGCAATGTAGGTCGTAAGAATCATAGTCAGCGGGTGACGGAGGTCGGAAAGACCAAAGTCGACGGTGATAGAGGTCGGAAAGACCACCGTATGACTACAGAGACCAGAAGAATCATAATCGACGGGCGACATAGGTCAGAAGGACCGTAGTCGTCGAGCGACATAGGTCAGAATGACCGTTGTATGGCGACAGATGTTGGAAATATCGTAGTCGGTGGGCAACGGGGGTCGAAAGGACCGTTGTTGGCAGACGATGGAGGTTAGAAGGACCGTAGTTGGTGGGCGACGAAGGTCGGGAGGACCGTAGTCGGTTGGGCTATAGTCGGCAAGCGACAGAGGTTCGAATGACAGTGGTTGGGAGGATTAGCGGAAGTCTGACGGTGGTCGGCGGACGGGCGGAAGTCCAGCGGTGGTAGGTGGACGGGCGGAAGTCCAGCGGTGGTCGACGGACGAACAGAAGTCCGGTGGAGGTCAGCAAACTGGTGGAAGTCCGGCGGAGGTCAGCGAACTGGTGGAAGTCCGGTGGCGGTCGACGAACTGGCAAAAGTTCATCGGTGGTCGAAAGGAACTCCGACGGTGGTCGGGATGAACTCCGACAGTGCTCGGGAAGAACTTCGGCGATGTTTGATGGCAAGAGAGCTCTCAAACTCCTCCATTCCTTTCCTTCTTCTTCCTCCTCCCCCTCTCATAAGAGTAGTGGGGGCTATTTATAGTTTTTTTAGAGTGGCATGACTTGTAAATATGTGGAGGATCAAGGTCAAAATGAGAGTGGTTTGAATGGACGGCCGATATAGATCCCCTTGATCATGGATTGTTTAATGGTCATTTGAAAGCTTGAATGATATCGGAATTCAATGATCTTCAGCTCGTTGGAATCCTCTCGTCGAGCTGCTCGATTCGACTGTAAGCACATCATGTTCGGAAACCATTTGATAATCTAAATGGTGATTTGAACCCTCCAACATCGCTTCGGATCCTTGATTTGGACCTATTTGGGTTCAGATTGAGTCGAATTTGGTTTCGCTGTGTTCGTATTCTCGACACATTTAGTTCGACTATAGGTTTGTTGAAATCGGAATTTAGATGGTCCCAGATTTAATTTTGGAAACTTTCAACTCAATTTTGCATCGATATTCGTGTCTGATCAAGATAATTTTTTTGATGACATATCAAATGTATTTTTTAAAAAAAAATCAAATTTCATCGCTTCAGATGGGACGAGAAGTAAAGAATTTGGGAGAAGATGTCCTGTTTAATTAGGATAATTTAAAATTATTAAATTTATTTTTAGCTGAATGTAAAATGAAATAAATTAGTTAATTGTTTATGTACTATATTCATAAAAATAAATTCAAATATTTTAAAATTTATATAAAATATTAATCAATATAAAAATGTTATAATCTAAACTTTTTCTGGAGGAAAATTTTGATGGTAATGAGACAGCTACAACTTTCTATAAAGGTAATTATAAAGCTATTGTGAAGAAAGCAACTCTTTTGAAAACTGTTGTAGAAAAATAATTTCTTAGCATAAAAATTTATTGAAAGCAACAAAAAACAACGCCCAAACAAAAACTATAGCTGCAATGTGATTAGTAAAACAGTAAGAAAGCTACTCCAAACAAAGCTTCATGCTTCATTTGGGATAGCTTTAGGCCACTAATTTTTTGCTGCTTTCAAGAAAATTTTATGCTAAGAAATAACTTTACAATACAATAAGAAAACCATCCCAAACGATAACTATTATAGATTTTTTTCCAAGCGAATATATATATATATATATATATATATATATATATATATATATATATATATATATATATATATATATATATATATATATATATAACAAAACATATTTGATTAATAATATTATAATATCCAATCTAAATATTATATCTATGTATCATATATTATATTATATTTTTATTTTTTAATTTATTTGTTTCATTATGGAGCACTATTTTATTTCATAATTGGCCTTGTCAATGTTGTCTTGTACAAAATTTTGTTAACTTAGAATACCATTATGTCACATGCTACAAAATTAAAAGGCATTTCTCTCCTCTTTATTATAGTTTATGTAGATTCTCCTACTAAAAAATTGGAATATCATTTGACTAACTAAGCAAAGAGGATTAAGGCTGTTAGTTTGATTGAACTCTTGGTAATATGTTTTGACCGAGCTCATAAGTAACCATTCTATTTAATTTGTACAATTATAGCTTTATTCAATTATTTTGACAAATTACTATCATTAATTTGACTAGGCAATGATTATTGAAATTTTTTATTTTTTATTAAGAAAATCATTTCTAATAAGGCCATGTTGAACACTCAACTACACATTTTTGCTATCTATGTTTGACCATCTATTGATGGAGAGATTATTACGTGCGAAGTCTGAATACGGAGAACCGTTCAATTTTATGGTTGTGAATAGTAAAAGCATTGTTACTATTTACCACTGCACATTTACTGTTCATAGTCAGAAAATTGAATGGCTCTTTATTCTAGACTCCGCACTTTATAATCTCTCCTATTGATGAGATGGTACTATTTTATCTCATCTCTTTGAAAGAACAATATGGCATGATTTACTAAAGCATTGCTTTCATTTTTTTTTTCTTTTAAGGAAATTTGGTTTGATATGATTTTTTTATTTTAAAATTTTAGTATATATATATATATATATATATATATATATATATATATATATATATTTATTTATTTATTTATTTTATTTCCATCCTTGAAATTAGGTGTTCACCAAAAGTTATTAAATTCTATATATATCTATTTAGCATCAATTGCATGTTCATTATAGTAATAATGAAATATTCAGATAATTTTCTACAATATTAACTATTTTCTATTTATTGAGTTAGACTTTATTTGAGACATTTTTCTTTTTATTTTACGTGTTAGATTATAATCATAGTTTTTATTTGACCAATACTTTTAATAATTTTTTTGGTTAGAAAGTTGTTTTATTCATAGTAATTTTACAATCAACTTTATAAAAAATTATAGAGGTCCCAAACATATCTTTAATATATTTTAATAAATTTATTTTTTGGGTGTAACCACGAATTAAATACTATTTATTTCCAATTTGACGTAGCCTTTAGTAAGAAAAATAATAATTTTTCTTTAGATAAAATAGGACAGAAGATTATGATGTCATGAATTTTAAATATAAAAATTGAATTATAATTTATTTTATGACAATTAAAATTAATATTGATATGATTTTATAAATATTAAAAAATTTTAATTATAACATTTGAATGTCTTGGAAATTTAATAATACATAGATTAATAACAATGTTTAGAATATATTTCATCATTTTAATTGGTAAAATAAATGAGTAAAATTGAGTCTAGACCTAGTGAGAGGGAGTTGAAGGTAAACTCGAATTATGGAGGTCAATTTTAGAGTATATTAAAAGGGAAGCCTAATACTAAGTTAAATGTTGCAGATATGAGGATGCTTAGGTGGATGAGTGGCTTGATCATTAGAGATAGGATACGAAACGAGCATATATGTGAAAAGGTTGGAATAGCTCCAATGGAAGATAAGATTAGAGAGAGTCACCTAGGATACGAAATGAGTATATACAGGAAAATGTTGGAATAGCTCCAGTGGAAGATAAGATTATAGAGAGTCACCTAGGATACGAAATGAGCATATACGTGAAAATGTTGGAATAGCCCCAGTGGAAGATAAGATTAGAGAGAGCCGCCTTAGATGGTTTGGTCACATTAAACGGAGGCCATCCGATGACCCGGTCGGTTTGGAAAGTTAAGGTATTAAATTTGACTTATGTTAAGAAAGATAGAGGTAGACCAAAAAAGACTTGGTTTGAAAATATTAGAAATGATCTTTCTTTATTAGATTTAAATGAGTTTTTGACTTTTAATCGGACACAATGGCGTTTCCGGCGTCTTTTACGCCGGTTATAATTCGTTGAGTTTAAAATGACCGGCGTCTACTCCGCCTGTAAATCTGCCGGCTATTTTCCGGCGTACAATACGCTGCTTTGGATGAAATGCTTGTATATTCCGACATCAACACGAGTGTATTGGGCGCGGAACACTACCAACGACTATTCCACTTAAATAAACGTTGTTATACTTCCATCTCATAATACGCCGGGAATAACGCCGTACTTACCGATGCATAAAAATCCGCCGGTAATCGCGTGGTTTCATGTAGTGCCTGTATGTGTCATTTTTTAGAGAAATTATTGTGTTGAGTCCGGACGGAACACTGTGTGCACATAATCTGTACATTAATTTGATACACACTATGTAAAAATATATAAACAATGTGTACACTCACATATCCGAATAGTTCTTCCCATTCGGATTCCACAGAGAATAATTTCTCCATTCTTTGATCTTTTCCATTTTCCTTACCGGGATCTTAGATTGATTGTAAAATCCTTTCATCCAGCAATTTTTTTCTGCAATCTGTATCCTTGTGATCAGTGTATGAGTTCTTATTTACTTGGAGCCTCTCGCAAGATGTAATGAATAAACTGTACAAATATTAACTAAGTTCTATGTACCTCTGTTCAAAGAATGATGTTCTAAGCTTCTAATGACTTCGAGCACACTCAATTAACGAAGTAATGATGTCCTAAGCTACTAAAGCTGTTGCCGTCCTAGATGGACCATTAATCAGAGACAGATGTAGTTTAGAGCTATTGATTGAGCTTAGCGAGCATAAAATCAGATGGAAGGAAAATATTAATAACTTTGTTGTGGACATGTATATTTATGGCAGTAGAGAGAGATAAAGTTTAGTGTCTAAGTTTGATACGAAAATTCAACATATACAAATAAGAGAGAGGGGTGCAAGAGTCATAAGAAACATTAAGAATTTTACGTGGAAAATCCTAAAAAAAGAAAAATTCAAGGGGCCTGGCCCAGTTGAAATAATTACATTAGTGTTTATAGGTGATTACAAATTGTGCCTTTCCTCAGGGGAGAGGCCTTGGCTCATTGGATCATATAGAGCACATTATGTAGTTGGGGTTGAGAAAAAATCTAATGGAAGGGATTCATTCTCAAGAGATTGTTGGCTTTTTTCATTTGGTTGGCAGGATGACGGAGGTAGGATGGATCGTAGTCGACAGACGACGAAAATCAAAGGGTGGTCAACGGTGGTCCGACAATAGTCGGCAACTTGGTGGAAGTCCGGCGGTGGTCGGCGAACAAGGATGGTCCAACAATGGTTGGATGAAAGTCAGACGGCGGTCAGCAGCTGGATTGTAGTCCGACAACAGTCGACAACCAGGCAGTTGTCCGACGATGGTCAGGCAGGAATCTGATGACGGTCGAGGCAGCGGCCGGGCAATTGTCCTACTATGGTCGAGCAGAAGTCTGGGGGTGGTCGGCGTCTGAGTGGAAGTTCAATGGTGGACCGAAAATGGTCGGACATGAGTTTGGAGATGTCCGGGTGGAAGTCCAGGCAGTGTCCAATGTCCGACAATAGTCGGCGACCGGGTGGAAGTCCGGCGGTGGTTAATGGACAAGGATAGTCATACGATGGTTGGATGAAAGTAAAAAAAGGTCAGCGACTGGATTGTAGTCCAACAACAGCCGACAACAAGGTAGTTGTCCGACGATGGTCAGGCAGGAATCCGATGACAGCTGAGGCAGCGGCCGGGCAATTGTCCTACAATGGTCGAGCAGGAATCTGGGGGCGGTCGGCGTCCGGGTGGAAGTTCGATGGTGGTCTGAAAATGGCCGGAAATGAGTCTGGTGATGTCCGGGTTGAAGTCCAGGCAGTGACCAAGGTCTACCTTGAAGGGGACTCTTTTGGCTTGAGATTCAAAAGAGCCTAGAAGCTTACAAAGTCATGGAGCTCCATCGGACCACTGTCTGATTAATATTGTCGAACAACATCTAACATACTACTTACAAACACAACCATAATGCCACCATTGTCTCACCATTGTCGTCATACCACCACCATTTTCTATAAAGCTAATGTATGTTGTCGACGCTAACTCTGACTCCCCATGCTAATATCAAGATTTATACCAGACCTCTTGGCCTATAGTCACCTCTATTCAAAGAAGAACGATTGAATATATGGTACCTCAAGCCATTTACAACTTCCACCATGAAACTAATCATCTACAATTAGTATCCATTACATTGTATCAATGACTTCTCAATTATAAAAAAAGCATTATTTATAACCAACAACTTACATTATTGAATCATTTCTACTTGACTAGGCCATGTAGATGTAGTTATCTCTTTTCATATTTTTTATTTATCATCATGAATATTTAAATATTCAATAATAATTATTAATACTATATTACCTAAATTGTAGTTAACATACTAATGAACTTACATGACAGTGACATAAACAGTAAAACAAGATCATTAAGCTTTTTTTAGATTCTATATAAAGCCTCGGACGATTTTTTTACTGCTTATTAAATCAACTTTTTAGTATGAAATTAAAATTTTTTTACTAAAAACTATTTAAAAAAAAAGCAAGAAAGCCGCTCCAAACGAAGCCTAAATATGCCTACCGTTGCTTGTCCGGGTGATGAAGAGCCAGTTGAGCAAAGCCCAGGTCTCTGGTTCGAATCCCTTGGCAAGCAGTGAAAGCCTTAAGTGTTGGCCCGTACAAATTGATGTAGGTTGCATACTAGGTCGATCGGAGTTTTCACTGGCCTAAAGACGGTGCTTCCTCATTAAAAAAAAAAAAATGCTTAAATATCTCTCCACATTTCTTAATTTTCTTTATCTCTGACGTAAAGAGCATAGCTTTTTTTTTCTATTGTTATTTCACCCTATCTTACCAAATCAATGGATTCCTTCAAAAGTCAACATTTGAGAACCCAAATCCGGCCTTGGGCAGAATGCCAGCAGCAGAGCTTTGAACTTCTAAAGGTCAAAGCCTCATAAATAATGAAGAAATATACTAACTACTAATCAAAGTCTAAAACCGAAATATATAAATGTAAAACCTTATAGACCATTTACCAAAGCCTCTTAATGCAGCCCGACCAACCCGCCCAGTTTAAGTCAAACTTAGTAGCTCAAGAAAGATTCAATGTATTTTAAAATGAAATGGTGATAATTAAATTATTTGTTTTACTTAGGCTTAGGTTTCATTTGAGACAGTTTTCTCTTAATGTTTTGTTTTTTAATCATAATCATAATTTTGTTTGGTTGCTACGTTTTTATTAGTTTTAAAAAATTTTGTACTAAAATTTTGATTTTTACAACAACTTTAAAATGTTAATTTCTCTATAATAGCTTTACAAAATAGTAAAAAAATTGTCACAAACGAAACATTTATCTACTCTTTATAGCAATATAAAACCACTTAAAATAGACAAGTTCCAGCTTTATTATATCAATTGTGGTGTTAATTAACCCCATTAATTAGCAGTTTATCAATTAATCATCTCTAATTAATATCAAAATATGAGGATTTTAGACATAGGCTTTATCTTATTGATGCTAATGATATATGTAATAGAAAAGAAATTATATCAAGAACTCTTCACCCATTATTTTGTTATATATAAAGTCCCAATTTGTAGCATCATCAAGTTCTTTTTGTCTTGTAAATAAAATTAAATTGAATTAAAATATTGGAAATTAACTGAGTTTCATTTACAACATAATTATGTGGAATCATTTAAGTCGCATTAATGATATGAGATTTATCAAAAAACTTTTAAAAAAATTGTTAAGTGTTGACTACAAAGTAATTTTTACATACGAAGAATCAGAATATACAGTTGTGTACTCATCATTATAAATGTACGTATTATATATTTATCGAAAACTCCAAAAAGAAAATTAAATACATAATTATATGCTCAATACACAAAGAGTATGTCCATTCTCATGATATATATAATCTGAATCTAATAAATTTTCAACAAGCCTTTATGCTACTATGTGACGTCGGTTATATGAATCCTTTTTCTTCATTGTGTCCTATTAAGATTCAAATTCTCATCTAAATCTAAAAAATAAAGATCATTCCTAATAATTTCTAACCAAATTTTTTTTTTCTTTCAGAGAAAAACATCTCTTTATATAATTTCAAGAACAAAAGAGAACAATACGTAAAAGAACAAAAAAAAGGGGGGGGGGGGGGGAGGGAAACAAGTACAAGCTTGTTACAAACCCTGCTATCTGTCTCTAATTTTGTTTTATGTTAGTACATGATGTGCATGCTAAAAGACTGAGAAGAAGAAGAAAAAGGAGGAGAAAAATGCCTGGCTTTCCCAAGTATGCCTACGATAAACCATGAACGCTTAGCTGAAAACCCCCCAATTCTTCACAAGAAAGTAGAGAATAATGGCCAAAAGGAGCCATCAAAGCCATCAAAACCTCCATTTTCTTCTACCTTCATGGTGCTTTTGAGACCAGAGCTGCCTATGAGGAGAAGCATGGGAAACAGTTGATGAGGAGGAGGAAAGACAGGAAGACAGGGAAGTTCTCTCATCTCTGACACTGTGATATATATATTTATTGAGAGTGTTTTAGGGATATATATTGCTTGTTTGTATTGTTTTATGATTATATAAAGGCATAAAGAGACCAATCAGACAAGTTAATGTTCCCAAACTGATGAAGAGGACCAGCTTTCTTTGACTGTAAATATGGAAGGCCGGCTTTGGTTGCGGTATGTTTTGTCTGCTCAGCGTGGGGAGGGATTTTATATTCCTTTCTCTTCAGTTTTTCTCCTTGTCCTAGGCATCACACTACTACTATTATTATTATTATTATTATTATTATTATTATTATTATTATTATTATGAGGAAGAGGAGGAGGAGGAGGATTTACATATATAGCATTCAAAATATTAAAATAAAATAAAAAATAGCACCTTCTACTAGAATCCCATCATCCCCTAATGTATTTCTAGTCTTGTGGCATTTTGTCGTCAATTCCATTACGTTCGCATGCTATTGATTTCGCCTCTTACCCTCATGCTCGTTCACTTTTCTTGATTTCTATGTGTGTCTCCACTCTTATAGAAATCCTCGAAAACAAGAAGCAAGGAATTATGCTAGAGCTTATAGGTCGAGGCATCGATGGGTCAAGGCAGGGGGTTACACTCATAATCTCGATGGGAGAAGGCATTGCGAGTTCAAGGACGAAGTTGAATAATTGATGTATATGAGCATTGAGGTGTTGCTATTTTTTGGTTGTTTCAACAAAAGATGGCATCTTAGTTCTTTCAATTGGAGTCTGGCCCACTGATGTCCATGATCGAGTATTGCCTATCTATTTCTCTCTCCTGTTGATAATTGACTTCATTAATAGACCACTCGATACCATATTTGACATCATTGTGATATTTCATTTTTCTCACCAAGATAAGGCATTGGACGAGTTTCGGCTAGACTCTCTTACAGAGTTATCGGAGTGTTAGATTGTAAAAACGGTAAAAATTTATATGTTAAATATGTAAATCCTAAGATTTTAGATGTTATATATGTAAAATATCCTAGTCATATATGTGGCTGGGCAAGAAGATTGTTCAAACATTAATGATCAAGATGACTTTAACAATGAAAAACTCTAAGAAATGCTCTCATAAATATAAAATAACCTGAGATAAATCTCAATTATTACAAATCCTCTCATTACAATATTAAATATCCTTGAACATATAAAAAAATATCATAAATTCATATAATAGAGGACGATGTTACACATAGAAGATGATTTTGATTCATATTAATACGGCCATTGAATCTTTATTACTATATTGGCAATATAGAACAGCTAAACTTTACATAAAATACTATACACTGCATGCTCGGAATGGAGATATTCAAATTCAAACTTATAGATTAGAAGTGCCGGATTATTCTACTTGTACTTGACAACTGTGTTGACCAGATCGACTCGATCGCTCTGTTTATTTCGATTTTTAAGAGCTGACCTCAACTTTAGTGTTGTCATTTTCTATCTGTCGGTATAATTCAATCATATAGTTGTAGCCTACAATCAAGATTACATCACAAAAATTTATTTTAGGGAAAGTACGTCGGCCTACCCTCCTATAGAGGGTATAACATTTTAATAGTCAACCCGTATTAATTATAGTGTTTTCAGCCAGCCTTTCTTGATCACATATAAACACATTTATCTTGTATCAGTCACATCATTTTTTATACGCAATTCAATACTATATATGAAATGCAGAAAATCTATATACTATTCATTAACTTTAAGAAATTATAACTACCAATTTATCTAATGAAAATCAATAATATTTTAGTCAAAATGCTCATAAGATTTATTTCTTATTCAAAAAGTTACGTGGTAAAAGTTTAATAAATCAGAAAAAAATGTCTTTTTATATAATAGAGAGAGAAAATCCATGAAAACAAATCATTGAAAATAGTGGTAGGAATCGGGTTACCTACTACGATCACAGAAAATTCCACAATATATTTGATAAATGAAAATGCCCTGGATCGCTTTCACTCTCTTCTATCTCTTATCCCTTTCTTCTTCTCTTTCTCTCTTCTTACTTCCCCGACAAGCAAGCTGCGCTCTAGCCCAAATGTTTAGATTTTTATTTTAAAATTATTTCACAATTTTAGGTTATTATGATCTACCACCATAAAAAATGGCGTCATCAATATTTTCACAACCAGTATGAAAACAAATTAATTCGGAAATAAATTCAATACAAAACAAATCAAAATCAAAATCAATTCAATTCGTCAAAATCAATTAATTCAGTTGAAAAAATAAATATTACAAGCGATAAAATTTCAAAACAACTATATATTAATTACTTACTTTTTATTTATTGCATTCAATAAATCATGAGTTCAACTAATCAATCATACATTAAAGTATGTCATTCAATCATATATTATTCAACATGCTATGCAATGATTATCAGCCAATACTAAATGCATAGAATTGAGAACTCTATTGATGGATCCTCTAGGAATATCTTCGTCATACTATTGAATTAGACTATAAATTCTAGGTCGTACTCGTGCTAGTGCTAACGTAACAGAATGTGCTGACTCTCTATAACCTTCACTGGCTCCTCTTTAATTAGTCCTATACATGGATCATTCATTGTATCATCTAGATCCAATAGTCCTCTATCTATAGCTATGTATGGACTATTCCGATCTAAATTTTGATCATGTTCCTTATCGTTGATGTGGATAATCAGCCATTCGATATCATTATTGTCCACATATGAAATACTATCCAGTTATCAGAAAGCACTGCCAAGTATGCCTCTTACCACATTGGGCGCACTCCCTACAAATGTCTTTGATCCTTTCTACTAATAGAAGATCTACCCTTCTTTTCATTGTAATCTCCTCTAATCATATGAACTCTAAAACTCTTCCTACATGGAACTGGCAAATCATTTTCTACTAATTTGGCTCTCTCAACCAATTCATAAAATTATTGAATCCTCAGTGATACTAGCATATGTCTCAGCTCATCCTTGAGCTCTCTTAGAAACATATAATTTTTTTCTTCTTTTGTACTAATCTATAGCTATGTATGCCTAATACAGTAAATTTCGCTTCATACTGCATCATTGTCATGTTACCCTATTCCAATCACATAAAGATCTCCTTCATTAGTTGTTGGGCAGAGGGAGGTATGAATGAATCTATGAATATAGCTAGAAAACTCTGCCTCCTAAATTTTTATATTTACTTTTTTTTTTAACTTCTCAGGCTACCGTCCAATCCATCACTTTTCAGCCTCTCCTTTAAATAGCAATGTAGCCAATGGGACTTTCTTGCTCTCTAAATACTACATATTGTTGAATATCTTTTCAATCCTAACTAATCTTATGCAACTTGTGGTTTTACTACTCTCTTGAATAATGGTGGCTTCAATTTATGAAACATTTGCAAATATTGATCCTCTTCTAGTTCCCTACATCCAGTTTGTTTACTTCATGCATCATTCATTATCTGTGCAAGGATACCTTGATCTAGCTAAACGGACTTGGATTGGATCACTCGTGATGTCTATAGATTCGTCTCACCAAGACGTATGAAATCAAAGTTTGGATAAACCTAAATTTGATTCCATATTTCAATTTAATTTTGCATCAATATTCATGCCCAACCAAATTGATTTTTAATGATGTATTAGTACAATAAAATAATCACTAAAAACATAATTAAAAAAAAACAAATTGTGTTTTAACTGAAACGAAATATCTTATATTTGTTTATGTATTTTCATTCAATGCATGCAAAAGAATTTGTTTTTCCAATTAGTTAATGTGCATTGGATCCAAATTTGTTGACCAAAGTTAAATAGGCGTCTTCATTCTGGAAGGAAATTTGGACTTTATATAGTCATGATAGTGAGAATTGGAATAATATATATGTTGTTTATTTCCTTAAGAAAATATACATAAAGTTTATTTCATATCAAATTATCCCTGATTTTACCACAAACAACTTATTGAATCCTATCACTAGGGTAATGAGAAATTGGTTCGAAATTGACCTAGTTCAATCATGATTCAAACCTCGCACGAACTTATTTCGAATCTAGTGCAAACCAAATTTGAACCTTGGGATTTCATGTAATTGTGGCATACAAGGGAACCAAAGCATGGAGAAATTATTCTGTGTGAACACCAGATCATTCAAAGGCGAATCAGAATACAGTACACAACCATGATACACAACAAAAATTGATGTGACACATCCTGATTCGCCACCGGACAGAATCCGCATATGCACAGAATAATTTTACGAAAGCATGCAAGGGAACCACAACATGCTAGTGGTTGGCTATGAAAATTTACTCAAATTCTACTTATTAGATCAAGCCAAAAAAAAAAATCTTCGAACCTAACACAAATCATTAATTAGCTTATTTTGACACCCATTTATTAGCCCTTAGTTATGCTGACATACTTGCCTTCAACTCAACTATTGCAACATTTTGAAAAGAAAAATGACACAGATAATCGAGCGATCCCAATACAAATTTAAATTGATTTCTGATACATACTCATGTTGAAGTAAATACAATGACATTAAGGCTTCGTTTGGGACGGCATTTTTATTGATTATTAAAACAGAGTTTTAGTTTAAAAAAAAAAGTTCAATTTTTTAACTAAAATTTCGTTTTAAGAAGCAATAAAAATGCCGTCCCAAACGAAACCTAAGACATAGTTGGGATAGCTTTTTATTGTTTTCTAAAACAGTTTTCTAGTACGAAAATTTTTAATTTAAAAAATTCTTTATTAAAATATTGCTTTACAAAGTAGTAAGAAAACCATTTCAAACCAAGCAAAGACTCAACTTGATTAAAATATGACCTGAGCTAATATTTTTCATAACATTTTCGCCATCTGAGCAGAAGATTATAGGATTAATCAGTTCAGCTATAAATAACAGTAGCACAGCAAGATCCATGCAATTCATTAATACTTACATGTTCAGTAAAAGGCACATCTGGAGAGCACCAACCTTTTCATCCATTGAAAGGCCCTCAAAGATTGTGAAGTATCAAAAATGGATTTCCAAAGCTGCGCATCATTTGCTCATTCATGCTGTTCGTAAATCTGCATGTAGGCCTCTGAGAGAGCAACCATTTGAGGAAGAGTTTCTGTTACATGAAGGTCCTGCATTTCATACCTGAAAATCATCATAGAGGCAGAAAGGTTTCCATTAAAAGAGATAAAGCAAGATGGGAGATTAGCTAAGGTTCAACTTCTTTGTAAATCATACCATAATTCTTCTGATTTGCATTGGACAAAAACCCTGTAATAACCTTCACCTGGCTTCCCATCATGAACTATGTTTGCAATGAGATCATATTTTGATTTTAGTTTCTCATTCTCCTTTGGGGTGGGCAAAGGGATGTAATCCTTCAATTCAAGGTTCTTCACAGGAAAGTTCACTGTTTGGAGAATGAAAAGCAGTAAAAAAAAGTCACTCAGAAAGAAGAAATTTCCAAGTTAGAAGGCTGTAAATATGTATAAAGAAAGCAACAACATACCTAGAGTAGGGTTCTTTTCTACGAAGAAGTTATTTTTGGTAAATCTACGCATGTGAAGAATTACATATTTTGGCAGTTTCTTAACTCGGTATCTCATCCTAGCAATGCAAGGTCGAACAACCTCCGTAACAGTCTCACCATCAAATTTCTTTAATATGTTGAACAGAGGAACCTAGAATGGAAAAAAAAATTCAGAAATGTAACCCACCCCAATATCAATATATATATATATATAGAGAGAGAGAGAGAGAGAGAGAGAGAGAGAGAGAGAGAGAGAGAGAGAGAGAGAGAGAGAGAGAGAGAGAGAGAGAGAGAGGCTTTAGGCCTCAGTATTGAATTTAGAACACAAATACATAGTTAACAGTGCAATAACGTTGGCAGATAAAAAAATGGATGCAGCAGCGGAACAATGGATATTTGGCAGCTATAATTCATGTACAATGTAAGAGAGAACTGGGATCCAATAGTTATAGATGCTGGGACAAAGCAAGTCCCTATTGTACCTGAATATCTCCATGGAGCACAAAATTCCATTTTTCTAAATTGGAAAATATGGTCAAAGAAAAAACTTACATAAAATAACAAAATCAATCAAAAACTGCTGACATCTTTTTTTTTTATAAACTTAAGGCATTGCTACTAAGATTATTTTGATCCATAATGAGTTTCAAAACAATTGGCTTATTAGTGGGTTCTATACGGTGTTAAAATTTTGTTAGAACGAGTCAATCTATAAGAGGATTAATCTCCTCGCAGTTCATACAAATGAAAATCAAAATGTTTAATATGCATCACTTGAATTTTTACTCAACCGGAAATTGGTCGCCACTTCTCCTTTAAAAATGTTTGCATAAACAAAGAGCTGCCTTTACATTCTCAGATGCTCATAAGCATATGACAAGTTGACAACATGACCCGCCCTCATATTGCTTGATCATTGAAGTACAAGTAAGATGCCGTTTCACATTACATTATCAACCCCATAAATCTATTTGATCTGTGTTTATTAATGATTTAATGATTAAAATTATATGTTGTAATCTAATGATTTGCTAAGTATTTTATTTTCTGATTGATTATTTTTTAACAAACATGATGAACAATGCTTCCACTACTAGCTTGGAGGTTGATTGCTTGAGGATGAGCTCAGTGTACAATTCATGAAGACTGAAGTGGAGATTCAAAACTCCAGGGTTATGATATACCTCAAGTGAAAACCTATATGACATGTGTTACAAAAATATTGTTATAATCTAATGATTTGTTAAGTATCTTATTTTCAAATTAATTATTTTCTAGCAAACATTAAGATGGAAAATGCTTCCACTACTAGCTTGGAGTTTGATTGCTTGAGAATGAGCTCAAGTGTACGATTCATGAAGATTACAACGGAGATTCAAGACTCCAGGGTTATGATATAGCTTAGTGAGTGTTTTAGACTTCTAATATAATTCATTGCAAACTATTGAGTTTGATTCAACCTAGAAAAAAGTAAGGAAGACAACATGTTATAATTAAAATTATTTTCTTGCCATATTAACTTGTTTAGTTTTATGGTTTATAGGTTTGGCATGAATACCTGTTAAGCTGTACAATAGATTTCTCAAATTGCACTTAAACTTATAATATTTTTAGCATTATCAGTACATTATCAACTTACAATATCTTGTGTACACTAGTTTTTGTCCGGTTTTGGTTTGTGTGTGATTTTGGTGTTTGTTATATCATAGTAAACAATAGTTTGTTGGTTTGAGTAGAGAATTTACTTTGGCCTTACAAGCTATATTTCACATCACTTATTTATTCACATACACATACACCTTAGAACATTATTGATTTATTTTGTCAATTAAGAGGTTGACTTGTGCTTGTACTAATTAATGAAACTCAAGTTTAAATCACTTATTGTCAAATCACTCACATTTGTATAAGCCATCTTAAACGTAACTTACACTTGTGTTGTGTGTTTGTTTAAATTGTTTAATTGCTTAAGTATTCATTTTCATGTATTTAAAATTTAGATTTTAAGTTTAAAACGATTTCAAAGAATATTCTGAAGTGCTTCAAACGCCTAATCCACCCTCTTAAGTTTTAAATCAGTTTTAATTAAGCAACTTTCTGCTAAAGCGCATATTCCTATTAAAACATATGTGGGCACTCAAATTAATTTGTAATGCAAAGTAAACCCACTCCATACACAAATGGCACAATTGTCACAAAACACCATATCATTGGGGCCATCCATGATTAAGACTATGGCCTCCTCTTAAGTGCAAGAGATAATCATGCACAAGACAAATTGGGCAATAGACGTCAACACTCCATGATATGAGTAAATCTTAAGCAAAAGCTTGTTAGAGGCAGCAAAGGAAGTTTCTCTACAAGCAATACTTCAATGATCACCCTAATTGTTAAGCTTGAAAAATCGTATTATCAATATTTCTTGTGCAAGTCTTTTTCTTAAAAAAAAATACGAGAATGGTGTTTAACTTTGAAAATTGGTAAGCATCTGATGATTCATTCTATTTTTACATCTTTTTCTTGTATGGGGGTTTGCTAAGTGTTGTATGGGGATTCTTCAATGATTACTAAGTGTTTCATGGATGTTAAATACCTTGTTTGCAACTTTTCTTGAACAAACTCTACTTATATCACCTCAGGTTTAATCAGTCAACACAAATTTTAATCAACCCATCAAATGCGTGCATTTTCCATCCTTTTTAAATGTCCAAACTATTGAAGTTTAAGTTCTACTACCATATTCGATAGATGATATTTCCGCTATCCTTCTAATATAATCATTTCATAATCAATCCTCATTGATTTTGAATCTTTTGATGCTAATACATCTTAATATTCTCGTTTCTATTATGCTTAACTTGGCAATCAACAACTGCTTTATTGCCCAAAAGCTCAAATCCATATAATATAGCCAGTATAATTTCAATTCATAAAATTTACCTTTAAACCTCCATGATATTCCCTTATTACACAATACCTCCTTTTTTCATTTTAAATACTTCAAACTATAAGGTATATTCTCATCTATATACCCAAGATACTTGAACCTATAATATATATATACATATATATATATACATACATATATATACATATATATACATATATATACATATATATATATATATATATATATATACATATATATATATATATATATCATTATCATTTATCTTATCCCAACTATTTTGAGCTAGCATTATAACTCATCACTTTTTATTCGTTCCCATTGAGTGATGTTTAAGTTGTTAAATATATACTCACAAATTATTTTGAACATCTATTTATGTAATCATAGGCCTAAACTTATTTTCCAAATCCTTCAATGATAATTTTATTAAATCATCTAATTCATTCAATTACTACCAATCATTATACGTATCAAAGTTATCTCAATTTATTTTCAGTCACCTTATCTTCAATAGGTATCATTTTATCTTTTAATAGTATTAACTTATATTTGTTAAATTTACGATCACTAAAATTATATACTATATCCTCAATACATATTCTAATAATCATAATCTCTTTATTTTCTGAACATTTTATTCAGTATTCTAACTCGCTTTGCTTCAAATATCACAATAAGACTTCATGTCATGGAAACTACTTGCACAATGACAGTAAGACAGACAGAAAGTTGAGCAGCAATTCAGAAAGAATGACAAAAGGTATTTCCAACGGCAGGTTCAAAAAAAAACTGCAATCTAAAGTGCTTGCTACCCGTTCATTGTGTGGTCGCAGTTTATACATGAAAACCACAGCAGAAGTGCACTCAAGTAATATTTATCGGGGAATTCGCCCATTCTCTCATGCATAGGCACAAGTAAAATGCCGGTTAAAAAATTAGTTTCAAGTAACCGTCAAACTTTAAAGTTATGGTAATTATTAAAATAGAAAAAAAAATGCATACTTGTGGTATGATATTCTTCTCCATTGCATCCTTAAAAAGAGGAGGTGGAGGCAAATCAAGACCAAGCATCAAGAAGGGCACTCGTGATGTTTCACTTGCAATATTATTTCCATCAGGAGCACCATCTTTGCCCTCCTCATCCCGATTCCCTTTCATCTCTATTAGTGGCCTCTTGTGGATCTCTTTCACAACCTCCAACTCTCCCTGACATGAGGAAAAAAATCAATTAAAGCAATTTAAAACTAAGATTTAAAAGAATAAAACCACGAGGTTGTCCATAATTGGCACCTGAAAACAATCATGGATAATGCTTTTGTTTTTGTTCTTTGGATGCCTGAGCTTTGCGTGCAATGTATTCAATAACCAAGACATAAATTCAACTGGATCAGATTGAACACCAATCTGGAAACGCTTATTACTAGCCTTCATGACTGCTTGAAGAAACTCATGTGGGCTGACCTGCGAATAAAGAATGCTACTCACATTTCTTTAGCACATATAATGCATGTCCTGATAAAAAAAATATTAACAAAATTACCTGTCCTTTGAAGTTCCTCGAATGCCAAATTTTCCGTGTCAATTCACCAAAACGATGAACAAGAGGAGACTTGCTGTTCAGATAATTCTCAGGAATGAGAAAGAAATTCCTTAGAGGTGTAACTCGCATTAGGGACTGGATTGTGACATTAACAAAATCAGTCTCCTTGATATTATTCAGGCCGACCTGGAAAGAGAAAAGAGAATAGAAATCTCGGTGAATAGCAAAGAACAAATATGCAGTGCAAATCTATGACAACATTCAGAGAAGCTACTACACAAAATTAATGTGGAAGAAGAGCACAAGAAGAAAACAAGTCGCAAGAGATTAAGTAGGTTAAGAATATTATATCTGATACACGAGATAAGAATTCCATTTTAGAGTTAAGTTGAAAGATAGTTTTCCCGAATTTGTTCATTCAAGTAAAATAAATTTCAACTTAACGTTAAAGCCACTATGAACATTAATAATGGAAGGTAGAAATGTAGGGCGGAGGATGCACAATAAGCGGAGAGATAATTAATGCGAAAGGAACAAGCTATAAAAGGTACAGGACAAAAATAATAATCTTGCATATATACATTTGCATTTGCAAGAGGATTTACCATGGTGTATGCTTTTTGCTGATGATATTCTTCTTATTAATAAGACTAGAGAAGGAGTTCAAGGTAAACTCAAATTATAGAGGTCAACCTTAGAGTCTAAAGGTTTTCGTTTGAGTAGATCTAAAACCAAATACATAGAGTGTAATTTTAGTGGTAGTAGATCTAGTTGGGGTTTGTGACTTTGAGCGATCAAGTCCTTAATAAGTGTATTCGTTTTAGATATCTTGGGTACATTGTTCAGAGTGATGGTGAAATAGATGAGGATATTATTAGTAGAATTCAAGTTGGATGGTTAAAGTAGAGGAATGCTTCGGGTTTGTTGTGTGAGACCTATAATGCTTTATGGCACAAAATGTTGGCCATTAAAAGAGAAGCATAATATTAAGTTAAGTGTTGTTGAGATGATGATGCTTAGGTGAATGAGTAGATTTACTCTTAGAGAAAGAATACGAAACAAGCATATCCATGAAAAGGTTGGAGTAGCTCCAGTGACATATAAGATTAGAGAGAGTCATCTTAGATGGTTTGGTCATTTAAAATAGCAGCCTTCTGATGACCTTGTTAGGAGAGTAGATGTATTAGATTTGACTTAAATTAAGAAAGATAGAGGTAGACCTAAAAAGACTTGGTTAGAAATATTAGAAATGACCTTCCTTTATTAGACTTAAATAAGAATTTAACTCTTAAAGTAACACAATGGAAAAAAAAGGACATGTAGCCGATCCCACGTAGCGGGATAAAGGCTTGATGTTGTTATTGTTGTATAGGCATGTCAACTAAAGCTAACACCTGATATGATGACTAATTAGAATGACTACAGAACAACGATTAATAAAATTAATCATCATCTATAATTGATGATTGATGACAATGACTGAAAGTAAACATGGCGTCATACTTGATAGTTTAATGTAAAAAGCAATTAGCATGTCCATGACTTATTTAAACATTAACAGCAGACCAAAGCACACAAGCCTCTACAAAAATTACCATTCCAGGAAGATAGTTCGATCCATCAAGTGCCCTAGACCACTGCCCATTGTCATCCAGATGTTCAACTTGTTCCCTCGTAAATCTGTAAATACAAATGATAAAAGAAATTATCATGACAACACAGAAATAATACAAAATAAAAGAAAGACCCAGTAAAGATAAATTGCAGTTAAACAATCGCTTCAAGATTATGAACTAGGATAAATACAACAATATAATGACATGAATTTTAAATTTTATTAAATATTATTAATCAACAAAATGTAAGAAATGTCTAGTTGGTCGTGATATTATATTAGCCAACACCATACGGTAAAATAACTATAATAAAATACAGAGTTAAAAAACACAACAGAAAAGAAATGATGATTCATAAACGAGAGCGTGATAAACAGAGACAGTTAATCTGTATTAAACCTTCCAAAAAGAGTCTACAAAAAACTGAATCAAGTAACATAACATTTCAGGAAAACGACTACGACAATCAAATACTGCCAGCCAGCAAGAGAGCTTTATGATGTCAAATAGATACAAATCAAGAACATCAAAAGTACATAACCTCAAAATGATCTGAAAGGCCACTGAAAGATAATCTATCACCAAAGGCACTTTAATGCAGGTAATTCAATCTCATGGATGAAAGTGAGAAAGAAATAAAGTTCTGCATTCAGAGTTTTGAGTACAAGAATTGCAAACTAAAACCTAAGCTATGAATGAAGCATCCCAACTGTATTGGATACTCGCTGCATCAACATAATCATTAAGCCAGTCAGCCAATGTAGAAACTAAAGACCTCTATGTATCAGCTAAAAATAGAGCCCGACTAGATCCTATTCAGAAGGCTTCATGTAGTTCTGTTTTTCTCCTACTTGACTTTTTGAAAACTAGCCTTTATTTACGTGCTTAAAAAATTACTCTTTTACACGGGTACCTTCTCTATGATGTCATAAGCATATGGACCCCGCTTATGAAGGGAATCGGATTTATATATGAGATTATGATGATCTAATTTCAACATAGGAAAAGTATAGCCGCGGCATAGCTGAACTAAACGGAACCTTCCATGTAGAAGAAAAAAAAAGAAACTTCAAATATTTGCTGGTGTGGATGACACAAGAACCGAAAGGAAATTTTCTTTTGATACAAGGCAAAATATAGACTGGTTTATGAACGAAAAACAGAAACATTTATACCCATGCAAATAAATATAGAATTAAAAAACCAGGTTTTGAATTTACTTTCTTAGCATGAATATGTGACATCCTACTTGTTAAATTCAGAGAACTGGAGAGACAAAATGTTTAATTTTATTGCACAAAATTATCCTAATTTATAGATCTATACAAGATATCTTAATAAAAAAACAAATAATTACAAAATCACGCATAATTGGGCTAATATAATCCTTCCTAAATCAGCCAACTAAATATGGAAGGAGATCTGCGTGATCCAGGTGAGCCTCCCACAGATTCCCATACTTGCCGTGAGATCAAAATGCCAAGAAACGACTAGGATTTAACAGGTAAGCCTCTCACGAATTCCCATCATAGCCGTGGGATTAAAATGTCAAGGGACGGATAGGATTTAACACTCCCCCTCAAGCTGGGGAATACAAATATGTCATTCCCAGCTTAGTAACCAGTCCCAGAAAGATAGAGTTATCAAGTCCCTTGGTAAGAATATATGCAAGCTGATCTTTTGATGAGACGTGATCGATACATATAAGACCATCGTCTAATTTTTCCTTTATGAAATGTATGTCCACTTCTATGTGCTTGGTCCTATCATGTTGAACCGGATTATGAGCTATATTGATTGTTGATTTGTTGTCACAGTGTAGCTTCATGGGTCCTTCCCACTTAATCCTTAGATATTCTAGAATCATCTTGATCCATAGTAGCTCACATATTCTCAAGGCTATAGCTCTATATTTTGCTTATGCACTAGACCTTGCCACCACATTTTTCTTTTTTCTCCTCCATGTAACAAGGTTTCCTCCAAGGAATGTGTAGTATCCTGAGGTAGACCATCTATCTATTAGTGATCCTGCATAATATGCATAAGTATATGTTTCTGAGATTATTCCACAGTCTCTTCTGAAGAGAATCCTTTATTTGACTTCCCCTTAAGGTAGTGTAGTATTCTATCTACAACTTGCTTGTGAGTCTGCTTTGAATTTTGCATGAACTGGCTTACCATACTTACAATAAATATTATATCTAGTGTGGTTTGGGAGGTAGATTAATTTTCCCACAAGTCTCTGGTAAGATCATTTATCTGTATTTGGATCTTCTTAAGTTTCCCCCAATTTGAGATTTGATTCTACTGGTGTTGTTGCTGGTTTACAAGCTAGTTTGTCTATTTTTTAAGAAGATCATTAATGTATTTTTGTTATGAAATGAATATTCATTTGCTGAAGTGGGTCACTTCAATTCCAAGAAAATATTTTAACCTACCAAGATCTTTGATCTCAAATTCATTGGCAAGACATTTCTTTAAAATCACTTTCTCCTTTTCATCATTCTCAGCCAATATGATATCATTCACATAAACTAATAGAATTGTGACTTCTCTGAGTCTGAGTGCTTGAAGAATAATGTATGGTCCCCTTAGCTCTACCAATAATCATTAAATAGCATAATTTTTTAAAATCTTCCAAACCAAGCTCTAGATGATTGCTTTAGCCCATATAGAGCCTTTTTTAAACTACAAACTTTATTAACCCCAAATTTCTCATATAATCCTGGTGGAATTTCCATAAATATTTCTTCGTCCAAGTCCCGGTGATGGAATGCATTTTTGGCATCTAGCTGTTATGAGATTATCTAAGGCTTTTAATCCATACGAAATGAAGGACTTACAAAAGAGTGGCAAGAAGCAGGCAGCACTTGGCATAGGCCTTTTTAGCATCTCCATCAAGTTTTTGAGCCTTTCAATTTTTTCTTTATGAAATTCTCCATAATATGGGATTACCTCTAAATTTGTTTGGGTGTCAGATGAATATGTTCTTGAATCCATTGTTTTCCACCACAATGCCTCTATTCATGTTCATTGCATTTGGTTTGAAATTAAAATTTTAAATGTTTTTTCCCGTATGTCTCAGCTCTTTGCGGTAGCTACACTACAGAATGGCTTAATTGTTTCAGATTGGCAGTCTAAAAAAGTTTGCTTTCCCACCTACGGTCGTTGTATATTTGTCTTGTGGTTCCTCCCACCATCCATCACAAAGGCAACTGCTTGCTAAGAGTAGGGATCAAGTATAAATCCTTTCATGCTCTCCTCAGCTCGAATAGTAGAGTTGGTCTTATTCAAAGATGGCACCTCATCTTTACGCAAGGTCTGAAATCTAATTTGATAAAACCTTACATTAGAACCTATGAGAAACTCATAAACTCTATCATTTAAAAAAGGCTACATCATCGCTGTATTTCAATTTGATGGCCTAATAGTAATATGATTATTGCTAAATATTTTCAAGAGATTGGCACGGTTTGTACTGGATTTATTATCTTGTTTGATAGTGGCATTGATATCATATATTTGGGCAGCATCATTTGCTTTTAAATATCTATCTTATCATGTCCCAAATATCAGTTAAAGTGAGAAAAACATATCCATGCCCTAATTTTTTTAGTCAAAAATTCCATAGTCATTATATTATCATGGAACCTTCCTCATCCCAAGCATCAAATATTGGGTCACCTTGCTTTGTCCCAATTGGTGGTTCAATTTTCTTTTCCATCGAAAAAAAAATTTAAACTAATTGGAACTACTTTTAGTTTTGTACATTTTTCATTAGCATGTTATGAAGATCTCTAGATGATTATGAGGTACTGTTTCTCTAAAGGTTACCTCATCGAAAAAAACAAAATGGAATAGACATTGTCTTCGACATGAAGACTCAAAACAACATAGATATGGTTGTCGGAGAGATCACAAAATTGCAGTTGCTAGTTAGTAAGAATCGAAGAAGACGCCATCACTGACAAGCCCCACTGGCAACAAAAAGAGGTCGAATTTTACGGGAGTGATGAAAACTAGCAAAAAAAAAACCCTCTGCCAACAATGAGCAAAGAGTTGATGATTTGGGATATTGAAAAGGAACAATGAACGACGAGGTGAGGATGATGATGAATCGTCGAGATAGAGATACAATAAGTGATGAAGATGAAAGCCAAGATGTGTCAGGAGATGAAAACACAACATGCAATGATGGTTAAAGCTGGAAACAATAAAGTCAAGACATAAGAAGAATCAAAACACCTAAGTCTTTGATGCCACGTGAGAAAATATATATTGATCTCACTTGAATGAAATTGCAAGCAATCATATGATCTTATACATGCTGTAAGAAGGAAACCTAATTGAAATAAAGTCCCTTTGATTTTTTGAAACAATAATTTCAAGACCAATGAATTAATTTGAGTTATTATCATAAGACTCTCCCAGAGAAGAGATTGTTTGAAGGTTTTAATCCTAGCACTTACGATAATTAGTTCTTACGATAAATGTTCAGTTCAATATTGGAAACCAAGCATGCCTTCAGAGGGTGTCTCTTGAAATCCTAATCATGCAGGCGTTAAAAAAACTTTAAATAAGGAATTCCCTCAAAAAACTTTACTTAACTTCTTGATTCCTTGCATGGAATCCTAGGTACTTGAAGAAATCATAAATTGCATAAAATCCAATCGATTCCATAGCATTCTGCATCAACACTTCCGAGTCAATTTGATATTATAATACAACCAATTTGTGGAGTCTATGTAATCCCAAAATAATAGATGAATAAGTTACTTTGTGTAACTATACACAGTGCTCTGATCATTATGGAGTTCAGTGGCAAATAAAAAGCTTCTCGACAAGGAAAGCTGGCATTTACATAGATGAGAGCCTTGATTAATTAACAAAGCAGCAAGAGCAATTCAACTCAGTAAGAAAACTTCGACTAAAATCAAAGACATGTTAGATATATTCAATCCAATCAAGTGAAACAAATACATCCATAAGATGAACAACATATTTTGTCTAACATAATTAGTTCCCTCTTTCACAAACACTTGACATTAAAAGTGCGTGGAGAAAATAACGTAGAACCAGAAATGAAGACCATAACATAAAGAGAAATAGAGGAAAAAAGAACAAAAACGAAGAATAATGGCAATACCTGGGATTTAATACATGTCGGATATCATCCAATGATGGATCATTCACTCCATAACCATCAGGAAGGCAATAAACTTTTTCTGTTTGAAGGTTGATATACACGTGGTGACCATTTTCAAGACTGTGGGTGTATGCATGAGAGTTTAGACCTCTTCCTTGATAATATTTCCCACAGACTAAACATGCATATACATTTAAATTTGATAGAGATACTGAGCAAAATTTCTCAAAATCAAAGTCCAAGACCTGCATATGTACAGGAGCGTGTTAGAACCTTCAACCAGGTGAACAAAATTAATCGTGTAACATAATTAAAATACCCAACTTGATGAAGATGTTTGTCGAGCTCATAAGAAGTTGCAATCTTGGCATGTCTAGCTGGATGAATAGCCGAATAGCCAATCAAAGTTTTCATATACTAAAGGTTGTATTCATCTGCCTGGGATGATTTAATAGGCCATAATCACTTGCTTAAGGTGAGTTCATTTGTAGACTTGATAAGTTCCTTTTGAGCTAATGTCAAGTAGACCGAATTGAAATGTCTTGAACCAGGCCAACTTGGACTAAACCGGTCTGACTTGGCTTGAACTCAATTTTTTGAATATTTGAATGTAAATTTAGTTCCATAATTCTCTTAAACATTTGGATATTTATTGTGAAAATAATAAAAGAACATAAAAAATACTCTTTGTTAATTATTCATAAAGCCTTCATAAATGTTTATTTTAATGTTTGACATTTTTTAATAAATTTGATTTTGACTTCTGATATTGTTGTTTCATCCACATCATCAAATACTTAGCATATAAATATGAGACTGATGTTTCTCACTTAAATGCTCTTCCTTCATCTTCTTACTTCTCCTTGAGTTAATAGTCAAGCAAATATATTCCTCACTTGCATCTTGGTTTAACTTGGTTTAAACTCAAGTTATTCCAACTAAATCAAGAATAAATTTTTCATGATAACTAGCTAATTTCCACATGACTTCGTAATAGCATGGACCAAACCTGTCCAGGCAATCTATTTACCAAGCAAGGCCGAGTGAGCAACTAACCAACCCCCCTTCGCATGCAATTGAAGCCGAACCGAGCTTCCCCTTCACATACGGATGCCAGCTCTCGACATCTCGCATGCAACCTTTCCTCTTGCCACTTAAGGCGAAGGAAACCTAGTGCATCATATTCATCTTCTCACAACAGCCATCAAACCCACTCCCTTTCTCCTTCCTCTTCGTTTCTTTCTCGCAATATTAGCCACTAAATTTCTTTCTCTCTTGGCTATTTCCTCAAATCACCGCTGTTGTTAAGGATGACGCCCTCTTCATCTGCTTCTTTGTGGATGGAGGATTAATCGAGAGCCTTCTTCCTCCTTTCTCTTCTACTAAAGGCCAGTAACAAGAAAGCATTCTCTTTTGTAAGTTTTTTTTTTTTCTCATCTATTTTCTTTCACAATCTTGATCAAGGCTTAGATTAATTAATTCTTATTTAGATTAGGCTGAATGTTAACTCATATTTTCACAACATACGGTAAGTTTATTATTAATCTAAATTTTGTTTGCAAGTGATTTTCTATTTTAAGGTCCAGTTGATGTGACTGGTTGGAGTGTAAGATCAATCGCATCTTTGTTATAGCTAGAGTTAGCATTAGTAGTGTAGCTTAGATCAATTTGGATAACAATGTTAATCTTTGAGACTACACGCTTATAATTTTTTGATTTTGCTTCTTGTAGGGCCTTCACTTGGTGGAATTGAGCGAACCACAATTAACTTTGGAATTTATGGCAAACACTGTAATTAATTGTTATTTTTTATGGGATAAATGTACCCTTCTTTGTTAGGGCGCAATCCATACTAGTTGTACTAGGTACTTAAATGGTTAACTAGATTATAAGTCTTGCATTTGATTGTGAAATTTTCTATTACATGCATATGATAAGCAAGTATTTTTTATATTGATAATAAATTAATAAATTTATGGATAGATTTATTTGATTTATTGCTGCATAAACTTTTGTATATTGAGTATTGTAAAAGATATATTTGATATATTTGTATGCATGTACTTCTATTAAATGCAATAAATTTCATCCTTGCAAATCATAAATTATTATGATATAGCGATCATCATATTGAACATATAATATTTGTTGAAAACTTATGACAAACATAGAAATTGTATGCTTGCGCACGCGCGCAAGCACGCACTAGAACCTATTGTAATGAATGATTTATAAGTCATATTAAGCATGAGCTGAAAGTAATGAATGATTTAATGAACACTGCCATTGCCAGGTCCCAAGTCCTGGATGAGAAAAGTGGAGGGTTGCGTTAAGTAGTCGACAGCCAGCATAAAACTTGTCGAACAAAAATGACATGAATCCTTTAAGATATGTATGCAGGAGCTATTACTTGTGTTCAAACACAAGGTGGTTTGACCAAGTATTTCCCTATTTCGGTTGGGTTACATCAAGGATCAGCCTTAAGCCCATATCTTTTTGCTTTAGTCATGGATGTTCTCACTAGACATTTGCAAGAGGATGTACCTTGGTGTATGCTTTTTGCTGATGATATTCTTCTTGTTGATAAGACTAGAAAGGGAGTTGATGGTAAACTTGAATTATGGAGGTCAACCTTAGAGTCTAAAGGTTTTCGCTTGAGTATATCTAAAACGGAATATATAGAGTGTAATTTTGGTAGTAATAGACCTAGTGAGGGGATTGTGACTTTGGGCGATCAAGTCATTAATAAGAGTACACGTTTTAGATATCTTGGATCTATTGTTCAGAGTGATGGTGAAATAGATGGGGATATTATCAGCAGAATTCAAGTTGGATGGTTGAAGTGGAGGAATGCATCGGGCTTGTTATGTGATAGAAATGTACCCCTCAAACTTAAGGGAAAGTTCTATAAGATGGTAGTGAGGCCTGCAATGCTTTATGGTGCCGAATGTTGGCCATTAAAAGAGAAGCATAATACTAAGTTAAGTGTGGCAGAGATGAGGATGCTCAGGTGGATGAGTGGCTTTACCCTTAGAGATAGGATACGAAATGAGCATATACGTGAAAAGGTTGGAGTAGCTCCAGTAGAAGATAAGATTAGAGAGAGTCGCCTTAGATGGTTTGGTCACATAAAACGGCGGCCTTCCGATGACCCGGTTAGGAGAGTAGAGGTATTAGATTTGACTTATGTTAAGAAAGGTAGGGGTAGACCTAAAAAGACTTGGTTAGAAAATATTAAGAATGACCTTTCTTTATTAGATTTAAACGAGAATTTGACTTTTAATAGGACACAATGGAGAAAAAGGATTCATGTAGCCGACCCCACGTAGTGGGATAAAGGCTTGATGTTGTTGTTGTTGTTGTTGTATTAAGGTATGATGATAGCTAGCATGATTGCATGTGTGAAAATTGAAATGATATTGCATTTACAATAGTTTGACATATACAATTGTAACATCAACATACTAGAACCTATTGTAGGAATCATGACATGTGTCATTGTCACATTGTTATGTTGATTATTTGATTGATATTTTTATTTTTTGGTTGCTCATACTGCATATCCCACCTCTTTGTCATTTATGCTTAGTAAATAGGAATTACCCGTTATGTTTGATTTATCATATTCACTCGTTTTTTACTTCTTTTCATAGCAAGTCTTACTGGAGTGTTAGACGAGCCATCAAAATAGGAGTAGATCTACCATCCTTAGCGCATATTTGATATTTTATATTTTATGGTAGGTCATTTATGTGTTTGTATTTAAGGGTTAGATAGTTTCATTTCTGTTATTTTTTTAGATTTTTTTGCTTGAAGTAGTTCTATATTGATAATGTAATATTATTTGAATTTATGATAATGAAATAAAAGTTGAATTTCTCTTATGTTATTCACAATGATATGAATTATGGTTATATTACTTGTATATGCACTACTCCTCTTGTGAGTACAAAATATGTTTTCATATCACTTCATCATGTCTCGTGTTGCTAGGGAGCACTGACTTCTGGACCTAGGGTGTGACAGTCTTAACCAATACTCTAAAAATTGAAGTCCGTTGATTGAAGAAGTGGGATCACATGCTGACTTGAGATGGTGTCAACAGGATTGTGATGTCTCAATCATGATCGGAACAAAGATGGAGGAGAAAAAGAACAAGAGCATTTTCAAAGATGTGATCCACATTCCACATTATTGCATTTTATAGCAAAGGCCTTTTGTGGTGCTTTGAGTTTTGTACTAGCTTCAACGAACATACCATCACGATTCAGACCTGCCATGAGCTATGTACTATTTATTAAGCAATCTTTTTGAAAGATTAAAATAACAGGTTCAACTTAACGCTTTCTTTAGTAAAATTGCGCCGATCATATGCAGTGTCGCGCTTCGCGCTTTGAAAATTAAGAAATTGTTAAGGAAACACTCACAAAAAAGACAAGCTGCTTTATAAGTGTGGTGTTCGTATTCTGAACCAATATAAGAGAAGCGCAATCGATAGGATGCTTCACTTTGCGCTTTTCTGGCCAAATCAAATTTTTTGTCCACTAGTTTTTGAAAATAATAGCACTTGAGAAGTTTTTTCCCCAACTATGACAAAATCTCAACAAAATCAAAACGATAAAATGCTGAACTTACAGGACAAAACCAGGAAGAGATGCCAGTAAATTACCTGGCGATTAACAGTGTCAAGATAAGGGCAGTCCCTCCGGATCTCCACCAGACCCTGCCGCCTCCCTCTAACTTGACCTTGAGCGATTTTGCTTTCATCCTCTTCCTCCTCTTCATCATCAACAGTGCCAATTTCATCTCCACCGTCACTGTCATGTCTGCGTCCATTCTCATCTAGTAGAAGTCCGTTCGCCCTTGCCCTTCCAGGCTCCTCGTCGTCACCGTCGTCGCTATAGCGAGCGAGGGAAAGGAGAGAGTCGTTGCCCACAGGAGAGAGCCGCTGTCTCTTATGTTCTCGGTAAACTCCATCTTCTCCTTCTTCATCATCGTCTACTGGTTTTCTTTTACTCAGCATCTCCATTTCCGCAACTACTGCGGATCCAAACCCCATAAACGAATCACGGCGGGTAGGGCTGCAGCGGAATTGCGAGGGGTAGGTCTGGCTGAGGAGAACTGTTTGGTATCGGATTTAAGTCGGATTTACGCTAAATCCAGCCAAACGGTTTTACAGCGCGCGTTAAATCCCGGGATTCAATAAATCCCGGGTTTAAGGATTTACGGCTTAAATCCCCGATTTACTAAATCCCTCGGTTCGGTGGATTTAACTGGATTTAAAGAGTGGCGGAAGACTTACCCGCGGCGCCCGTATCGCCGAAGCTCAACAGTCGCCGAAGAAGCGCGCAAAAGGGAGAACCTTCACAGCCAGCAAGCTCCCGTTGTTGCTTCCGATCAAAATCTCGTAACTTCCGACCCGACAGGAATGGAAAATCGTCGAAGGAGCGAAGTCGAACAGCCACGAAGGAGCCGAAGTAGCAACGCGCGCAATCTTTACGCCTCCTGCGAGCTTCGAAGCCGAACAGCAACGACGAAAAGAAAAGATGAAAGGCGATCCCTAGACGGCTCAAAGTTATTATTGATTAACTTAATTAATATAATTTAAACAATTAATAATTAAATTAAATTAATTAATAGTATAAGTAGTGCATAAATTAATTATCTAATTTAACTTAATTGACTAAATAATGATATAATTAGTAATTAAATATTAATATAATTAGCTTATTTTTTTGGGACATTTAGGTCATTTAAGACAAACTCACACACACAATGCATACACATAGACTCGAACCCTAGACCTCTTAGTTGGAAGCATAAGCTCTCAACCAATAGACCAAGGAGAGTTATGTATAATTAGCTTATTTAATGCTTCATCTGTCACTTTGGTCAATGTTAGTTTGTAATTTATTTTTTATTAAATTTTCAGTCATTTTATATGAACTAAAATTGATTTTATTATGTTTTATGCAATGATCTTAATTTCATAAATATATCCTTTAAATTTAAATCTCTAACCGTCATAAATCCTGATATATGTTACTAAATAATTTCTCATGATTTAACATTTGGCATGCCAAACAATTTTCAGGATTTAACACATTTCGAATTTACTAAATCCAGATTTACAGGATTTATTAAATCCCACTTGTTGCCAAACAGACCCTGAATTGGCCCAAAGTTTAGCATGGATTATAATGAACTCGAAAGCAATATGTGCGGCGTTTTGTTAATTTTTTATCTGAATCCTGTGCGAGGAGAAAAATTACATCTGAATGTTCAATTTATAGTGTATTATGTGATATGGCAGCTCCTGCACGTAACAATCGATAGTCAAAGGGCCATGGATTTCGATGAATTCTATCTATTATGAGGCATAAGGCTCTCTAGGATAAAGTATTTGCTTATTTATTTTTTCAGCACTGTTATTTGAATTCTTAATAAGTGCAATTACTATTCTGCTAAACATATTAATTTATTATATTATTTTTAACATTCAACTAAGTGCTTAATACTATATTCATTTGAAAATTAAAATAGGTAAATATGGTCTACTAAGTTGTGTTAGCTTGCAATTGTTTTGTCTTCCATTTTCAGAATTTGAGAGTGAGAAAAAGCTAGTTGAATAGTAGTCAGGATTTGATCTCAGTCTATAGAGGTATTTCTTTCTTTTGATTTGTTCATAAATATAGCTATTGGCTAGTTCATTTATTGTTTTGTTCTGTGGCCCAATCTATAGCCATGTACTTTAGTTGTATATTCATTTTGGTGATGAAATAGAAAGAGATTTTTTTGGATGTGTTTACTTTTAATATATTAGGTGTCATTAGTAGCTCTATGATTCTTGTTGTTTGTTTAAAGTTCAAAAATTGGACGAAAAATCTAAAAAAATTCAAAACTTATATCGTGGGGTTCGTCAGTCATAAACCAACACAATGGGATATGTATAATCTATGAGTCATATCGGGTTGGGTTGTGAAAAATAATGCCCATTATGATGCCTTCTTATCACACAAATTTCTTGGTGGTGAGTCAAAAAGAGTTAGATGTAGTCACCTTTCTTACAGCGTATATGACTGATCTAATTATGGCCATCCCCATGAGGGAAATAAAGTTGAATAGGCTCAATCTTTACACTTTTACTCTGCTCATGTAATGTGAGATCTCGTTCCCTTACTGTTCCTCTCTGAATTGGATTTTCCTCCCAGGATCGGCCGGGACGATTTTGAGATCGTCCAGGCCGATCAGTGCATTGAAAACGGCTGATTTCTGGAGTGTTCTCTGGAATGATTTATGGACTGGATCGTCCAGGCCGATTTTGGATCGTCCTGGGACGATCAGATACGACAAGAATCCAGAGAGCAAAATCGAAATTATCGGCCTGATGAATCGTCCTGGACGATTGGATTTTGTTCACATCGTCCTGGACGATGTGACAATCGGCCGGGCCGATCAGGCATATGATATAAGGAAATCAGCTCGTTTTGAGGAGAGAGAAAAGATATTTTTAAAAATATAAATATCTGAAGAGAGAAAAAGAGAAAGTAAAAGAGAAGAAATCTTGTATTTCGGAGGCCGCGGAGCGCTTTTCGTCTGTCGCCACTGTTGAAAGAATTGAAGATCTCGCGGTAAGGACGCCGAAGTTGTGCACTGTTTTGTGTTTTCGTAATTGAATTTTGGACCCGGTTTTATATTGACACAACTTTCACCGCACAACTTTTAGAATGTTATGGATATGAATATTGTACACGATTTGAGTATTTTCTACGATGATTTTACAGGTCGGAATTGGTTCTACGCGATTTTAATTGAATAGAAAAATATCAGGATGTTATTTGATATGGATTCAGTAGAACAATAGCCTTATATTGATGTTGTGAACGTTCTGTGTGAATTTGGAAATTAGTGCTTTTTGCAGGTTTTTTTTGTGTAAATCGGTAGACTGCCGTTACTCTGCCGAATTTTCGTAGGATTTCTGATTTTTTTGAGATTGATAGATTGAATAGATATGAATGTGAATATTGATATGATTGCTTTAATATTGACTATTGAATTAATTATCGATTGATTATTTATACTGGAACACAAGTGGAACCTGGTTGAACGTTGGTTGGAGATTGAATTGACCTGTACAGGAAGGTGGTCCGACGGGCTTTCCTTTAAACATTGATTATGGATATATGGATGGGAGTCATAAGGAATTCTTATAGATATGCCGACGGGCGGCCGACGGGCAATAGAGTGACGACTCTTTTTATTGAAACCAACGTATGGATATCTACAACAGCAATATGGATTCTATAACAGCAACATAGCCAGTTGATTGTACTTGTTCAGTATTATTGTATTGAATGCATGTTTACTGTATTGACATACGGATTTACTGCTTTATCGATTTCTGCTTTATTGATTTGATTGGATTGACGGATTTTCTTTTACTGTACGGTTTCATTGATTGATATTGAGCATGGAAACTATTGAGCATTGATATGGACATGGATGGATATAGATATTGTATAGATTCATTGCTATGGACATGGATATTATAGATTTATTGATAGTATTACCTATAGACTTGTTGATACTATTATTTCTGCACTATTTTGACTTACTGCATTGACTCATTGCTAGGATAGATTGATCGTTATTGTATCATTTTTTTTATTGATTTCATCGAATAGACAGCATTGATTTGAGACGACTGATTTGACGGATTGATTGATTTTTTTCTGTGTACGGATTTCTTCGAGATTGACATGTATTGATTGAGTTTAGTTTATCGATTTGCCCGCTGTCATTGACTATGAATTTCCGTATTGCATAGACTTATTGGCCATTGACTGTTATGGATTTGATTGACTGACATGCATATTGATAGCAGTACCGTGCTTTGATTTCAGTTATAGGTATGAGGTGACCTGCTGGGCTTTGTAAAGCTCATTATATGTGGTTGACATTTTCAGGTCAGGGCAATGGAGCAGGAGATAGAGATTGTTCCAGATCTACAGGTTTTAGTTCTTTTGATGATTTTGATTCTTTTGTACTCAGGACAGGATAGATTTCAGTACTTGTGGGTATAGTGTAGTTCCTGAGTATTGTATATGATATTTTGAGATATTGATCGACTTGTATATGAATGTTTTAAATTATAGACTGTTTATTAGATTGTGATTGATTGGAGTTTTTAGATGACTCTGGTAAATGGTCGGATGTATCGAAATTCTTTCCAAGTTAGATCTCGGGGCATCACATGTAACCCCAATATTTAGGATTATCCTTTCTTGCTCCACAAGATCCATTAACTAAGCCACTAATGCCATTGTACATGATGCTAAGGTTAGTAATGAGGTTCTTCTTCATTCATTTGTTGTTGAGTTTAACTATTGGTCTAACTGAACAAAGTAATTACAAAAACAAATATATTAGAATGTACAATGCCTTACCCGTTGTCAAAGTCACGAGAAGTTACACCTCCTAATTTTCTATGCATGATCGACAATGAATCTATTAGTGCTTCCCTTGACATGCTAAGGTTTCATTTGTGATGGCTTTCTTATTGCTCTTTAACGCAGCTTTCTCGTACCAAAGTTAAAATTTTTGTACTAAAAAATTGCTTTAAGAAGCAGTAAGAAAGCCTCCCCAAATGAATCCTAAGTCTTCTACCAATTGAATCCATTATTACAAGATAAACCTTTTTAATCAATGTTAATTGACGAGCTTTGATAAAATGGATCCTCTAAATTCCATATGGGACAGCTTTCTTACTGCTTCTTAAAGCAGCTTTTTAGTACAAAAATTTTAATTTTTATAATAGAAAACTGCTTTAAGAAGCAGTAAAAAAATAATCACAAACGAAGCCTTAATGAGTTGATTAATCACCTCTAAGCTTACAAGGCCATGAATGAGTTAACGATTCTATTAAACTTCTTTAGTATTTACATTAATTATGTGTTCTTAATATTACTTAAATTTATATCTATGCCCCACTTTCACAATTGAATTTGTCAAAATAGGTCTGATATTTATTTTCCTTATAAGTTTATGGATCATTACTTATGCACTATATTAAACATATGATAACAAGAAATTTTAGAAAAAAAATTAGTATATCTACTTTTGCCACATATCCTCATAAATTTAAAGCAAAATAGGAAAAAAAATGCACATAATATAAGCATATCTATTACTTACATAAATATTATGTAATAAAAACTAATTAACTAAAAAATTTATGTTTATCCAGATCAATATATTGAGAATTTAACATAAATTTATGATTTTATTGTGTTTTATGATTTGAATGATATTATCATAAATATAATTAATTGAAACATTAGTATTCCTAACTATTAAATAATGTGAAGAAAAATTGACTTTATATTCCTAATAATTGGTGAAGTCGATAAAATACGACTATTATTTAGTATATTGAAGAAATTTGTCCAAACTAAAATACATTTTATTTTTATATTATCGTTATAAGTAAAACAACGTTGCACCTTTTTCTACACAATCATTTTTCCCTATTGTGGTCCGAAGTTCCATCATTCTCGATCTCATTGGTCAAGGGATCAAACAATCACTTCATTGGAGTTTGGCATTTACCTATTGTTCATCAGCGACTTTATCATTGTATGCATGCTCTTACATTAGTGTCATTATATGCTAACCAATTATTTTCTAAGGGTGGAGAATGAAGACAAGGAAGAAAAATTGAATAGGGCAATGGATTAATGGCACAAAGAAGTATTTCCCTTAAATATGTCATCAATCTAGTATGTAAAGTTACAAAGATTTGTTAGAGTCAATTTAGTCTAAAACTAAAGGTAAAGGTGATATACTACTTTGGCGGAGCACAATCAACAACTTTCATTTCTTTGGCTAAGCTGCTAACAAATTACAAATTTGCATTTTTCTATGATAAGATTCCTATATCCATTCAATAATGATCTCCCATATGTGTGTTTATTATTCACAAGAATATTACAACTGAAAATATTTATGCAAGTGAGGCTGCTACAAAATTTATCACTTCTCCATTATCTGCTAGTATAGATGAAGATGTGTACATATTACATACAAAAGTAAATGATGCTTTGAATATATCATATATAGAGGGATGTGCTATTGAACGTACAAATTGTGCAGTATAGTGACTCCATGAAAACTCTAATACTATAGTATCTATTAAAGTGTATAAGCTTAGTTTATAACATATCTAAAACTAGTAAATAAGTAAGATTTTATGATTCTTGATGTATTGTAGGACTATGAGCAATAAAAGAAGATATTATAAATTATGTGATTTAATCATAATTTGAGGCAAAAAATTACCATATTGAAGGCAAAGATGAACTACAATATTAATTTGTCTTATGAAAGACATGGTACTTTTACAAGAAAGCAATCATATATGCAAGAGGTATTTTAGAAATTCATATCTTATTTGTACATGCTACATAGAAAAAAATCCAAGGACAGTTGATACGCCGCTTAATAATTTATGGGAAAATTTTCTATCTTTGATATATTTAAAATATTTTGTGATCGAGTATGACATATAAAATAATGCATTATCCCAAAGATCAAAAATATCATTTTGTTATAGACTTACTAACAAAAAACTTACATTTTATTTTTCCTGCATAATTTATATAATTTAATATGTTTTATTTAATTTTTGGATGTGGATTCCTCACAAGGGCAAGTTCCAATGTTTAATTAGATCACAATAATGTTTTCCCTTAAAAACTTTAATTAAAGTAGTTATTTCTATTTTCTATCAAAATATATGCTAATATTTTATTAAGTTTTTAAGAAATTCATACTAAATAGTTGGTATTTAGAAATTTATGGATGAATTGAGCAACTAAAATTGATGAGTAGAAATCAAATGAAGAAAGAATAAGAGTACTTTATTCTAATAAAATTAGAGGTACTTAAATACTATTATATATTGGGTTTTATATTTTAAAATTAAAATTGTGATTAAGTTGATTTGATTTAAAAAGTGGGGGCATATGCTCGAGAAAATGCCTAGGAATGTAAGTGCTTATGATTTAATTGAAAAGAACATTAGCCTCAAACTTTGGATCTAAGGTGATAATCATCAAGAAATATTAACTCAAACTTAAATCTCTATTGAAATGCATGGGACCTCATACGAGCTTAATTTAGTCTAACCATTGATTTTACAATCCAACATGGAAAATATGACCAACTAAACCCAACAAATTGCTTTTATAATCATAAAAACCAAGCCTCAATGCATATATAAGATAGATTGGTCTGTTTTGATTTTAGAAAGAGGACTTTAATTTTAGCCGTACTTAAGTTATGCTGTCTAACCATGATTGAATATATATATACTGACTCACAATATAATTTTTTGTTATCTAGTTCTTAATGTGAGGACTTTTATTTACATGTGACTCGTAAGGATATTTATATGATGTTAATAAGCTAAGCATATAGATTTGATGTTGATTTGATAAGCACATTTTTATGGATAAGCAATCAATCAAATATTGAATTACACATTAAGTCAAATACTAAAAACCAAACTTTTGATAAAATATACTAGTTTATTCAAAAACATTTCATATGATTGATTCTAAGATTGCTTATGTTTTGATTAGTGGAAAATCTCATTTTTTAAGAGCTTACCACACCAAATGTCAAAGCCACCACCAAGCAAAGCATTAGACGAAACATGAGAAAAATATGCATTTCTAATACATACTTAAAATAACCTGAGAAAATATATGTATTTTTAATACTTACTTAAGGTAAACAATACAATCAATCCATATACTTTTAATGCATACAAAGAGCAAACAAAACAATCAGTCACAAGATAATATAAATGTCTTTTTACAATCAGGAATAAAAAATAACATATAAGTTTCTTGTCTTATACAACCTAGTTAATTTTACAGATTAAACCTATTGGTATTTAGTCTTTGACTTATGAGACATCTAGAGCTTCACATTCGAGTTTATCCTTTTGATTCATTATTTTTTTGTTGTATCCAATATGTCTAGATAGCTTTCTATGACTTCTAATGAATTACATTTATAGAAAGAAAAGGAAGAAAATACCCTTTATTGCGAATAAATAAATAGAAACCATGTATATATATATATATATATTAGCCATGTCCACTCATGGCTTTACCATATAAATAACGCTTACAAACAAATGTTATTAGGTGATATTTATTATTATTATCATTATTATTTTATCACTTTTGAGCATCTACATATAAAAGTAGATATAATTACCCTACAACCCATCATACAAACATGATATATATAGAGACAAATTAATCCTGAAGTATTTAGAATAGTCAACTAAGAAAATAATAATACTTGATTATTTTTCATGATCAAACTAGTAGATTTAATAAGCATGGCGGGAAATTTTGCGTTTGTTTATGACAAAACATAATAACCTTGCCTATGCTTTACCCCCAATATTATCAAGCTACATCATGAAATATATATTTATCATGTAGCAATGAATATCATAGTGGAGTTCAAAACTAATAGTTTTGAACAGGAATATTTTTTAGCTTCCAAGGCCTACTAAAGAGTTGTGCTATATAGACATTTCAACAAAATCCATTTAAAGAGCCCATCAATAGATTCTTTTATAGAGAATGAAGTTATTATTGAGTGGAAGACTCATGTTTTTTACCTATAAATTGATGTTTTGAATGAAATAAGGGGAATTATCATGCTACCCTTATTGGTGAATTCAAAGAGTGGTTGTCTAAAGAAAAACATAAGACCTTCAAAATAGAGGCAAGATGTGGGGTAACATATGTGCATTTGATGTGGATTTAGAGGACATAATCATGTTATTTGTAAGATCAAATACACACCACCAACAATTTATACTACACTATTTTGGTTATGGTAATAACATTTATTAGTTATGAATTTCTTCTATGACGTGTCACTCCTATGTGATATACCTTTTTGTTATAAATATCTTTATGTCATATCTATCATGACAACTCTTTTTTGTGCTACATTATTTTTTCTTGCACTTCTAGCATCCTTGAGCAATATTTAATCCATCTTCAACATGTCTCATCAAGTTCAAAACATATTTATATAATGATCTATTATGTTGGAACAATAATCGAAACACGATCTAAGCTTCTGTATTTAGGATTCATAGTAGGTCATCAAAATATTAATATGAATTTATCATTAGTTATAGCATAGTTTGAAACATGAGTTGAAGATGATTAATCATATTTGAACAATGATTAGAATATGATCCAAATATTTGGGTTCATGCTTTATTGTAGGTAATACGAATGCAAGCATGTATGGTTTGCAATATGGTTCGAAGATGAACGATAATAGTTTGAAGCAACTTGAGCTGATAATCAAAATATGATCAAAACTTTAGAGTTTAGAGTTTATAATGGTTATTCTAATATGATTACAGGACTATGAATCTATTTGAAGTATAATGTGGTATCATGAAGCTCATATGATTGAAAGGTCAAGTGATACCACTAAACAAGTGTTCTATCTATTTACCAAGAAATTGATATATTTTAATTTAAAAAAATCTCAAATTATTATTGATACGTCATCACAAAATTAGCTTGATCGGGCACGAATCTCGAGGCAAAAAACTAGTTGGAAACTTCAAAAATTAATTTTGGGAGCACCCGAACCTCGATTTCAACAAGCTTATAATCAAACTGAGCATCTCGGAAATACGAACCCAACGACACCAAGATCAACCCGATCCGAGCCCAAATGAGTCCGAATCAAGGGCTCAAAGCGCTGTTGGAAGGTTCAAACAGCAATTTGAGTTACCAAACGGTCTCCGATTTTGACGAGCTTATACTCGAATCGAACGGCTCGACGAGACGAATCCAACGAGCCCAAGATCGCCGAATTCCAACGTCATTAAGGCCTTCAAATGCCCCATGAACGGTGCATGATCAAAGGATTCAATATCGGCCGTCCATTCAAAACACTCCCAAATCACCCTTGATCTCACACCTATTTACGGGCTATGCCACTCCAGAAAAATCATAAATAGAGTCCTCATTCTACACCAAAGGGACTCAAGTGAAGAGAGAGAAGAAGAAGAGAAGAAGAAGGAAAAGGGGAAAAGGCGATTCCTCTCCTCCTCGACCACCGCCGGAGCTCTTCCTGCCGCCTGAAGACGCCGGAACTCTGCCGGATTTTCGGGAAACGCCGGAAATTTGCAGAACTTTGTAACTTTGTGAGAAGCTGATTGTAATTTGATCATCTTGATTTGTAAGACTGATCAACCTTTGTATTTCAAACAAATACTAGTGGAACTTTGCAACTGGGCGAGGCCCCGTGGTTTTTTTCCTCTTTCGGGTTTTCCACGTAAAAACTCTGGTGTTCATTTCTCTTTTCTGTTTGTGTGCGGAATACTCGTGCAACGCTAATACGAATATTTTCTAACTCTACTGCCGCGTATATTCTAGCACGCAACAATTATTATTATTATGGGGCATAATTGCATAAGCCAAATTTACTAACCACTTTATTTTATGCTATTTACATATTTAACATTTAAGATTTTAATATTACATATCTATCACTAATATAAAAATTTAATATCAAATTTATCAATTATATATTTCATTCTTCTCACTCATATAAAGTTATAAATTTTAATATTTTAGTTTGTACACTCATATTAATTTTATAGGTGATAATTGTGTAATATAAAAAAAATTAAATATTAAATATATAAATTGTATGAAATCAAGCGGTATGTATGTAAAATAAAAAAGAGCGGAGTGAATGGTTTGCGAACTCCTATGACGCAACTTTGCGGTCAAGCATATGGAACCTACCTCGCGGCTCTGTGATCTCATCTCCGCCCATCTCCGCCCCTACCTCGTTCGTAACATCTCTCCCGCATAATCATTGTTTTAGATTGATATTGCTTATCTAGGGCTTACCCACTCATTACGCAGGACCCCCAACCTGCTCGTTTGGCTAAGGAGACGGAGAGAGCTCTACTCCTCTCTCTTACCATGGTAATTTATATTTCTACCTGCTTTGTCCCTTCTCTCTTGCGTAAGGATTCTTTGGACTGAGTGATTGCTATCACTTGCAGGTTCGCCGAGAAATCCAGCAGTGGATGACCAAATCGCCTCGTGAACCCGAGGATGTGTTGTGCCAAAACTTGACTATGATGTTTCGTTAATACACTTTTTTAAGATAGCAAACAAAATTAAAGTACTAGACCTTTGTCTGGATTGCTTGACTTCATATAAATTATGATGTTATGTAATACTTGGAAACTGCGCTGGCCAGCTTAGGGTTTTGCTATAGCATGGTCTCTTAACCTCAATTCTGATAATTTCTGTAATAGTAGTTTTCTTTCCTGAACGTTTTCGTCCTTTTACACTTGTGTCAGATGGGTGGAGGTTCATACCTTAATCACTGTTGTCACGACTCTTCGCTGCAAACATTTGTGGGAGCACACCGATGCCTTTGCAATATCATCTCTGCAATGGTCTGTTAATTGCTCCGTTTTGCTTTGTTCATTAAAAATTCTATTCCGCACTCTCTTTGTATGTTTCGCTACAGCATTTTCTATTAGAATGTCATGTTATTTTGTGAGACATGTCCATAAATTTTTTTTTGCTTATGCTTTGTAGAATGAAGGGCCGCCAGTCTTCTGTATGTCTTTATGTACCCCGAATGGCCTCCAACTGCACTCCCATGGAACTCTTGCTGTAGGCGGGGAATATAGATGGACGTTCGTGGCATCACAAACCTCCCTTAGTACAATAGCCTCTCTCCCTCTAGGGAGTAGACTGGGTGGTTGCTGCTATCCTGTAGCAAATCCATCTGAATCTTCTTCAACTCCTTGTCTTGCACACTTTCTTCCTTGATAGCCCCCAATCCACCATTCGAGGTACAAAAATAGTCATCTCCTAAAGCTATTCCCCACACCTGGATATGGCATCTGCCGCCTTATTCTCCAATCCTGGTCGATACTTGATCTCAAAATCGTATCCCAAGAGTTTGGACAATCATCTATGATGTTCCTCAGTCACCATCCTCTACTCCACAGAAACTTCAAACTCCTTTGATCTATTCTGACGATGAAATGCTGACACAGCAGGTATGGACGCCACTTATGAATGGCTAACACAATGACCATCAATTCCCTTTCATACACATACTTCAGCCTATCTCTAGCTGTCAACACCTGACTGAAGTAGGCTATGAGTCTATGATTATGCATCGACACTACCCCCAACCCATATCCGGATGCATGTCTCTACCAAAAAAGTCTGACCGAAATCTGGTAAAGTTAAAACTGGTACTGTGTGTCACGACCCAACCCGACGGGGACGGATCCCGCTCGCATCGGGCCGCGACAGAACTTAAACTTGAAATCCAGGATCTGACTTTGAAATTTGCTTCAGAACTTTCTTCCAAATATTACACATACAGAACACAGAGCTACTATAACCATCCGAACACAGAACCGTTCATCTATCTTTTCTTTCATCAAAATAATCATATACAGATACAATACATGGCTTACAGACAGAAAGAACAGATAAGCCATGACTGTACAAAAATCAAAAGTATAAAATACCTAATCACTGATCAGACTCTAAACTTCTAATCCAATACTTCATTCTCTTTCCCAGAACCTGAAAACCACGCAGAAAACAAGGATGAGCTAACAGCTCAGCAAGACATCACTCACCAATCAAAATCCTCAGAAATCCACATCAGAAAATACATCAAAAAAGTATTCGTACAGAAATCAAACAGTTGTACAGAAATCGTATAATAGACAGAACATATAACAGCTCAATCAGAAATCAAACATCAGATCTGGAAAACTGAAGTCATATCAAAATCCAAGTTCAAAACAGAGATCACAAAACTTCAGAATCGTACAAAAATAAATCAGAAATAATCACATTACAGCTTTACAGAACAGATAATTTCAGAACAGAACTTCCTTCCAGATGTTAGAACTTCCCCTCTTCCCCTAATGGCTTCCTTTTGTGCATATAGCACCAGAACTTCCCCATATAGCTCCCTTTTTGTGCATATAGCATCGGAACAGAACAGATATACAGAATTTTAGATTTCAGAACTTCCAGAACTTCCCCTTATGTCTCCCTTCCCGGACCCAGACAACGGAATCACATAGGATTCCGGCCCCTTATAACTCCCTTCTGATAGCATACAAATAATCAATTCATTTCATATACAATTCAGAACAAAAACAGAATTCATATGAAAATCCAGCGGCATAACGGCAGTATACGGAATTTACACAAAATTCACAGATTCAGAATTTTACCAAATTATCACAGAACATTCACAACAGAATTACAAGACTTTCATTGTACTGACAAAACATTTTTCAACATCCTGATAATTTGCAGTTCAATTAAAACACCGTGGAATCCAAAATATCCGGTAAATTTTTTTCAGAAAATACTCAAAACGTGCACAATTAGCATCTCAAAAACATACTAAAAGTTACGCTGTAAAACTTGAAGCAGTAGAAAATAACACCAGAAATTCGCTAACGGAAACAAAAATCCGGAACAGAAAAGTCGTCAAAATCCACGTTTCTGAAAATTGAGAAAGGCGAAATGTGCCTTACCTCAAGTCGGTCAACTTCTTTAACTACGGCGATGGACGAAAACGAGTCGAAGTCGTCCAAAAATCCTTTTTTTCCTCTTTTCCTTCGATTTTTCTCTCTCCTGGACTTTCTCTCTCTTCAAAATGACACTATTCAGATATTTATTAAATAGGATCGTCCCGAACGATGTCCCCGATCGTCCCGGGACGATCTCCTCTGGACCAGAGCGTGAACCAGATCGTCCAGACGAAATTAAATGCCAATTTCGTCGTCCCGGGACGAAACCCTCTGTCTGGTTCGTCCCGACACCTCCAGGTTCGTACAGACGAACAGACAGATTCTTCACAGTTCTGTACAGATCATCCTGGACGATGTCCCTGATCGTCTTGGACGCTCCTGGGAGAAACAGCCCTTACATTGTGGTCATGGCATTCTTCAGTCTCTCAAAAGCCTGGCTAGCCGCTTCTCCCCACAAGAAGCTATCATTCTTTAACTGCTCTGTTAGAGGCCAAGCTATGTTGTTGTAACCCTTCACAAACCTCCGATAGTATCCCATCAATCGTAGGAAATCCCTCAGCTCTCTCAAATTCCTAAGTAAATGCCACTTCTGCATTGCCTCAATTTTGGCTTGATCGGTTGCCACCCCTTCATGTGATACCACGTGCCTCAAGTACTCCACCTTAGCCTGTGCGAAGCAGTACTTCTTCAGGTTGGCTTTTAACTGATGCTCCTGTGGAACTTTAAAGACCACCCTCTAATATCCCAGATACTCCTCTTTGGTCTTGCTGTACACCAGTATGTCATCAAAGAAAACTAGGACAAACTTTCGAAGTTACGGCTAAAACACCCTGTTCATCAGGGACTGGAAAGTGGCAGAGGCGTTAGTGAGCCAAAATGGCATCACCAAAGCTCGTAATGCCCCTTATGTGTCCTGAAGGTCGTCTTCTGAATATCTTCATCTTTCATTCTGATTTGACGGTAGCCCGATTTCAAGTCCAACTTAGAAAACACCACAACTCCATACAGCTCATCTAGTCGCTCATCAATTACAGGAATAGAAAACATATCAGACATAGTCTCCTTATTCAGGGCCCCGTAATCCACACAAAGTCTCCGGCTCCCTTTCTTTTCTTGACCAGTAAAACTGGACTAAAGAAAGGACTCACTCTCGGCCTGATGATCCATGCCTCCAACATCTCACGAATCAGCTTCTCTATCTCATCCTTCTGAATTTGACGGTAGCGTTATGACCAAACACTGATCGGTGACACCCCTTCCTTCAAGGTAATGTCATGCTCCAGCTTCCTTTATGGGGGTATACCTTGGGGTGGTTGAAAAACACTCTTGAACTGCTGAGCGGTTGTACTGACTAAGGAATGTCTCCCTTTGTCTCCAATGCCACCACTTCTAGGCTTTGGAGTTCCACCAGAATCCATCCCCACCTCCTGTATGGTCCTGAAAATAGTCTTGAGAGACACCATGGCTTTAGATAATCCTGCATCTCCCTGAATCACCATCCTCCTTCCCTCTACCTCCAGTTCCATCCTCAACGCTCCCCAATTTACCTTGGTATCTCCCATAGTCTGCAACCACTTTATCCCCAGGATGACGTTAATGCTTCCCAATTACAAGGGAAGGAAATCCTCCATCACCTCAGTCCCCTGAATAGTCAACATTACTCCCCTACATATTCTTCTATCCATCTCCACCTTTCATGTGCCCATCGTCACCCCATAGCCTCCGGTATCCACTAATTTCATCCCCAACAATTAACAATCTGATTGGAGATGAAATTATGGGTGGCCCCACTGTCGATCAGCACCACCACTTTCATATCAGGTCTCTCTTCCTTCACTTTCATGGTGTGATTCGGGATGAATTCCACCACGGAGTTCAGAGAGACTTCCGCCATGTCCAGATGCAGCTTCTCTTCCGCTGGCCCATTCTCACCTCCCTCTTCAGCTTCCTCGTCATCACAGACGGGGAGAACCTGAAGAGTTCAGTCCTTGCACCTATGCCCCGACGTGTATTTCTCATCACATCTGAAACACAACCCCCTTGTCATCTTTTCTTGTATCTCCTTCTTAGTAAGCCTCTTGAAATTTTCCCCAGATCCTCCTCCAGTTTTCTTCTTTGATACTTCTCTCATACTGCTTGGTACAGGTCCCTTGGGAGCTAAGAAGGTGTTGGTCATTCTATATGACCCCCCAAATTGCTTCCCCTCTAGGTACTTCAAGTCCTCTATCAATTGTGCTTGCTACATGACCTCCCCCAAATCACGTGGCCTCACAACTCTAACTGCTGCTTGGATATCTGGTTTAAGCCCTTTCATAAAGTTTCCCTCTAGCACTGTCTTTGAAAGTTGGTCTAGCCTTCTGGCAAGATACTCGAACCTGTTACGGTAAACTGCTACGGTCCCCTACTGTGTCAGGGTGAAAAATTGTTCATAGAAGTCTCTTCCCCTAATGGTTTGGAAACGTTCTAATAAACAATCATTGAACTCCCTCCAATTTTGAATGGGTCACCTCATGTCCCGCCATTGGTACCAAGCTAGTACCTTCCCTTCTAAACACAGTCTATCAACTGTTAGTTTCTTCTCCTCTGTCAACCCGTTGAATACAAAATATCATTCCACCTTGTAGGTCCACCAATGTGCGTTCTCGCCCCCAAAGATGGGCATCTTCAGCTTTCTTACCCTTGGGTCACATCTGTTTCCCATGAATCCTCCGTAGCCCCCCATTCCTCGAAGAGGAGATGCTTCCCAATTGTCACGCTCTTCCCTTCGGCGCTTATACCCAAATCCTTCATCAAAATCTCATCTTCTTCTTTCAAAATAGCACCCCTTCTTTCACAGCTGATACTCATCTCCTCCCTAGAAAATGGCTCTAGCGGAGGCATTCCGTCTTCTCCTTCTAGAATCTCCACTTTTAGATTTTCCCTTCCCTTAACGTATTAGGGTTCCCACCTCTTCCATGGCCGCCGGTAGTTTCCTTTACTTCAGAGTTCAGATGTCACTGGATTGGGTTTGACTTCAAGTAATTTCTTCAACATGTCTTCTATTACGACGAACATTCCACCCATCTTTTCATAAACTGATGCAAACTGATTCAGAAAATCAAAAATCTTCTCTTCAAAATATGCTTTTAGTTGACCTAATTCTCCCTCTAAAACGTTCACTTTCCTTCCGGCCATTGGTTCCCCTTAGATCAACGTGCTCTGGTACCAATTTGATAGAAAACAACCACTATTAGTGCAGAAAGATGCTCAATTTCAGAGAAATTCAGCAACATGGTACAAATTTTTCAATATTTGTGTAGAAATAAGAGGAATAATCACTTCAATTTCAACAAAAGAAGAATAAAACATCAAACCGATACAAGAATCTTCCATTCGAGAGGAAGATTCAAATCTTTAAATCTCTAGCCAAAGCCTAAAGCCCGAAAGCAAAACCTAGATTTCAAATTCAGCCTTCAATCATTGACATCCTCAAGAACATGAAGATCATGAGGAGCATGCATTATCACAACGGGTGAATCTAAATCAATGTTGATATTGGAAAAGTAAGTACCTCTCACTACCTTTATACTTCAGATCGATGCATTACAGTAAGGGAGGGATTTGATGCCATGGCAAGAGCTATAGCAGGTGCCATAGTTCAAGTATGATTCATATCTGAAGTAGGGGGAACAATGACCATTAAAGTTTGTAGGTTGGCTATGGCCATCTATATGTCCCCTTAATCATGAGTGCTAGGATCCAGAGGGGATGATTTTGTTAATTCACGGTTCATCTTGTAGCAATCTGCATGCTCTTACCAAAAGTTATATATGATGATCAAGAGAGCCTAATAGCAACAATATCCAATTGTAATTGCTTACGAAAATTAGAATCAAGAGAATGTACATTGAATTGATTAAAGTAGTGGTCTTGAAGTTAAGGGAAAGCTACGCAACATGAAGTTTTTAGTTTCTCGGAAGAATCAAAGTGTAGAGGTCACTTTAGCATACCCCTTAGAAAGCCATTTATATAGAAAGATCTACGTGAGAAGCATTTGATTAATTTGCTTCTAGAGATAATTTTATAAGAACATGGCAAGGGTCATGTAGCCTAGCAGAAAAATTACAATTCAAATGCAATTCAGACATGAATTTGTGAATAATCTCAAGATTGTTATGGCCTTGCGAAATCTTGCCAACTATAGGAAATATAAATGTAGTCGGTTTACCCTGAAATATGAATGACAGCTTGTGTTGAGATTGTTCAGCGCTTTGCTTAAAAAAATATAGAAAAATGAGTGGAGAAGGAGAGAGAAACCCGAAGTGTTCTTCCCCTCCAATCGCTTCAATGAAAGAACAACAAGCATTATCTTGCATTCTTGATATTTAAAGGTCCGTTATTCTTGTGGTGGCTGAAGGGAGGTGATTGCATTTAATCAAATTCTATAAAGATTTCTCAACTAATCACTTCTAGTTTCCACCTTTTCCTACCCTTGGGATTGGTTTTTTTTTTTTTTGAAGTTACCTGAGAAGTTGACTCTCGGAATAATCTCTTCCGATCTGATGTTTTCTGTAGCCTTCTTACTGATGCATGACCATACTTTTTTATTTTTCAAGGTGGCTTTCCTGAATGCTGATAGTCATTTTGTTCGTCATGCAGCTGGAAACATTCTTTTATCCATCTCCCACTTCTTGATCAAACATGTATGTATTTCCGACCTTCCAGTCTGCCACTACTCATGTTCATATGTATTTATACCTGAGTATGATTGCACTGCAGTTTGTTTTTTCTGATTATTTTTATTTTTGTTGGCAACATATTTGCCTTCAGGAACATTTATGGGCCCAGTTGCTTCAGTTGATCTGGTTTATTTTGGAAGATGCGATGTCAACAATTTTTTCCTGCCCAGATTTATTAGCTCCAGCTGTTATTCATGTAGATGACTGCTTGGTGCTGCATGAACGAACTTCGGGAGTTATTACAGATCAAAATTTACAGTCTGCAAGATTTCCTGCACTGCTTAAATCCTGGTTGTTAAATGTGAATCAGTTTATGGTTGTGCAACTATTTCAAACTTTGCGGAATATATTGAAATCATTGAAACATGATTCTAATGATCTTGAAGAAGTATTTATCCAATATGCTGTTTCTTCTCTGATAAAAATGCCTTGGGATTTATTGGATGAGATCTTTAATTGCTGTTGTACAAATCAGCTAAGTTTTCGGCAGGTTGATGAATCAGATATTAGAAGCTCTCTCACAGGTGTGAAGGATCTTCTTTTGGGAGCAATACTTCAATTATGTTGTTCAATTGTAGAGCCGCATGATTTTGAAGCTGATGGCAACAGTCCCTTTAAAGAACTTTCAGTTTATTTAAAGTTCAGCAATTTAGTGCCTAAACTCCTTTCATGGTGTTTCGTTTATCAGTTGGGAAGTGGCAGAGAATATCTTTTTGAATATTTGAGACACAAATCATTGGTATGTTTAACCTGCTAATTATGTTGAATATATTTTGATAATACTATTTCTGCTATATATATATTACATATGCTTTACTAGTCTTCACTGGCAATGCATTTAACTTGATTGAATGATGAAGAAACTACTTTAATATTTGGATGGATAACGATGTCTAATTTTTATCTCCCATCAGATTATGATGATCAGGTTTAGTTTTCACAGCCACTGGAAAAACTCTCATCCTGAATCTTGGCTCAAATTCCTTAACCAATTTTTTGGAGAAATTCTGCATTGGTCCTTCTCAGGATGTGATGCCAGTTCTGAAATATGTCTAGAGGAGTCTCCATTTTTTGCTAGTTCCCTGGAAGGAGACAAGTCTTATACTAGACATCTGCAGAGACTGGCTATTTTCCTTCTTTTTAAATGTTCTTTTACAATGGCCTGTGCTGGTGAAACTAGTAAGAAATGTTCTTGTAGAGAAGAAACTACTTTTGGTTTGCAACTCTGCAGGAAACAATGTCACTTGGATTTATTGGAAATTTTTACATGGCTTCAGAGATGCTGCCCCTTGGAGAAGTTTCAGAACTGCAGAAACTATTATGAATCTTGCAGCAGTTTTGCTATTTCCTTTCTGCAGCTCTACATGGAAGAGGTTTAGTTTCTTGATCACAAATTTCCATTTCTCTCTTCTCTAATCATGACATGCTTTCAGTTTTCTCAAATATTATTTAACTAGCCTTTTATAGCAGGTGTTGCGTTAACTTTTTGTTTTATGCATTTCAGACCCAGTTTCTGTAATGTCTTTTCTATCACATGTGATGTTGTTTCAGAATAAGATTTTAAATTGGTGTAGTTAGCTTGTAATTATATGTATAAATCTAGAAGTTAACTTGCTACGATACAACCTCCAACCCACTCCCACCACCTTTATTTATATAGAGATAGATATAGATATAGATTGATGGATACACACACTATCTATTTTTATATAGAGAGAGAGTGGATCTTTGTTCTCACAAGTTCCATTGAACTTGAGAAACTACAAGTATCACACTATTATGCGCATATTTGATGGAAGATCTCTTCATCTAAGTTCTTTTTTATTGCTTTTGGGAAAAATTCAATGAGGGGTTTGAAATTAATTTAATAACAAGATTTTCTTGCTTCATTAGCCGTACAGTCTTCATCACTTATGGTTCTCAGCGAACTCAATAATCATACAATTCTATGAATTTACATTCCTAGCTACTTCCTATATGTTATGTTTTCATTTTTATTATAGAGCATCAATGACTAAAATCTAATTGGTTACTGAAATGATATTTCATTCTGATAGAACAGAAGTCTCTCTCTCTCTTTATATATATATATATACACACACACACTATGCATACCATTTTAAAATTTTACTGTTGATTGCAGGATGATATGTTTTTTAAAATGCTGTTACAGTTGCTTGATGCTCCATTTTCTTCGTGGCAGAAGTAAGCAACAAGATGATTGCATCCCCACTACGAATTGATGATTACTATTCCGCTTTTTTTAATTCTTCACTTGGAAAACATGCAGTGAGAACAGTAATAAAATTGGATCTATTGGAGCAAATAACGACATTTTATGCCATTTTGCAAGTATATTTTGCCCAATTCGTCTTTTCCACCTTTTCCTGCTACTGGTAAGTAATAAATTTATGGAATTGTTACCTTTTTTCTTGCTTATTAGTCTATTCTGATCCATTGGCAATAACCTATGTTTGCTGGTTTACTTCATGTTACTTGATAAATGATACGATGAAGCATTCCTAATTATGCTGGAGGAACTTCTTATGAATTTTTTTTACTTGACAGTGAAGAGACATCCATGCGTTGTAGTTAAGTGCAGTTTGATTGTACTTTGTGGTGAAAGATTTCAACTTGCTATGCTTTCTGCTAACAAAGTTCGTTGTTTTCCATTGTCTACTTTAGGAGTTATTTCTTGAGCAGGAGTTCCTAGGACTTGGATTTCATTGGCTCTGTTAACAACGAGTTAACGTGTATGTTGCTATGGTTTAAGATTTATTTGCTTACAGGGATATTTTAGTACTTATACCGGAAGGGACCTTTCTATTTGGCCGATAATGCTCTCAGCTGATTGAAATTGTCATGTATTCCCTTATCTACTTAGTTATTTAGAGACCTATGTGAGGCAGCCAGTGCCCTCTTCGACTTTTGTACCCCTGCCTTTCTCTCCATTTTTTTTTATTATTTGTCACGCCCCATTTTTACCCCCCTCTTGACAATCATGAGGCGGAATAGAAACGGATAATAGGGACAAATAATTCTCATTATATCCATCCTTGATACAGTAAAATGAATTAAATTTTTTAGGATAATTTATTTTATGTATAATTTGATATATCTAAATTATTTTATATGTTTCTATTTATTGAAATGATCAAAATGAAATATAGAAAATAATAAAAATGGTTTTGAAAAATTTTGAGATGCCAAAAAATAGAGTAAAACTTTTGGGGCAAAATTTTAGCGTACCTTATTATTATTTTATTGTTACATGTTCATATCCAAAACCAGCCCTCTTACACCATGTCTGACCGAAGAAAGGACATTCCACCAACCTTTAGTACCTCTGGAGTCACTGCAATCATCTGGCAAATTTTCACTCTTTTTTTTGCATCTTTGTCACCTTCATACTAGCAATACAAGAGAATGGCCTGCCTGATGTGATACCGCAACCTGCAACAGGGATCAAGCAAATAAGGAGAAGGAAACAACCAGTTTGGTTGAAAGACTTCAAAGTCACCTCAGCAGATATAAAAAAAAACTGTTCAACCACTAGGCCTTAGCTGAGATAGAATTAAATTGTTTTGTTAGTATGTATTAGTTGTATAAGGATTCATAAACCCTTAGGCGTCTTGCAATGATACTACTCAACACTCAACAATGAAATTGATTTTATTTTTATAATCTTCTCCTCTCTAGTTACAAGATATGAATTTTGGTTTTTGTTGTTTTTTTTTTCATTGCAGCTACACTATGATCACCTGGTCCTGGTTGATTATCTTATCTCAAAAGATACTGGTCTTCATTGTTTGCAATATCTTTTGAGGTACGCTCTTTGATCATTTTTATGATCTATTTGTTTTTTTTCCTGTTATTTGTGATTTAAAGACATGATAGACAGTATGTAACTTCGAAAAAATATTGAATGTTCTGGTCGAACTAACATTTGTACTATTACGGCCCATCAATTTTGCTGGTCCCACCTAATTTTCTTTGAGAAATTCATTTGGTTATCCTTGCTCGACATTTTTATATTCTACAACTCGGGAGGAGCCCAATAAAATGAATGGCATATCAGACACAAAGTGTTAAGTGGTTATTCAATTCCAGATTTCTGTAAATCACCAGCATTTAACACAACTAGAATCACCTTTCTGAACTATTTCATTTTATATTAAAAAAATTAACAATTCTTGTATAATTGGATCTGGCTCAGATTTTTATTTCTTTCTATAGGAGTTTTTCGAATTTATTCTTGTATTAAAATCCAATAATTCAAGTCTTACAATGATGTTTATCTTGAAACAACTTCAGAGGGCCATGTATGTAGGAAGGCTAGGAAGAGGAGGAGTTGGGTTGGAAGAGGTGTATTTTCTTGAATAGCACCTATTAGGGTCACAATATCATCACACCTAAAAGGCCAACTTGTTTCCTTGTTATGTGTTAGAAATGTTTGGACCATAATTCTGAAAGCTAGGTGGCGCCTGGATAAACTCTGCTTGAGGGTTTTCTTTTTTTCCCCCTTCAAATGTAACTTGCATGCTGTAACACCAAAATATGTGCTGGAAATTCCATCAGTTTTCTTGACATTTGAGTATGGCGCCTGTATTTGAATGTCATCCTTCACAATTGAACTTTGCACTTCTAACACATTATGAGCATTTCTGTTATATGTTTCTCTTTTTGTCAAATATTTCTACCTCTATATTTCATTTCTCCAATTTTTTTTTTGTGACCGGTAATCTTAAAAGTATATTTATTGCTATTGTTTTAGTCCTTATGGAATTTGTTTTTCTCAGGTGCTTACGTTTGATATGCGACTCATGGCCTGCCTTTGTACAATTCTCTAATTTTGAAAATAAAAGTGATAATCATCATCAGAAAAGAAGAAAAATTCATCGAGAGGAGGATGAGAGTCCCACACTAAAGTCTTCAACAACTGCATTCAGAAGACAAATTTTGAGGAGACATAAAAATTTTCAATGTACTTATGAAGTCAGTGATTCACATAATTTTGAAAAGGCCAAAGGGTGCTTACATTCATTAAAGATATCACTAGGAGAGCTTCAGAGGAAATGTTTGTTTCCCTACAATTCTAAACCTCTTCTCAAAAGGTTTGCAATTCATTTGTTTAACAATGTCTACCCTTTTCTAAACTGTAAAATTACTATATTCTCTGTACTTTTTACTATCATGCACTTAGAATGTAATGCAGTAGCTTACTTGTCTTAGCCTAGTTCTTTCTTTGACTATATTGTCTGAAGCTCTTTCTTAGGATTTGTTTGGGATAACTTTCTTGTTATTTTGCTTTACAGATTAGTGCTATACTTTTGATTGGCTTTTTCTTTATTGCTGTTTTTCAAAAATTATTATGCTGGAAAGCTGTTTTTATCAACCAGATCTGCTATTGTACAGTAATTGTAAGAAAGTTGTTGTATTATTTCAAAATAGTAAATATTTATAATGCTTATAACTTGAATTTTTTTTTCCACAATAACTTTACAAATATAAACTAATTTCTTCTATTTGCCTATTGATGCATATGAAGATAATGAATATGGAAACCGTGGTCTCTTCTCTTTGAAAAACCTGGCATTGTCTGAAACTTCTTTATAGAAGGTAAGATTAGGCGATTAGCATTGCCCAAGTTGGACAACTGTATTGTTACTTGTTAGATATATCGCCAGAATATAAGCAGCAGCATTCATTAATATTCTTTACATGAATTGTTATGTGATGGCTTGCATTAAAGAGGATTTATAAATGGCAAACTAGAGCTACATCCATAAGGATTAGTTATTTTATTCTGTTTTCTAATTGATGCGCGTTCAAAAGCTGAGATAAAGAACCTGGGATAACAGTTCTCTTTCTTTTATAAAACATGGCTGATATGAAGGCAAACCAAGCATTTGTATAAAGTTGGACAAGTTCATGAATCTGTGTGCATAAAATATTCTTAGTGAAACTGTTTTTATCATTTGCCTTAATCTAAAGGATAATGAGCTTTTCTTATTTTTAGATGCTACAAAATTCATGGCATTAGAGATTGAGAGTATGTCTTCGCTTTACATGAGTATCCCACACTAATAAAGATATATAAATTTGCTCAACTCTAGATAACTTGAAGACTTGTTGGGTGGAAAATTCAGAGTGAAAGCCACGCACGCGGTCTTGTTCCTTCATAATGGATTTGCTAGTCTTGATTTTAGGTTATGTAGTTGGCATTTCCTCACAATCAGAGATGGCAATAAAATAATGTTAAAATTTGAATTAGAGATTATCCTTAAATAATAGTAGGAGGTGGGAACATCGATAAAGGATGACAAATGTTAGTCATTGATGTGGAAGATTCGTGACAGCTAGCCTCTGTTGTATTACACGAAGGGATGTTGATTGAGTGGGAAGTCATGCGACATCATTTGATGGATGCTTTGTATTAGGGCATTGGGATTTGAACATTGGTCAATTAAAGACGTTGAAAGTCACTTGTTGTCAAGCATCCGGTTTTGCAGGACAATGAAGAACAAAATGCGATAGCTAGCATTGGATTAGTATGTTGGTCAATAGCTGCTTGTTGGTGGACGGAAGGCGATGTATATCACTGGGACTGGGAGTTAGTTAGTGGATGTTGGCCAATGAACTTAGGGCGACAATTGGTGCTGGGAGCTGGATGTTGGTTTGTGAAAGTTATCGACGATGAAGTGCAACAACTAGCATTAAGAGTAGGATGTTGGGCAGTTGATGTCAATTGACTATGAAAATCATGTTGGATGGAAGGCGAAAAATGATGTTGTTGGTCGGTGGACGTTTTGTGGAACTAAGAACACTATTTTGGTTTATCTGGTGGTTCGAAAAATAATTACAACAACACAACAACAACAACAACATCAAGCCTTTATCCCACTACGTGGGGATGAATCATTTTTCTCCATTGTGTCCTATTAAAAGTCAAATTCTCGTTTAAATCTAATAAAGAAAGGTCATTCCTAATATTTTCTAGCCAAGTCTTTTTAGGTCTACCCGTACCTTTTTTAACATAAGTCAAATCTAATACCTATACTCTCCTAACCGGGTCATCGGAAGACCGCCATTTTATGTGACCAAACCATCTAAGGCGACTCTCTCTAATCTTATCTTCTACTGGAGCTACTCCAACCTTTTCACGTATATGCTCATTTCGTATCTTATCTGTAAGGGTAAAGCCACTCATCCACCTGAGCATCCTCATCTCTGCCACACTTAACTTAGTATTATGCTTCTCTTTTAATGACCAACATTCGACACCATAAAGCATTGCAGGCCTCACTACCATCTTATAGAATTTTCCCTTAAGTTTGAGGGGTACATTTCTATTACATAACAAGCCCGATGCATTCATCCACTTCAACCATCCAACTTGAATTCTGCTGATAATATCCCCATCTATTTCACCATCACTCTGAACAATAGATCCAAGATATCTAAAATGTGTACTCTTATTAATGACTTGATCGCCCAAAGTCACAATCCCCTCACTAGGTCTATTACTACTAAAATTACACTCCATATATTCCGTTTTAGATCTACTCAAGCGAAAACCTTTAGACTCTAAGGTTGACCTCCATAATTCAAGTTTACCTTCAACTCCCTCTCTAGTCTTATCAACAGGAAGAATATCATCAGCAAAAAGCATACACCAAGGTACATCCTCTTGCAAATGTCTAGTGAGAACATCCATGACTAAAGCAAAAATATATGGGCTTAAAGCTAATCCTTGATGTAACCGAACCGAAATAGGGAAATACTTGGTCCATCCACCTTGTGTTTGAACACAAGTAATAGCTCCTGCATACATATCTTTAATTATTTGAATATAAGCATTATTGACTCCTTTCTTTTCAAGAACTCTCCATAGCACTTCTCTTGGAACTTTATCATATGCTTTTTCTAAATCAATAAATATCATATGTAGATCCTCCTTATTTTCTCTATATTTCTCCATCAAACCTCTTAATAAATATATGGCTTCCATAGTCGACATACCCGGCATGAATCCAAATTGATTTTGAGAAACATTAGTATCACGCCGCAACCTATGCTCCATAACTCGCTCCCATAATTTTAAAGTATGACACATTAACTTAATACCTCTATAATTCGCACAATCTTGTGCATCACCTTTATTCTTAAAAATGAGATGACTAGAAAATTTACTTTGATTCTCGAATGTTCCCGATTCATAATGTTCAAAAAATGAGGAGGTTTGGGGCCTATTTGTAGATTTTCCTTGCGGGGTTTTTTTTTTTTGGGGTGGGGTATGGAGGGTCGTTATTCGAAATCATTATAAAATATTCCCTATTTTGATTAACAATGGCCAAACAAGATCATATGCTTCTTGATAAAAAGTAATAGAACAATGTTGCTCGTGAGTGTCTTATCGAATCATTTTAATGGTAGCCAAGCTAAGCAACTGACTGATATTTGATGGCGGTGGTTTGATAATTGTGCGATAGAGGCTAATGTCAACGAATATTTGATCGGTGTATAAAAGACACCATCTTAGATGTCTTTATGTTGCGAGCTCAATGTAAGCTTCTATATCCAAAATTTATTGGTTGGATCATTTGTAACGAGATATGAGGCATAGGCTACATGTTATTGTCATTAAAAACACTGACGAATCAACATAATTTTGGTATGGATTTGTTTGTTCGACATGAGAATTACAATGTTACTGATGGTTCATGAATTCCTGTGTGAGCCACAATTACTCCAAGAAGGCATAATTATAAGGGGATCAGTGACTTAGGAAGGCTTGTGGAGGTCAAGCTGTGAGAACTTGAAAGCTAAGAAGGGGAAAACCCTAGAAATGTCTTAGTTAGATGCTTGAGAGCAAAGAGATTGCGGAGTAGTGAAGATTATTGACGAACAGTTATGATGGCATTTTGAGTGAACAATCCATGAAATCGGTGACCCCATCTAGGAACTCATGCATTTAGACTATTGATTTCTTATGATTATTAGTTTCTCGCTTTTTTATTGCAATCAGGATCTATTTAAATGGTTGTCATAGGAGTATCTAAGGAGTGATAGAGAAATGGAGAGTTAAAGTCTAGATAGGAGAGTTTCTATTCTAGAGAGAGGCTTATAGAATAGAGAGCTAAGGAGAGAGGAGATTTGAAGAAGCATCAATTCAGTTAGCTAGGGGTGTGTAAACGAGTCGAGTCGAGCTCGAGTCACCCCCAGCTTGAGCTTGAGCTTGAGGTTGATTAATTAATCGAGTTCAAGCTCAAGCTCGAGCTTTATTTTACGAGTTCAAACTGGCTCACAAGCCAGTTCACGAGCTTATGAAAGTGAGAAAATGATTATGATTCAAGCAATGATTATACTATAATGACAAAATGAATGAGGAATTAAAAAAAAAATAATGAACCACTTAATATAAGACAATGAGATATATTTTTTTAAATATATTTTTACGTGGTTGTACTTAAAATCTTGAATACTAATACATTTTAAGTGTATTTTATATTAATATTTTTTAAATGAGTCGGTTCGTGAGCTAACGAGTTGAGTCAAGTCTAGCTCAAGCTGGGTTCGTTAGCTCATCGAGCTCGGCTCACAAGCCATTTATCGAGCCTGCTCACGAGTCGGCTTGACTCACTTACACCCCTATAGTTAGCTGATAATCAAGGAATTTAGAAGATAATTGGGGAAACTTAAAATGCGCTTGAGAAAAAAATTATAATCTTAGAGTCTTAAAGTTATTAGGTTTGTAATTGTAAAATGATGGCTTAAGATTAAGTTTTAACTGGCAATTAGAAGTTAATTTTAAATAAATTTATTTTAAGTTATAGATAGTCAAATTTTATTTTTATTTGTTTTATATGATTTAGAACATGCCAAAAATTTCTGGAGTCAATTTGATCAAATCTTTTTAATTTATAATTTTTTGTTATATATTTTATAATCAAAATGCTATTTAATTTATATGTATTTATGACTACAAAATTAATTTTTAATTTTAGTTTCATTAAATTTATGATGGGAAAGCATATATAATTTCTATACTTTATATTTATAATTATTTATATTACTAAAACTTAAAGTTATAATATTAGTTATTTATAACATTTCATTTTCTTAAATATTCTATAACCTTACTAATATTTACTTCATGTTTTTCTTGCATAATCATACTTGTTAACGGCGAATGGCGCACCATGGCGCAAAGGTCCTATTTGAGCCATGGCGCGCCATTTTGAACATGGCGCAAATTATAAAATAATTATAAAAATAATAAGCATGAATATGTAATATCATTAAACTGAAAGACAAACTATCATAATAGCAAACAAACAATGACAATACATATAAATAACAATCCAATATAAAAAATAAAAAAAAAACAATCCAACATAATTTCAAGTCCAATAAGTAATCAATCCTCATACAACTAAAATATATTTAAATGAAAGCAACTAGTATTAAGAAGATAAAAATATGCAATCTAACATTTATTTTAACACTTTTAATATATTTTAAAATTAGAAAATATATTATCTTAAAAATTAAAAAAAATAAATATAAAAAATATTTATAATTACATTAAAAAATTTTAAAACAAATGGCGCGCGCTATTTTGCGCCGTGCGCCATGCGCCATGGGGCGCATGTGGCGCAAATAACGCGCGCCATTTTGAACATCTGCGCTGCGCCATGGCGCGCGCTACTTTGCGCCATTGACATGAATCTTGCAGCAGTTTTGCTATTTCTTTCTGCAGCTCTACATGGAAGAGGTTTAGTTTCTTGATCACAAATTTCCATTTCTTCTTTCTCTAATCATGACATGCTTTCAGTTTTCTCAATATTAATTTAACTAGCCTTTTATAGCAGTGTTGCGTTAACTTTTTGTTTTATGCATTTCAGACCCAGTTTCTGTAATGTCTTTTCTATCACATGTGATGTTGTTCATGAATAAGATTTTAAATTGGTGTAGTTAGCTTGTAATTATATGTATAAATCTAGAAGTTAACTTGTACGATACAACCTCCAACCCACTCCCACCACTTTATTATATAGAGATAGATATAGATATAGATTGATGGATACACACACTATCTATTTTATATAAGAGAGAGAGTGGATCTTTGTTCTCACAAGTTCCATTGAACTTGAGACTACAAGTATCACACTATTATGCGCATATTTGATGGAAGATCTCTTCATCTAAGTTCTTTTTATTGCTTTTGGGAAAAATTCAATGAGGGGTTTGAAATTAATTTAATAACAAGATTTTTTGCTTCATTAGCCGTACAGTCTTCATCACTTATGGTTCTCAGCGAACTACTATAATCATACAATTCTATGAATTTACATTCCTAGCTACTTCCTATATGTTATGTTTTCATTTTTATTATTAGAGCATCAATGACTAAAATCTAATTGGTTACTGAAATGATATTTCATTCTGATAGAACAGAAGCTCTCTCTCTCTCTTTATATATATATATATATACACACACACACTATGCATACCATTTTAAAATTTTACTGTTGATTGCAGGATGATATGTTTTTTAAAATGCTGTTACAGTTGCTTGATGCTCCATTTTCTTCGTGGCAGAAGTAAGCAACAGATGATTGCATCCCACTACGAATTGATGATTAATATTCCGCTTTTTTTAATTCTTCACTTGGAAAACATGCAGTGAGAACAGTAATAAAATTGGATCTATTGGAGCAAATAACGACATTTTATGCCATTTTGCAAGTATATTTTGCCCAATTCGTCTTTTCCACCTTTTCCTGCTACTGGTAAGTAATAAATTTATGGAATTGTTATTTTTCTTGCTTATTAGTCTATTCTGATCCATTGGCAATAACCTATGTTTGCTGTTTACTTCATGTTACTTGATAAATGATACGATGAAGCATTCCTAATTATGCTGGAGGAACTTCTTATGAATTTTTTTTACTTGACAGTGAAGAGACATCCATGCGTTGTAGTTAAGTGCAGTTTGATTGTACTTTGTGGTGAAAGATTTCAACTTGCTATGCTTTCTGCTAACAAAGTTCGTGTTTTCCATTGTCTCTTTAGGAGTTATTTCTTGAGCAGGAGTTTCTAGGACTTGGATTTCATGGCTCTGTTAACAACGAGTTAACGTGTATGTTGCTATGGTTTAAGATTTATTTGCTTACAGGGATATTTTAGTACTTATACGGAAGGGACCTTTCTTTTGGCCGATAATGCTCTCAGCTGATTGAAATTGCATGTATTCCCTTATCTACTTAGTTATTTAGAGACCTATGTGAGGCAGCCAGTGCCCTCTTCGACTTTTGTACCCCTGCCTTTCTTCCATTTTTTTTTATATTTGTCACGCCCCATTTTTACCCCCCTCTTGACAATCATGAGGCGGAAGACGGATAATAGGGACAAATAATTCTCATTATATCCATCCTTGATACAGTAAAATGAATTAAATTTTTTGGATAATTTATTTTATGTATAATTTGATATATCTAAATTATTTTATATGTTTATTTATTGAAATGATCAAAATGAAATATAGAAAATAATAAAATGGTTTTGAAAAATTTTGAGATGCCAAAAAATAGAGTAAAACTTTTGGGGCAAAATTTTTAGCGTACCTTATTATTATTTTATTGTTACATGTTCATATCCAAAACCAGCCTCTTACACCATGTCTGACCGAAGAAAGGACATTCCACCAACCTTTAGTACCTCTGGAGTCACTGCAATATTGGCAAATTTTCACTCCTTTTTTTTGCATCTTTGTCACCTTCATACTAGCAATACAAGAGAATGGCCTGCCTGATGTGATACCGCAACCTGCAACAGGGATCAAGCAAATAAGGAGAAGGAAACAACCAGTTTGGTTGAAAGACTTCAAAGTCACCTCAGCAGATATAAAAAAAAACTGTTCAACCACTAGGCCTTAGCTGAGATAGAATTAAATTGTTTTGTTAGTATGTATTAGTTGTATAAGGATTCATAAACCCTTAGGCGTCTTGCAATGATACTACTCAACACTCAACAATGAAATTGATTTTATTTTTATAATCTTCCTCTCTCTAGTTACAAGATATGAATTTTGGTTTTTGTTGTTTTTTTTTTCATTGCAGCTACACTATGATCACCTGGTCCTGGTTGATTATCTTATCTCAAAAGATACTGGTCTTCATTGTTGCAATATCTTTTGAGGTACGCTCTTTGATCATTTTTATGATCTATTTGTTTTTTTTCCTGTTATTTGTGATTTAAAGACATGATAGACAGTATGTAACTTCGAAAAATATTGAATGTTCTGTGGTCGAACTAACATTTGTACTATTACGGCCCATCAATTTTGCTGGTCCCACCTATTTTCTTTGAGAAATTCATTTGGTTATCCTTGCTCGACATTTTTATATTCTACAACTCGGGAGGAGCCCAATAAAATGAATGGCATATCAGACACAAAGTGTTAAGTGGTTATTCAATTCCAGATTTCTGTAATCACCAGCATTTAACACAACTAGAATCACCTTTCTGAACTATTTCATTTTATATTAAAAAAATTAACAATTCTTGTATAATTGGATCTGGCTCAGATTTTATTTCTTTCTATAGGAGTTTTTCGAATTTATTCTTGTATTAAAATCCAATAATTCAAGTCTTACAATGATGTTTATCTTGAAAAACTTCAGAGGGCCATGTATTAGGAAGGCTAGGAAGAGGAGGAGTTGGGTTGGAAGAGGTGTATTTTCTTGAATAGCACCTATTAGGGTCACAATATCATCACACCTAAAAGGCCAACTTGTTTCCTTGTTATGTGTTAGAAATGTTTGGACCATAATTCTGAAAGCTAGGTGGCCCTGGATAAACTCTGCTTGAGGGTTTTCTTTTTTTCCCCCTTCAAATGTAACTTGCATGCTGTAACACCAAAATATGTGCTGGAAATTCCATCAGTTTTCTTGACATTTGAGTAGGCGCCTGTATTTGAATGTCATCCTTCACAATTGAACTTTGCACTTCTAACACATTATGAGCATTTCTGTATTATGTTTCTCTTTTGTTCAAATATTTCTACCTCTTATTTCATTTCTCCAATTTTTTTTTTGTGACCGGTAATCTTAAAGTATATTTATTGCTATTGTTTTAGTCCTTATGGAATTTGTTTTTCTCAGGTGCTTACGTTTGATATGCGACTCATGGCCTGCCTTTGTACAATTCTCTAATTTTGAAAATAAAAGTGATAATCATCATCAGAAAGAAAGAAAAATTCATCGAGAGGAGGATGAGAGTCCCACACTAAAGTCTTCAACAACTGCATTCAGAAGACAAATTTTGAGGAGGACATAAAAATTTTCAATGTACTTATGAAGTCAGTGATTCACATAATTTTGAAAAGGCCAGGGTGCTTACATTCATAAGATATCACTAGGAGAGCTTCAGAGGAAATGTTTGTTTCCCTACAATTTAAACCTCTTCTCAAAAGGTTTGCAATTCATTTGTTTACAATGTCTACCCTTTTCTAAACTGTAAAATTACTATTTTCTCTGTACTTTTTACTATCATGCACTTAGAATGTAATGCAGTAGCTTACTTGTCTTAGCCTAGTTCTTTCTTTGACTATATTGTCTGAGCTCTTTCTTAGGATTTGTTTGGGATAACTTTCTTGTTATTTTGCTTTACAGATTAGTGCTATACTTTGATTGGCTTTTTCTTTATTGCTGTTTTTCAAAAATTATTATGCTGGAAAGTGTTTTTATCAACCAGATCTGCTATTGTACATAATTGTAAGAAAGTTGTTGTATTATTTCAAAATAGTAAATATTTATTAATGCTTATAACTTGAATTTTTTTTTCCACAATAACTTTACAAATATAAACTAATTTCTTCTATTTGCCTATTGATGCATATGAAGATAATGAATATGGAAACCGTGGTCTCTTCTCTTTGAAAAACCTGGCATTGTCTGAAACTTCTTTATAGAAGGTAAGATTAGGCGATTAGCATTGCCCAAGTTGGACAACTGTATTGTTACTTGTTAGATATATCGCCAGAATATAAGCAGCAGCATTCATTAATATTCTTACTGAATTGTTATGTGATGGCTGCATTAAAGAGGATTTATAAATGGCAAACTAGAGCTACATCCATAAGGATTAGTTATTTTATTCTGTTTTCTAATTGATGCGCGTTCAAAGCTGAGATAAAGAACCTGGGATAACAGTTTTCTTTCTTTTATAAAAACATGGCTGATATGAAGGCAAACCAGCATTTGTATAAAGTTGGACAAGTTCATGAATCTGTTTGCATAAATATTCTTAGTGAAACTGTTTTTATCATTTGCCTTAATCTAAAGGATAATGAGCTTTTCTTATTTTTAGATGCTACAAAATTCATGGCATTAGAGATTGAGAGTATGTCTTCGCTTTACATGAGTATCCCACACTAATAAAGATATATAAATTTGCTCAACTCTAGATAACTTGAAGACTTGTTGGGTGGAAAATTCAGAGTGAAAGCCACGCACGCGGTCTTGTTCCTTACATATGGATTTGCTAGTCTTGATTTTAGGTTATGTAGTTGGCATTTCCTCACAATCAGAGATGGCAATAAAAATAATGTTAAAATTTGATTAGAGATTATCCTTAAATAATAGTAGGAGGTGGGAACATCGATAAAGGATGACAAATGTTAGTCATTGATGTGGAAGATTCGTGACAGCTAGCCTCTGTTGTATTACACGAAGGGATGTTGATTGAGTGGGAAGTCATGCGACATCATTTGATGGATGCTTTGTATTAGGGCATTGGGATTTGAACATTGGTCAATTAAAGACGTTGAAAGTCACTTGTTGTCAAGCATCCGGTTTTGCAGGACAATGAAGAACAAAATGCGATAGCTAGCATTGGATTAGTATGTTGGTCAATAGCTGCTTGTTGGTGGACGGAAGGCGATGTATATCACACTGGGACTGGGAGTTAGTTAGTGGATGTTGGCCAATGAACTTAGGGCGACAATTGGTGCTGGGAGCTGGATGTTGGTTTGTGAAAGTTATCGACGATGAAGTGCAACAACTAGCATTAAGAGTAGATGTTGGGCAGTTGATGTCAATTGACTATGAAAATCATGTTGGATGAAGGCGAAAAATGATGTTGTTGGTCGGTGGACGTTTTGTGGAACTAAGAAACATATTTTGGTTTTACTCTGGGGTTCGAAAAATAATTACAACAACACAACAACAACAACAACATCAAGCCTTTATCCCACTACGTGGGGATGAATCATTTTTCTCCATTGTGTCCTATTAAAAGTCAAATTCTCGTTTAAATCTAATAAAGAAAGGTCTTCCTAATATTTTCTAGCCAAGTCTTTTTAGGTTACCCGTACCTTTTTTAACATAAGTCAAATCTAATACCTATACTCTCCTAACCGGGTCATCGGAAGACCGCCATTTTATGTGACCAAACCATCTAGGCGACTCTCTCTAATCTTATCTTCTACTGGAGCTACTCCACTTTTCGTATATGCTCATTTCGTATCTTATCTGTAAGGGTAAAGCCACTCATCCACCTGAGCATCCTCATCTCTGCCACACTTAACTTAGTATTATGCTTCTCTTTTAATGCCAACATTCGGCACCATAAAGCATTGCAGGCCTCACTACCATCTTATAGAATTTCTCTTAAGTTTGAGGGGTACATTTCTATTACATAACAAGCCCGATGCTTCATCCACTTCACCATCCAACTTGAATTCTGCTGATAATATCCCCATCTATTTCACCATCACTCTGAACAATAGATCCAAGATATCTAAAATGTGTACTCTTATTAATGACTTGATTGCCCAAAGTCACAATCCCCTCACTAGGTCTATTACTACTAAAATTACACTCCATATATTCCGTTTTAGATCTACTCAAGCGAAAACCTTTAGACTCTAAGGTTGACCTCCATAATTCAAGTTTACCTTCAACTCCCTCTCTAGTCTATCAACAGGAAGAATATCATCAGCAAAAAGCATACACCAAGGTACATCCTCTTGCAAATGTCTAGTGAGAACATCCATGACTAAAGCAAAAATATATGGGCTTAAAGCTAATCCTTGATGTAACCGAACCGAAATAGGGAAATACTTGGTCCATCCACCTTGTGTTTGAACACAAGTAATAGCTCCTGCATACATATCTTTAATTATTTGATATAAGCATTATTGACTCCTTTCTTTTCAAGAACTCTCCATAGCACTTCTCTTGGAACTTTATCATATGCTTTTTCTAAATCAATAAATATCATATGTAGATCCTCCTTATTTTCTCTATATTTCTCCATCAAACCTTTAATAAATATATGGCTTCCATAGTCGACATACCCGGCATGAATCCAAATTGATTTTGAGAAACATTAGTATCACGCCGCAACCTATGCTCCATAACTCGCTCCCATAATTTTAAAGTATGACACATTAACTTAATACTCTATAATTCGCACAATCTTGTGCATCACCTTTATTCTAAAATGAAGATGACTAGAAAATTTACTTTGATTCTCGAATGTTCCCGATTCATATGTCTCACTACCTTTATACTTCAGATCGATGCATTACAGTAAGGGAGGGATTTGATGCCATGGCAAGAGCTATAGCAGGTGCCATAGTTCAAGTATGATTCATATCTGAAGTAGGGGGAACAATGACCATTAAAGTTTGTAGGTTGGCTATGGCCATCTATATGTCCCCTTAATCATGAGTGCTAGGATCCAGAGGGATGATTTTGTTAATTCACGGTTCATCTTGTAGCAATCTGCATGCTCTTACCAAAAGTTATATATGATGATCAAGAGAGCCTAATAGCAACAATATCCATTGTAATTGCTTACGAAAATTAGAATCAAGAGAATGTACATTGAATTGATTAAAGTAGTGGTCTTGAAGTTAAGGGAAAGCTACGCAACATGAAGTTTTTAGTTTCTCGGAAGAATCAAAGTGTAGAGGTCACTTTAGCATACCCCTTAGAAAGCCATTTATATAGAAAGATCTACGTGAGAAGCATTTGATTAATTTGCTTCTAGAGATAATTTTATAAGAACATGGCAAGGGTCATGTAGCCTAGCAGAAAAATTACAATTCAAATGCAATTCAGACATGAATTTGTGAATAATCTCAAGATTGTTATGGCCTTGCGAAATCTTGCCAACTATAGGAAATATAAATGTAGTCGGTTTACCCTGAAATATGAATGACAGCTTGTGTTGAGATTGTTCAGCGCTTTGCTTAAAAAAATATAAAAAATGAGTGGAGAAGGAGAGAGAAACCCGAAGTGTTCTTCCCCTCCAATCGCTTCAATGAAAGAACAACAAGCATTATCTTGCATTCTTGATATTTAAAGGTCCGTTATTCTTGTGGTGGCTGAAGGGAGGTGATTGCATTTAATCAAATTCTATAAAGATTTCTCAACTAATCACTTCTAGTTTCCACCTTTTCCTACCCTTGGGATTGGTTTTTTTTTTTTTTGAAGTTACCTGAGAAGTTGACTCTCGGAATAATCTCTTCCGATCTGATGTTTTCTGTAGCCTTCTTACTGATGCATGACCATACTTTTTTATTTTTCAAGGTGGCTTTCCTGAATGCTGATAGTCATTTTGTTCGTCATGCAGCTGGAAACATTCTTTTATCCATCTCCACTTCTTGATCAAACATGTATGTATTTCCGACCTTCCAGTCTGCCACTACTATATGTATTATAGTTCATATGTATATACCTGAGTATGATTGCACTGCAGTTTGTTTTTTCTGATTATTTTTATTTTTGTTGGCAACATATTTGCCTTCAGGAACATTTATGGGCCCAGTTGCTTCAGTTGATCTGGTTTATTTTGGAAGATGCGATGTCAACAATTTTTTTCCTGCCCAGATTTATTAGCTCCAGCTGTTATTCATGTAGATGACTGCTTGGTGCTGCATGAACGAACTTCGGGAGTTATTACAGATCAAAATTTACAGTCTGCAAGATTTCCTGCACTGCTTAAATCCTGGTTGTTAAATGTGAATCAGTTTATGGTTGTGCAACTATTTCAAACTTTGCGGAATATATTGAAATCATTGAAACATGATTCTAATGATCTTGAAGAAGTATTTATCCAATATGCTGTTTCTTCTCTGATAAAAATGCCTTGGGATTTATTGGATGAGATCTTTAATTGCTGTTGTACAAATCAGCTAAGTTTTCGGCAGGTTGATGAATCAGATATTAGAAGCTCTCTCACAGGTGTGAAGGATCTTCTTTTGGGAGCAATACTTCAATTATGTTGTTCAATTGTAGAGCCGCATGATTTTGAAGCTGATGGCAACAGTCCCTTTAAAGAACTTTCAGTTTATTTAAAGTTCAGCAATTTAGTGCCTAAACTCCTTTCATGGTGTTTCGTTTATCAGTTGGGAAGTGGCAGAGAATATCTTTTTGAATATTTGAGACACAAATCATTGGTATGTTTAACCTGCTAATTATGTTGAATATATTTTGATAATACTATTTCTGCTATATATATATTACATATGCTTTACTAGTCTTCACTGGCAATGCATTTAACTTGATTGAATGATGAAGAAACTACTTTAATATTTGGATGGATAACGATGTCTAATTTTTATCTCCCATCAGATTATGATGATCAGGTTTAGTTTTCACAGCCACTGGAAAAAACTCTCATCCTGAATCTTGGCTCAAATTCCTTAACCAATTTTTTGGAGAAATTCTGCATTGGTCCTTCTCAGGATGTGATGCCAGTTCTGAAATATGTCTAGAGGAGTCTCCATTTTTTGCTAGTTCCCTGGAAGGAGACAAGTCTTATACTAGACATCTGCAGAGACTGGCTATTTTCCTTCTTTTTAAATGTTCTTTTACAATGGCCTGTGCTGGTGAAACTAGTAAGAAATGTTTCTTGTAGAGAAGAAACTACTTTTGGTTTGCAACTCTGCAGGAAACAATGTCACTTGGATTTATTGGAAATTTTTACATGGCTTCAGAGATGCTGCCCCTTGGAGAAGTTTCAGAACTGCAGAAACTATTATGAATCTTGCAGCAGTTTTGCTATTTCCTTTCTGCAGCTCTACATGGAAGAGGTTTAGTTTCTTGATCACAAATTTCCATTTCTCTCTTCTCTAATCATGACATGCTTTCAGTTTTCTCAAATATTATTTAACTAGCCTTTTATAGCAGGTGTTGCGTTAACTTTTTGTTTTATGCATTTCAGACCCAGTTTCTGTAATGTCTTTTCTATCACATGTGATGTTGTTTCAGAATAAGATTTTAAATTGGTGTAGTTAGCTTGTAATTATATGTATAAATCTAGAAGTTAACTTGCTACGATACAACCTCCAACCCACTCCCACCACCTTTATTTATATAGAGATAGATATAGATATAGATTGATGGATACACACACTATCTATTTTTATATAGAGAGAGAGTGGATCTTTGTTCTCACAAGTTCCATTGAACTTGAGAAACTACAAGTATCACACTATTATGCGCATATTTGATGGAAGATCTCTTCATCTAAGTTCTTTTTTATTGCTTTTGGGAAAATTCAATGAGGGGTTTGAAATTAATTTAATAACAAGATTTTTTTGCTTCATTAGCCGTACAGTCTTCATCACTTATGGTTCTCAGCGAACTCAATAATCATACAATTCTATGAATTTACATTCCTAGCTACTTCCTATATGTTATGTTTTCATTTTTATTATAGAGCATCAATGACTAAAATCTAATTGGTTACTGAAATGATATTTCATTCTGATAGAACAGAAGTCTCTCTCTCTCTCTCTCTCTCTCTCTTTATATATATATATATATACACACACACACTATGCATACCATTTTAAAATTTTACTGTTGATTGCAGGATGATATGTTTTTTAAAATGCTGTTACAGTTGCTTGATGCTCCATTTTCTTCGTGGCAGAAGTAAGCAACAAGATGATTGCATCCCCACTACGAATTGATGATTACTATTCCGCTTTTTTTAATTCTTCACTTGGAAAACATGCAGTGAGAACAGTAATAAAATTGGATCTATTGGAGCAAATAACGACATTTTATGCCATTTTGCAAGTATATTTTGCCCAATTCGTCTTTTCCACCTTTTCCTGCTACTGGTAAGTAATAAATTTATGGAATTGTTACCTTTTTTCTTGCTTATTAGTCTATTCTGATCCATTGGCAATAACCTATGTTTGCTGGTTTACTTCATGTTACTTGATAAATGATACGATGAAGCATTCCTAATTATGCTGGAGGAACTTCTTATGAATTTTTTTTACTTGACAGTGAAGAGACATCCATGCGTTGTAGTTAAGTGCAGTTTGATTGTACTTTGTGGTGAAAGATTTCAACTTGCTATGCTTTCTGCTAACAAAGTTCGTTGTTTTCCATTGTCTACTTTAGGAGTTATTTCTTGAGCAGGAGTTCCTAGGACTTGGATTTCATTGGCTCTGTTAACAACGAGTTAACGTGTATGTTGCTATGGTTTAAGATTTATTTGCTTACAGGGATATTTTAGTACTTATACCGGAAGGGACCTTTCTATTTGGCCGATAATGCTCTCAGCTGATTGAAATTGTCATGTATTCCCTTATCTACTTAGTTATTTAGAGACCTATGTGAGGCAGCCAGTGCCCTCTTCGACTTTTGTACCCCTGCCTTTCTCTCCATTTTTTTTTTATTATTTGTCACGCCCCATTTTTACCCCCCTCTTGACAATCATGAGGCGGAATAGAAACGGATAATAGGGACAAATAATTCTCATTATATCCATCCTTGATACAGTAAAATGAATTAAATTTTTTAGGATAATTTATTTTATGTATAATTTGATATATCTAAATTATTTTATATGTTTCTATTTATTGAAATGATCAAAATGAAATATAGAAAATAATAAAAATGGTTTTGAAAAATTTTGAGATGCCAAAAAATAGAGTAAAACTTTTGGGGCAAAATTTTAGCGTACCTTATTATTATTTTATTGTTACATGTTCATATCCAAAACCAGCCCTCTTACACCATGTCTGACCGAAGAAAGGACATTCCACCAACCTTTAGTACCTCTGGAGTCACTGCAATCATCTGGCAAATTTTCACTCTTTTTTTTGCATCTTTGTCACCTTCATACTAGCAATACAAGAGAATGGCCTGCCTGATGTGATACCGCAACCTGCAACAGGGATCAAGCAAATAAGGAGAAGGAAACAACCAGTTTGGTTGAAAGACTTCAAAGTCACCTCAGCAGATATAAAAAAAACTGTTCAACCACTAGGCCTTAGCTGAGATAGAATTAATTGTTTTGTTAGTATGTATTAGTTGTATAAGGATTCATAAACCCTTAGGCGTCTTGCAATGATACTACTCAACACTCAACAATGAAATTGATTTTATTTTTATAATCTTCTCCTCTCTAGTTACAAGATATGAATTTTGGTTTTTGTTGTTTTTTTTTTCATTGCAGCTACACTATGATCACCTGGTCCTGGTTGATTATCTTATCTCAAAAGATACTGGTCTTCATTGTTTGCAATATCTTTTGAGGTACGCTCTTTGATCATTTTTATGATCTATTTGTTTTTTTTCCTGTTATTTGTGATTTAAAGACATGATAGACAGTATGTAACTTCGAAAAATATTGAATGTTCTGGTCGAACTAACATTTGTACTATTACGGCCCATCAATTTTGCTGGTCCCACCTAATTTTCTTTGAGAAATTCATTTGGTTATCCTTGCTCGACATTTTTATATTCTACACAACTCGGGAGGAGCCCAATAAAATGAATGGCATATCAGACACAAAGTGTTAAGTGGTTATTCAATTCCAGATTTCTGTAAATCACCAGCATTTAACACAACTAGAATCACCTTTCTGAACTATTTCATTTTATATTAAAAAAATTAACAATTCTTGTATAATTGGATCTGGCTCAGATTTTTATTTCTTTCTATAGGAGTTTTTCGAATTTATTCTTGTATTAAAATCCAATAATTCAAGTCTTACAATGATGTTTATCTTGAAACAACTTCAGAGGGCCATGTATATAGGAAGGCTAGGAAGAGGAGGAGTTGGGTTGGAAGAGGTGTATTTTCTTGAATAGCACCTATTAGGGTCACAATATCATCACACCTAAAAGGCCAACTTGTTTCCTTGTTATGTGTTAGAAATGTTTGGACCATAATTCTGAAAGCTAGGTGGCTCCTGGATAAACTCTGCTTGAGGGTTTTCTTTTTTTCCCCCTTCAAATGTAACTTGCATGCTGTAACACCAAAATATGTGCTGGAAATTCCATCAGTTTTCTTGACATTTGAGTATGGCGCCTGTATTTGAATGTCATCCTTCACAATTGAACTTTGCACTTCTAACACATTATGAGCATTTCTGTTATATGTTTCACTTTTTGTCAAATATTTCTACCTCTATATTTCATTTCTCCAATTTTTTTTTTGTGACCGGTAATCTTAAAAGTATATTTATTGCTATTGTTTTAGTCCTTATGGAATTTGTTTTTCTCAGGTGCTTACGTTTGATATGCGACTCATGGCCTGCCTTTGTACAATTCTCTAATTTTGAAAATAAAAGTGATAATCATCATCAGAAAAGAAGAAAAATTCATCGAGAGGAGGATGAGAGTCCCACACTAAAGTCTTCAACAACTGCATTCAGAAGACAAATTTTGAGGAGACATAAAAATTTTCAATGTACTTATGAAGTCAGTGATTCACATAATTTTGAAAAGGCCAAAGGGTGCTTACATTCATTAAAGATATCACTAGGAGAGCTTCAGAGGAAATGTTTGTTTCCCTACAATTCTAAACCTCTTCTCAAAAGGTTTGCAATTCATTTGTTTAACAATGTCTACCCTTTTCTAAACTGTAAAATTACTATATTCTCTGTACTTTTTACTATCATGCACTTAGAATGTAATGCAGTAGCTTACTTGTCTTAGCCTAGTTCTTTCTTTGACTATATTGTCTGAAGCTCTTTCTTAGGATTTGTTTGGGATAACTTTCTTGTTATTTTGCTTTACAGATTAGTGCTATACTTTTGATTGGCTTTTTCTTTATTGCTGTTTTTCAAAAATTATTATGCTGGAAAGCTGTTTTTATCAACCAGATCTGCTATTGTACAGTAATTGTAAGAAGTTGTTGTAAGTTTTGTATTGTAAATATTTATAAAATATAAATATTTATAATGCTTAACTTGATTTTTCCACACAATAACTTTACAAATATAAACTAATTTCTTCTATTTGCCTATTGATGCATATGAAGATAATGAATATGGAAACCGTGGTCTCTTCTCTTTGAAAAACCTGGCATTGTCTGAAACTTCTTTATAGAAGGTAAGATTAGGCGATTAGCATTGCCCAAGTTGGACAACTGTATTGTTACTTGTTAGATATATCGCCAGAATATAAGCAGCAGCATTCATTAATATTCTTTACATGAATTGTTATGTGATGGCTTGCATTAAAGAGGATTTATAAATGGCAAACTAGAGCTACATCCATAAGGATTAGTTATTTTATTCTGTTTTCTAATTGATGCGCGTTCAAAAGCTGAGATAAAGAACCTGGGATAACAGTTCTCTTTCTTTTATAAAACATGGCTGATATGAAGGCAAACCAAGCATTTGTATAAAGTTGGACAAGTTCATGAATCTGTGTGCATAAAATATTCTTAGTGAAACTGTTTTTATCATTTGCCTTAATCTAAAGGATAATGAGCTTTTCTTATTTTTAGATGCTACAAAATTCATGGCATTAGAGATTGAGAGTATGTCTTCGCTTTACATGAGTATCCCACACTAATAAAGATATATAAATTTGCTCAACTCTAGATAACTTGAAGACTTGTTGGGTGGAAAATTCAGAGTGAAAGCCACGCACGCGGTCTTGTTCCTTCATAATGGATTTGCTAGTCTTGATTTTAGGTTATGTAGTTGGCATTTCCTCACAATCAGAGATGGCAATAAAATAATGTTAAAATTTGAATTAGAGATTATCCTTAAATAATAGTAGGAGGTGGGAACATCGATAAAGGATGACAAATGTTAGTCATTGATGTGGAAGATTCGTGACAGCTAGCCTCTGTTGTATTACACGAAGGGATGTTGATTGAGTGGGAAGTCATGCGACATCATTTGATGGATGCTTTGTATTAGGGCATTGGGATTTGAACATTGGTCAATTAAAGACGTTGAAAGTCACTTGTTGTCAAGCATCCGGTTTTGCAGGACAATGAAGAACAAAATGCGATAGCTAGCATTGGATTAGTATGTTGGTCAATAGCTGCTTGTTGGTGGACGGAAGGCGATGTATATCACTGGGACTGGGAGTTAGTTAGTGGATGTTGGCCAATGAACTTAGGGCGACAATTGGTGCTGGGAGCTGGATGTTGGTTTGTGAAAGTTATCGACGATGAAGTGCAACAACTAGCATTAAGAGTAGGATGTTGGGCAGTTGATGTCAATTGACTATGAAAATCATGTTGGATGGAAGGCGAAAAATGATGTTGTTGGTCGGTGGACGTTTTGTGGAACTAAGAACACTATTTTGGTTTATCTGGTGGTTCGAAAAATAATTACAACAACACAACAACAACAACAACATCAAGCCTTTATCCCACTACGTGGGGATGAATCATTTTTCTCCATTGTGTCCTATTAAAAGTCAAATTCTCGTTTAAATCTAATAAAGAAAGGTCATTCCTAATATTTTCTAGCCAAGTCTTTTTAGGTCTACCCGTACCTTTTTTAACATAAGTCAAATCTAATACCTATACTCTCCTAACCGGGTCATCGGAAGACCGCCATTTTATGTGACCAAACCATCTAAGGCGACTCTCTCTAATCTTATCTTCTACTGGAGCTACTCCAATCTTTTCACGTATATGCTCATTTCGTATCTTATCTGTAAGGGTAAAGCCACTCATCCACCTGAGCATCCTCATCTCTGCCACACTTAACTTAGTATTATGCTTCTCTTTTAATGGCCAACATTCGGCACCATAAAGCATTGCAGGCCTCACTACCATCTTATAGAATTTTCCCTTAAGTTTGAGGGGTACATTTCTATTACATAACAAGCCCGATGCATTCATCCACTTCAACCATCCAACTTGAATTCTGCTGATAATATCCCCATCTATTTCACCATCACTCTGAACAATAGATCCAAGATATCTAAAATGTGTACTCTTATTAATGACTTGATCGCCCAAAGTCACAATCCCCTCACTAGGTCTATTACTACTAAAATTACACTCCATATATTCCGTTTTAGATCTACTCAAGCGAAAACCTTTAGACTCTAAGGTTGACCTCCATAATTCAAGTTTACCTTCAACTCCCTCTCTAGTCTTATCAACAGGAAGAATATCATCAGCAAAAAGCATACACCAAGGTACATCCTCTTGCAAATGTCTAGTGAGAACATCCATGACTAAAGCAAAAATATATGGGCTTAAAGCTAATCCTTGATGTAACCGAACCGAAATAGGGAAATACTTGGTCCATCCACCTTGTGTTTGAACACAAGTAATAGCTCCTGCATACATATCTTTAATTATTTGAATATAAGCATTATTGACTCCTTTCTTTTCAAGAACTCTCCATAGCACTTCTCTTGGAACTTTATCATATGCTTTTTCTAAATCAATAAATATCATATGTAGATCCTCCTTATTTTCTCTATATTTCTCCATCAAACCTCTTAATAAATATATGGCTTCCATAGTCGACATACCCGGCATGAATCCAAATTGATTTTGAGAAACATTAGTATCACGCCGCAACCTATGCTCCATAACTCGCTCCCATAATTTTAAAGTATGACACATTAACTTAATACCTCTATAATTCGCACAATCTTGTGCATCACCTTTATTCTTAAAAATGAGATGACTAGAAAATTTACTTTGATTCTCGAATGTTCCCGATTCATAATGTTCAAAAAATGAGGAGGTTTGGGGCCTATTTGTAGATTTTCCTTGCGGGGTTTTTTTTTTTGGGTGGGGTATGGAGGGTCGTTATTCGAAATCATTATAAAATATTCCCTATTTTGATTAACAATGGCCAAACAAGATCATATGCTTCTTGATAAAAAGTAATAGAACAATGTTGCTCGTGAGTGTCTTATCGAATCATTTTAATGGTAGCCAAGCTAAGCAACTGACTGATATTTGATGGCGGTGGTTTGATAATTGTGCGATAGAGGCTAATGTCAACGAATATTTGATCGGTGTATAAAAGACACCATCTTAGATGTCTTTATGTTGCGAGCTCAATGTAAGCTTCTATATCCAAAATTTATTGGTTGGATCATTTGTAACGAGATATGAGGCATAGGCTACATGTTATTGTCATTAAAAACACTGACGAATCAACATAATTTTGGTATGGATTTGTTTGTTCGACATGAGAATTACAATGTTACTGATGGTTCATGAATTCCTGTGTGAGCCACAATTACTCCAAGAAGGCATAATTATAAGGGGATCAGTGACTTAGGAAGGCTTGTGGAGGTCAAGCTGTGAGAACTTGAAAGCTAAGAAGGGGAAAACCCTAGAAATGTCTTAGTTAGATGCTTGAGAGCAAAGAGATTGCGGAGTAGTGAAGATTATTGACGAACAGTTATGATGGCATTTTGAGTGAACAATCCATGAAATCGGTGACCCCATCTAGGAACTCATGCATTTAGACTATTGATTTCTTATGATTATTAGTTTCTCGCTTTTTTATTGCAATCAGGATCTATTTAAATGGTTGTCATAGGAGTATCTAAGGAGTGATAGAGAAATGGAGAGTTAAAGTCTAGATAGGAGAGTTTCTATTCTAGAGAGAGGCTTATAGAATAGAGAGCTAAGGAGAGAGGAGATTTGAAGAAGCATCAATTCAGTTAGCTAGGGGTGTGTAAACGAGTCGAGTCGAGCTCGAGTCACCCCCAGCTTGAGCTTGAGCTTGAGGTTGATTAATTAATCGAGTTCAAGCTCAAGCTCGAGCTTTATTTTACGAGTTCAAACTGGCTCACAAGCCAGTTCACGAGCTTATGAAAGTGAGAAAATGATTATGATTCAAGCAATGATTATACTATAATGACAAAATGAATGAGGAATTAAAAAAAAAATAATGAACCACTTAATATAAGACAATGAGATATATTTTTTTAAATATATTTTTACGTGGTTGTACTTAAAATCTTGAATACTAATACATTTTAAGTGTATTTTATATTAATATTTTTTAAATGAGTCGGTTCGTGAGCTAACGAGTTGAGTCAAGTCTAGCTCAAGCTGGGTTCGTTAGCTCATCGAGCTCGGCTCACAAGCCATTTATCGAGCCTGCTCACGAGTCGGCTTGACTCACTTACACCCCTATAGTTAGCTGATAATCAAGGAATTTAGAAGATAATTGGGGAAACTTAAAATGCGCTTGAGAAAAAAATTATAATCTTAGAGTCTTAAAGTTATTAGGTTTGTAATTGTAAAATGATGGCTTAAGATTAAGTTTTAACTGGCAATTAGAAGTTAATTTTAAATAAATTTATTTTAAGTTATAGATAGTCAAATTTTATTTTTATTTGTTTTATATGATTTAGAACATGCCAAAAATTTCTGGAGTCAATTTGATCAAATCTTTTTAATTTATAATTTTTTGTTATATATTTTATAATCAAAATGCTATTTAATTTATATGTATTTATGACTACAAAATTAATTTTTAATTTTAGTTTCATTAAATTTATCTCGATGGGAAAGCATATATAATTTCTATACTTTATATTTATAATTATTTATATTACTAAAACTTAAAGTTATAATATTAGTTATTTATAACATTTCATTTTCTTAAATATTCTATAACCTTACTAATATTTACTTCATGTTTTTCTTGCATAATCATACTTGTTAACGGCGAATGGCGCACTATGGCGCAAAGGTCCTATTTGAGCCATGGCGCGCCATTTTGAACATGGCGCAAATTATAAAATAATTATAAAAATAATAAGCATGAATATGTAATATCATTAAACTGAAAGACAAACTATCATAATAGCAAACAAACAATGACAATACATATAAATAACAATCCAATATAAAAAAAAAAAAAACAATCCAACATAATTTCAAGTCCAATAAGTAATCAATCCTCATACAACTAAAATATATTTAAATGAAAGCAACTAGTATTAAGAAGATAAAAATATGCAATCTAACATTTATTTTAACACTTTTAATATATTTTAAAATTAGAAAATATATTATCTTAAAAATTAAAAAAAATAAATATAAAAAATATTTATAATTACATTTAAAAATTTTTAAAACAAATGGCGCGCGCTATTTTGCGCCGTGCGCCATGCGCCATGGGGCGCATGTGGCGCAAATAACGCGCGCCATTTTGAACATCTGCGCTGCGCCATGGCGCGCGCTACTTTGCGCCATTGACATCTATGTGCATAATATATAAATGTTTTGTTATTTAAGGTGCAAAGCTTTAAATTATTTAATATATTACCTTTGCAAATTTTCTTATGTAAAATCTAAATTTTAGTAATGGATTTTTATATTGAATATAAAAACAACTATGTATAAATTATTTAATATATTACCATTATATGTCGGCCATATATTATGTATTTAAGTTCGTAGCTTTGCGCCTATATTTTAAAGTAGTAGTACTAACACGTACTATTTTTGCAGTCTGGACAGGTTTCTGGAGCTTTGCACGACATATAAATCACAGCAGATATAATGGTAATTAGTAATTGGGATGAAAGCTCTTGTTCCGAGTACCTGGCTTCTCTGCAGTATCTTTAAAATTTTATGCAAGATTTCTAATCTGCTTAATTACCATTTTTATTTTTTTCTCTTTGTTTCATTCATAGTGATTGTTATGTTCTGTTGCTTTAGTGAAACCTTGAAGAAGCAAGAAGGTATTTTTTTTTTGCTGTTTTTGATGATTCTTGAGACTCCATGCCTGGATAGACTGGAATAAGCATGAAATCAGCTCACAGAAGTTCCAGCCGTTAACGTGGCTAAGGTTCATTAAAAGTTTTGAATTCTATTATTTTCACAAGGGACCTGAACAATAGCTATTTTTATACACTTTCTAAAATGGTCTTTTCTGGTGCCTTTGTCCTTTAAGATTCTTGTTGTTGTTTTTTTGGGGGGGGGGGGGGGGGGGGGGGGAATTTGGGGCCAAAACCCATTTTGTAAACTATGAAGAAAAAACAGAATTACATGTATAAATGAAAAAGAAACCATCAACTATCCAAAACAAAAAGTAGTTGCACAAAATAGAAAACCTGTATGGAAAAACTAAAGGAAAGGAGAAAAAAATTAAACGACTCAAAGAGCAGAGAGGACTCAGAATGCTCCACAAAATCGGAACGTCAATCAAACATAAAGAGCATCAAATTCTCCTAGTTGCCGAAAGGACTGATAGGAAATACTTGAGTTCGCTAGTAATCCTATCGGATCTACTGGAGTTCGCAAGCAAACCTAACAATAATCGGTAAAAACAGCGAGAAAACAAAGAAATCGTCGTGGAAGAACAATCAAACGATAGTAATTCTTATAGAAAGCAAAGGAAAACAATAACAAGCCAAAGATACGAGAGATCCTCAATTCGAGAGGAGGATCATCTCTCCCAAATCTCTAGACAAGAGAGTCTAGAGCCCAAGTTGCCAAGAAATCTAATTCCCAGCCAATCTAAACATTAAAACATTTCCTAAACATCTCCCTCTCTTAATACCCAACTTTCCTAATCAAATCTCCCTCCCAATACCTAGCCGCCCCATCCTTTTGAAATTCAAACCTATTACAAGCTTTGGGAGGACGCTAATGTTAGGTCGATGGTTCATAATGAACCGACTGAGCCAGCCTTAGTCATATCTTCTTTGTCCTCAACATGAAAACAAGGAAACTACTGTTTTACCCTCTTATATGTCTCCCATGTAGCCTTGTAATCAGAGAGGTTCTTCCTCTTGGTCAACACTTACTTAGTCACATCTTCTTTCTGGCAAACTCCCATCAACTCTGAGGGTTCCATAACTACCTCTAAATCCTCAGTAAATGTCGCTGGTAACTCGGGGTTGGCTGTATTGTCACCAATGACCTTTCTCAACTGTGATACATGAAAAACCGGATGTTTAGTCGCCGTCGGTGCTAGTTTTAGCCAATATGTTACTGCTCCAATCTTCTTCAGCACTTCATAAGGCCCAAAGTACCTTGGAGCCAGCTTCTCACTCCTCCTGTTGGCGACTGTCTTCTGTCTATATGGTCGGAACTTCAAGAATACCCTCTCCCCCACTTCAAACTGGATGTGCCTTCTATGCCCATCAGCTTGTTTCTTCATAATTTGTTGAGCCCTCAGCAGATGTCTCTTCAGCTCTTTTAACACACTCTCTCTCTCCTCCAAGTACTCGGCTGAGAAAACTAGAATACTATTACTTCCAAAGTGCACCAAGTGGGGAGGATCCCTTCCGTACAACACCTTGAATGGAGTCATCTGAGAAGCATAATAAAAAAGGTATTGTACCAGTACTTAGCCCATGATAGCCACTTAGCCCAGAGCATGGGTGTCTCCAATATGAAACATCTTAGGTAAGTCTCCAAGCTCCTGTTGACTACTTCCGTTTGACTATCCGTCTGTGGGTGATAAGTTGTACTCCTCTTCAGAACTATCTCCTGTAACCTGAACAACTCTCTCCAAAAATGGCTGAGGAACACCTTATCTCTATCTGATACTATTTTTTTGGGTACTCCATATAATTTGACTACTACTCTGATGAAGGCTGAAGACACTATCACTGTTGTGGGTGTCAGAGGGGAATGAAATGTGCATACTTGCTTAGCCTGTCTACCACCACTAAAATCACCGTGAACCCTTCTGAACGAGGCAATCCATCTATGAAGTCCATGGATATCTCCTCTCATACTCGTCCCGGTAGAGTTAATTACTATAGTAGTCCTCCTGGTGACATAGCCAGGTATTTATTCCTTTGACAGATCTCACATATGACTATAATCTTCTATACATCTTTATGCATCCCCTTACAGTACATCTTCGTAGCTAGCCTCTTATATGTCTTTTGTACGTCTGAGTGGCCCCCAACAACGCTTCCATAAAACTCCTAGAGTAAGTTTGGGATGTGGATCCAGGTCCGGGGCATCACAAATCTCCCATGATATAGCAGTTTGTCCCCCTCCAATGAGTACCGTGGGTGGCTACCCTCTTCCTTCAGTAAATCTGACATGATCTTTCCCAAACCTTCATTTATAACACTTTCTTCTCTGAAGGCCTCCCAGTCAAGCATCAAAGGAATATATAGTGCCACTGTCTGCAGCTCCCCCATACATCTGGACAAGGCATTTGCTGCCTTGTTCTCCACCCCTAGCCTATAGTAAATCTTAAAATCGTACCCTAGCAATTTGGACAACCACCTTTGATGCTCATCTGTCACCATCTGCTATTCCAGCAGGTATTTCATGCTCCGCTGATCTGTCCTAACAATTAAATTCCTCCCAAGTAGGTAGGGCTGACACTTATGGATGGCCAAAATAATGGCAATTAATTCTCTCTCATAGACTAATTTCAGTCTGGCTCTAGCAGTCAATACCTTGATGAAATAAGCAATGGGTCTACGACTCTACATAAGCACTGCACCCAGCCCGTATTCGGACGCATCTGTCTCCAGAATAAAGGTCTTAGTGAAATCTGACAAAGCTAGGACCGGTATTGTAGTCATCGCCTTCTTCAGGCTCTCGAATGTTGATGTGGCCACCTCCCCCTATAGGAACCCATCCTTCTTCAACTGCTCAGTGAGTGGCCATGCTATGGTGCCGTATCCCTTTACAAACCTTTTGTAGTACCCTGTTAGTCCTATAAATCCCCTCAGCTCCTTCAGATTTTTCGGCATTGGCCACTTTAGCATTGCCTTAATTTTGGACTGATCTGCTACCACCCCTTCTTTTGATACAACATGGCCCAAGTACTTTACACTGACTTGTGCGAAGCAGCATTTTTTCAAGTTGGCCCTCAGCTGGTGCTCCTGCAACACCTCTAACACCCTTTTCAAATGCTCCCAGTGCTCCTCTGTCCTGATGTAGATCAGGATGTCGTCAAAGAATACCAATACAAATCGTCTGAGATAAGGTTTGAAAACCTTATTCATAAGTGCCTGGAAAGTAGTGGGAGCATTGGTTAGGCCAAAAGACATCACCAGGAACTCATAGTGTCCCTCATGAGTTCTAAAGGCCGTCTTGGGTACATCCTCCTTCATCCGTATTTGATGGTAACCTGATTTCAAGTCTATCTTACTGAAGATCACTGTTCCACTCAATCATCTAACAGCTCGTAAATGACTGGTATATGAAACTTGTCAGGTACAGTTTTCTTGTTGAGTGCTCTGTAGTCCACACAAAAATGCCAGCTGCCATCCTTTTTTTTCACCAATAGAACTAGACTAAAGAAGGGACTGATGATGGGTCTGATGATTTCTGTCTCCAGCATCTCTCTTATCAACTTTTCGATTTCATCTTTTGGAACTGAGGGTAGCGAAAAGGTCGTACACTAATGGGTGACACTCCCTCTCTCAACACGATGGCATGCTCATGCTCCCTCTGCGGTGGCAATCCCTAAGGTGGTTGAAACACCTCTTGGAACTGCTGAATCAAATGCTAAATGGAGAGAGGTATGTCCCCTCCCTCCTCCAATCTAGCTCCCTCCAGACTGTGCAACTCCACCAAATACCCTCCTCCAGCCAACTGTATATCCGTCACCATCATTTTAAGAGAATACATGGATTTGGATAGCCCCGCATCTCCCTTAATCTCCACCTTCCTTCCATCTACCATCAACTCCATCGTGAGCGCTCCCCAATTCACTTTGGTGTCTCCCAAAGTTTGCAGCAATTTCATCCCCAGGATGACATCTGTACTCCTAAGCTCTAGTGGAAGAAAATCTTCCCTCTCCTGAATCCCTTGGATCGTCAGTCGCACTCTGCAAATCCCCTGGCCTTTCTCCACATTCCCCGTACCTATTATCACCCCGTAACAACCGGTATCCACCAATCTCACTCCCAATTGGTCGACGACTTGGGTGGAAATGAAATTGTGAGTAGCCCCACTATCAATCAACACCACCACCTCCCTGACCTATATCTCCTTCACTTTTATGGTATGATTCGTAGTGAATCCTACCACTGAGTTCAGGAAAATTTCAGTCAGATCCAAATGTAGCTTCTCCTCCATCTCCTCCTCTATCTCCTCTTCACCTCCCTCAGTTTCCTCGTCATTGCAGACTGTGAGAACCTGAAGAGTTCGGTCCTTGCACCATTGCCCTGGCGTGTACTTTTCATCGCACTTGAAGCACAATCCCTTGGCCCTATTCTCCTGCATCTCTTTTTCTATCAGCCGCTTGAAATTACCCCCCCCCCCCCCAATTCCTCCTCCTGTCTTGTCCTTGGTGGCCTCTCGATTCCCTCATATTGCAGGACCTTTAGGTGCTAGATGGGTGATCGTCATCCTGTAAGCCCCCTGTGCTGCTACTCCTGGCTCCCCTCTCCAGATTCCTTTGATTTTCCACAAGCTAGGCCAACTTCATGACCTTTCCCAAGTCACGGGGCATCAGAACCTTCATTGATGCTCGGATCTCCGCCTTCAACCCCTTCATGAAATTTCCCTCCAATATCGCATCTGATAAACGTTCCACCCTGCTAGCTAGGTGCTCAAATCGCTCCCGATAGTCGGCTATTTATCCCTCTTGCGTCAGAGCAAAAAACTGCTTGTAGAAATCTCCTCTCCGGTCGGTTTGAAAACGTTCTATTATATAGTCCTTGAACTCCCTCCAGTTCCTGATAGGTCTCCTCTGGTCCCTCCACTGATACCAGGATAGAGATTTTCCTTCCAAGCACAAGCCCATTGTTGTCAGCTTCTCCTCCTCCGTCAGCCCATTGACGGCGAAGTATCACTGCACCTTATAAATCCACTCTTACGCTTCTTCTCCTACGAATATGGGCATCTTCAACTGCCTCACCTTCTGGATGCCACCATTCCCCCTGATTCTCCCATAGTTTCCCCTCTCCCAAGTGCTAGGCCCTCCCCATGTTTCACGGTCTTCCTTTGCCCTTCCATAGCCCAAACCCCTTTCGAAATCCCCCTTTCTTTCTTCAAAATCAGCACCTCGACGGCCATAGTATTCCTCCTGGCGCTCCCCATATCCCCCATCCTCTTTCTTCCCTCTGGACAGGCTCAAGATGGGGTCTTTTTCTTTCTCCTTCCATGATTTCCACCTTATCTTCCTCCCTACGAATTTCAGAATTCGTGCTTTTTCCTTCCATCTCTTTTGCCACGGAAGCCGCCGTTTGATTTTGAATTTCCAACATTTACTTCATCATGTCTTGGAGATCGGCGACTTGTCCTTCCATGGAAGAAATCCTTTCCTCCACCGTTGTTTTGATTTGATTCATCTCACCTTCAAGCCTTTCCTCCAAAGCATCCACTTTTTGGCCGTCATCACAATCCGGAGTTTGTAGATTCACAAAATCTGAATTTTGGAGTAAAAAAACAGCAACTTCATCTTTTTCCGGGCAAAAAACTGCTGTTGGAATTTGCCGGAAAAAATCCTTCATTGGTCCCAAGACTTGCTCTGATACCAATTTGATAGGAAATACTTGAGTTCGCAGGTAATCCTATCGGATCTACTTGAGCTCGCAAGCAAACCTAATAATAATCGGTAAAAACAACGAGAAAACGAAGAAATTGTCGTGGAAGAACAATCAAATGATATCAATTCTTACAGAAAGCAAAGGAAAATAATAACAAAGCAAAGATACGAGAGATCCTCAATTCGAGAGGAGGATCGTCTCTCCCAAATCTCTAGACAAGATAGTCTAGAGCCCAAGTTGTCAAGAAACCCTAATTCCCAACCAATCAAAACATTAAAACATTTCCTAAACATCTCCCTCTCTTAATACCCAACCTTTCCTAATCAAATCTCCCTCCCATACCTAGCCGCCCCATCCTTTTGAAATTCAAACCTATTACAAGCCTTGGGACCCAACATGTGGGTGGGCAACAATGCAACATGAGGGGTCCGCCTCCTATAAACTTGAGCCGGCCTTTGGGCCGGCTCAGCTGGTTACAAAGACCAAAGGAGAAGTTGGGTAGCACCAGCACTCATCATTGTTGTGAATGATAAGACAAAAAAGTATCCTTATGGGTTCATTTCTATTTTGCACTTGAACAAAAATATTTGTATGCAACAACATGCAATTTCTGATATGTTAAGTAGTTCAAGGAGAGAGTTGCATGGCGTTATAAAGCGAGTGCTGTTACCTATCGCTCGTCTAATTCTTTTTTCTAGTCTTTAAATCCTCTTAAAGCATTCAAAATTATTTGTTTTCTCTATCTGTTGGGTTTGATTTCAAGAATCTATTTACACTTCTCTGGTTTTCTTATTATCCACAGGTCATTTATTTGTAGTAGGGGATATCTCCTCGGCGGTAGTCTTAACAACTGCTAATGGCGAACAACCGTATCTCATGGTATGAATTTCTCGGTTATATTATTGTCCTTTGCGCTCGGTGCTTTGGTCGGCAATTTCAAATTACATATCCAGTTCTCATTTATTGTTAGCATCATCACTACAAAACAGAGTTATTCTGCTTTATTTTGACTTATTACAATCATGCAATTTGTCTTTTGAGTTTTCCAAACAAAGGTTGTTTATATGACTTCTAGAAATATATTGATTGTAGTACTATTTGAATATCAGGGTCATGCCAGTTATAAGTGTTATATATAATGTCGATAATGCCTATTTTAGTTGACATTTAGAGCTGTTATTTTTCATAAAATTGGTATCAAAATGGTTATCTTAATATGTTCGTTAGACCTGTCGACAGTTCGGAAAAATTCAGATTAGATCATTTTTATATGGATTCGACTCGGTTTTGATTTTGTTCGGATCATGTTTGATAACCTAGATTTGATCGAGTGTCCTTGTTTGATTATTGGATCTAAGTTTGGGTTTAATAGGACGCAATAGAGAAAAAAATTCATGCAGCCGATCCTACATAGTGGGATAAGATTTGATTATATATATAGCTTGTAATGATCAAATTGGAAGTTTGGTTGGATTAGGATTAAGTCAAGACAGGAGATTTAGGCTTCGTTTGGGGCAGCTTTTTTACTTCTTCTTAAAGCGGCTTTCTTGTATAAAAAATTTAAATTTTGTAATAGAAAGCTACTTCAAGAAGCAATAAAAAAAGCAAATGAAACCTTAATTGGATCAGATTGGCCCTTTTTATCTCACCCGACAACATATAATAATCCGATCAAAATTCAAATTGGATTAGGTCAAGATCAGACCTATTGACATGTCTGATGTTAGCTAACCAAACAGTTGGCATTAATTATCACAGGAACAAGCACTATTCCTCCAAAGATATATGCAAATCAAGCAATTTCTAATGTCACCTTTCAGCAGAAGATCAGAAGATCATGTTTAATTAGTTTGTTTTATCTTGATACCTATGATGTAATTCTTGCTACAATTCAAAATGCTAGCATGAGACATTTTTTCTAGATGCCGGTATTTACTGTTTCATTTTGTTTTGGAGGGATTGTAAGCAATTGGATTGAAATTAGGTGATAAATATTTTTGCATGCCATTTCTCTTGCCTTATGCGTGCATTTATAATATATAGCAAGATCTGGTAAGAACATTAGTTGATAAATATTTTTGTTTGGATGCTTCAAGGTTTTTTTTTATTAGTTCAACTGTTATTACTTAGCTTTTCTTATTAGCTCCGTCATTGCGATTCATTTTTTAGAAATGCATAACAAAAGAAGCAAACATATCGGAAATTTATTGCTCGCTTAAAAATGTAATATATAATTTTGAAGATTTAGGCTCCGCTTGGAACAACTTTTGTGCTGCCTTCTAAAACAGTTTTCTAGTAAAAAATTTCTAATTCACGAAATTTTTATACGAAAAAGCTGTTTTAGAAAGCATCAAAAAAGCTGTCCCAAATGAAGACTTAGTTCTCTTTATATGCACAAGATGTGAAAGTTGAAGCATCAATGGCATTATAAGAATTGCTAGAAAAATTGCAAACATCAAAGTTTGACTCACCTGATAGGGTGAGTAACTTTATTTTTAAAAATATATTTAGGCTCCGTTTTGGACAGCTTTTGTACTGCTTTTTAAAACGGTGTTCTAGTACAAAAATTTTAAATTCAAAAATTTTTTGTACTAGAAAGTTGTTTTCGAAAGCAAGAAGAAAGCCGTCGCCTCAAACGAGCTTAGTAGTTTAGCCACTGCTATCTTCTTTGTTTGCCAGGTGCACCTGTGAGTACTCAACTGCCTTCTGCAACCTACTATTTCGATGGGCTGTAGACTCAGACCGGTTCAATCAATTGTCTGATTCGATAGTGTATATATAATCTACACTCATTTGGTTTACGTAATATTCTTAATGCACAAGTTTATTTGGCATTAATTTTGAACTTAAGAATGCTACTTGTCCAATTTTCTTATAATAAAGTTTTTTTCTTTAATATTAATTTCATTTTGTTTAAAGTTACGATGTCTTACGATTGTACTAAAAGAGAAGTATTTTTTTGGTCCTCTATGATGAAAAATGGTTTAATGTGTTGGGGTTTTATGAAGATCCTATTATTAAGATATATTGAGTAATTTTAGATGACATTAGTTGGTAGGTTTTAGATGATGGTTGATGGGGAATGTCAAAACTTCGATGATAATGGACGATTAGTTTAATCATTCTCTTAATAATTAATCATTAATAAACATTCGATAAGTATTGATGAGTGATGTGAGAAGTAAAGTAATGATGGATGGTTAGCCTTATCTTTCTTTATATAGGAGGGAGATATGGGTTGTGAAAAGATGTGATTGACATCATCATATGACATAAATTAGATATTGGTCATTAATAGACATTAGATAATAGTTTGTAGGGAACATAATTTAATAGATCATATCATATTTTGTTAATTTAATCAGATGTATAAATGAAAGGTCCTATATATAATTGAAAATGATTGAAATAACTAGATTTATACTATGACTTGCATGAATGATTTTTATAGTGTACAAATATGCATATAACTAAAGTTAGTTTTGAAGAAGACTTAGGCTTCGTTTGGAACATCTTTTTTTAATGCTTTTCACAATAATATTTTAGTATAAAAATTGGTTGAAAGCAGCGAAAAAATAATTATCAAAAGTTGTTCCAAACAAAGCTTTAATCCACGAATACAAATATGCAATTCAAGTTAGTTATAATTTAGGTTGCTACACAATGTTTATCAGGCCATGAATCTAGCGGGTATTATGTTAGGCTTGGGTTTGCTAAGGGGTGATCCTATGTTGTTTTTTGGACTCTCATAAGGGTTATGATGATTGGACAATGGCCATCAAGATGAAAATTAAGACTTCGTTTGGGATGACTTTTTTATTGCTTTTCTATTTCAAATGAAGCCTAAATGATTACTAGTCCTACCAAGCATGTTGTCTTAGGATTTGTGGGACGGCTTTCTTACTGTTTCTTAAAGCAGCTTTCTAGTACAAAAATTTGACAAAAGTTTTTGTACTAGAAATCTGCTTTATGAAATTTTTTGTGCTAGAAAATTGTTTTAAGAAGCAGTAAGAAAGCCGTTCCAAATGAAGCCTTAATCTCAAATTGATAGCAAATAAGCCAAATACAAAAGACCAATTTATGACACCTCGTGATGTTTGAAGACAAAGCATTCACAACAGTAACCTCCATAATATTTAACATAACGATATTTATAATATGCAATATAATAGCATTCTCTTAATATGTTATGTAATAACATTCATAACAAGTTCAATATACAAGAATAACAATCATAATAGATATCTTGTAAAATGTACATACTTATTTGTGTTGATCAAATTAAGTCATCATAAGAGCCTTTATAATGTTCAGAATATAATTGATCTTGAATCAGTTCAACTTGCCTATAGCTTGATACTTGCCAAGCTTGAAGTCAAATAAGCCTTTACTCGCTGAGATTTGAAGCTCATCAAAGTTGCCTAAGATATGAATTTTACTTGCCCATAGTACTAAGCTATTTAACTGGCCAAAAAAAACCAAAGTTGTTTTATCATCGAAGCTACTCATATGAAGATCTTAACTACTTGTCTAGAGTGCTTGCATGTCTAATAAGAGTTCTCAATAATAGGACTATTGAAGGATATTTGTCGTCTATTCATGTCAAAACCAAACCCGATAAAACCCATCGATTGGACATGTCCTATTATACTAGTTTGCAACAAGCGAATTCTAGGATCTAAGTTTTGAAAATTATATAGAACTTTCGTCCAAATATTAATTTTAAAATGATAATTATCACAGAGTTACTAATAACATTCAATGTATTGAAAATAAATTCATTCATAAAATTTCATTTTTCATTAATCACCAGAATGTATATACAATTATAGTACATTACTATAGACTAAGCTATAGAACGAAGGAATAAAAATTAGTCATAATTGTAAAAAAATCAAAAGAAGGAAATACCTCTAAATATTCAGATCAGATCTTGATACAACTATTTACTGTCTCTTTCCTTCTATCAGATCCTAAAAATGGAAGGTGAAACATTTGTGAGCTAACATAGCTCAACAAGTCACATTTATTAATCTAAAATTTTAATTACTCCATTATAAAGCATTTAATTGATTGATAGAAACAATAAAATAAATCACTATGCTGAGCAGATTAATAATTGTAGTGACCAGGAATTAGAATAATGATGCTAAGAAAGTAAATAAACATGCATTTTATATCAAGCAGAATTCAAATAATTTTGACCCTTATAACTCCCAACAGACAGAATCATAGAATTTTGACAATTCTGACCATTATACATTCGAACAAGGAACAAGCAGAATTCGCAAAACTCTAAGAATGGATTGTGCATATAGCACTGGAGTGTGCCCTTGGCAACAGAATAGAACTTCCTCCATCCACCCTAGAACTTTTCAGAATCACACATTTCAATCATTTATGCACATAATTCATTGCATTATGGTAATTGAAACATAAATAAACTCATTTCAGAATTTTACAAAATGCTACAACTATGGGTAAATTGAATGTACTATTGAGCATAAATGTACCATTTCAGAACATAACCAAATTATTAGTGAATGTTTAGGATATTATATTGAAGCTTTAATTGTGCTACAATATTATTTTTTACTATCAACATTATTTTTTAATCAATTAAAAAAGCAAAATTTTCATAATTCCATGTGTAAAATTTCTATAAAAATACATAATGGTCAAGAATCATTTTCTCTATAATATATAGAAAGTTACGCAGTGAAAGTTTTGCCAATATCAAGTTATCAACATTTTTTGTTAATGAAATTATAATTTAAATCAGAAAAATCCCAAAATGTTTCTAGTTCTAAAAATTGAATTGTTAAATTAGTTTTATAATAATCTTTCTTGATAGAGAGGATCAATGTACATCATAGGAGTAAATTAGTTTTATAATAATCTTTCTTGATAGAGAGGAAGAGTTACAAGATATGAGAGAGAGAGAGAGAGAGAGAGAGAGAGAGAGAGAGAGAGAGAGAGAGAGAGAGAGAGAGAGAGAGAGAGAAATTCATATTCATATGCATAGTTTGCTTGCTTAGTCCTGTGATAGTGAGATGATTTTTAATAGGACCATGATAGGTGTTTATAGTGGTGTATCTCATCACAATATGATCCAAATCATTAGGACTAAACAAGGAAAATGGTGCATGTTTGATTGAAAAAGTTGTTGGAATTTTGAAAAGATTAAGTTTTTTTAGGAGAATTTAATTTTGAAATTTTAGTTTTGAAATTGAACACTTCATGATGAATAATATATCGCCTTGGGAGACAAAAATATCATTCCCTAATATGTTCAAATTTGCAAAACTTTGAATTTATCCTAGTTATCATAGTCAATTCAGGGAAGGACAACATGTAATCCTGAATGATCAAAATAATATTTGATCAGATGGTTGACTATAATAATCTATATAAGTGATCATTAATTTCATAATCAAAGTCATGATAATAAAATGATATATCTTCACGGAGAAAGAAGATATCATTTGTTGTCAATCATTTAAAAGTGACAATAATGATCATCAAATTTAATTTTCCCAATGATAATTAATTGAAGTTTTGAAAAATTGATTTTTGAAAATTTGATATGGGTTTTTAATTCTCCTATGAGCGCAAGCCCTCGTAGTTAATTGCATTATAGGAAACCTAAGTTTTCTACGAATACTCTTGATTAAAATAATGATAGAAATTTTATCTAGAATTCTTAAAGATTGGTATCAAAGGATTGAAGTTCGAATTTTTAATCCAGATTGTATCAAATTTCAACACTTATTTTGAAGATCAATAAAAGAGAAGTAGGAGGTGTTTAAGATTCTAAAACAATTTAGAAAACACCCATCCTACCCTATATGTTGGGCTTAAATTTTGATTTAAGAAAAAAATTTAGTTTGAATTGTCAATTTTATTAGAAAGTTGAGATTATATTCTCGGAGGTTGAGATCTTACAGTCTGAACTTGCCTCATAACTTAAATCTAAATTCGGCATTGAAAAATCAGTAACCCGAACCTAAATAATGCAATGCAAATTTGGACTTACCTTGGCTTGAATTGAGGAGCAAGCTAATCACCTAAGAGCTTAAAATCCATATATCCGGTCTTTTTATGCAAGTGGTAGGGATGTTTAATTAAGTTTTGAGGAGTTGGGGTTGACATCTAGAGCAGATCCTAATTGGCCCCTTGACTAATGTTGGGTAATATGAAGCTTGAAAGTAAAAAAAATGCAATTATAAATTTAGACACTTTTAAATTTGTATCTAATGCAATGTATATTTGTTGACTCGATAAATGCTTAAATAAGAATGAACCAGTTTTAAAAAAAGCTTAAAAATATATTTTATCATAGAGATTGCACAACTTCCTCTTAATAGGACTGCACCCTAATAAGTCAGGTGGTCTGCTAGATCTTACAGGCGGGGAGGTGCCTAACAAGGAAGAAAAGTAATAATATGAATGCATGAAAAACCCTCGGCGAGCTGGAGCTTATTTCTTAAATTAGTTAAAGTTTTTATGTGTGCTAAAACGTTCTAATTTATTTAAATAGAAGAATTTTTTAATGTACCATCACGAGCCTTTGATCAAATTCCAAGCTAAATTAAAATCGGCATACAAGTTAAAAAAACTAGAAAAAATCTATCATTTCTATTGCTCAATTAATTAAACAAATCAATTAAATTTAATATTTAAATTGAAAGTTCATGTGACAAGTGCCACTTAATATGATATCCTAGGATCTGCAGAAAAAGTAAAGTGGTTAGGTACCACTAGCAACAACCCGAATTCTACCTAATTGATTCTAATCAAATATAATGCAATGCTAATCAAATTTATGTACATACAATCAACTAGGTATCATTATACCTCTATATGACCCATCAATCATTCATTATGTTCAACCCATGTCTACTTATATATATAATCAAGTTTGTCAAACACCCTGGGTCAAGAAGTCAATATCCAATAGGATTCTACTGGCCTACATACAAGCATACAATTTTTTTTGCTTTTACAAATAAGTTTCAACATATATTATATAAGTTACAATGTCAATTATAAATTGTATAACAAATATGTTTTTTTTTTATATAACAAATATGCTTTACAACATGAGTATCATGAATTAGGTTTAGTGTAACTGATATGTATGAATTAAATTCTCTATTGTATAAATAAGAGCTCATGCAGTAATAAATCAAGGCGAGAATGTATCTACTACATAACACTTTCATTATAAATAATTAGCAAGATCTATAATAAATGCATAATAAAAAATAAGATTGAAAGCAAAACTCATAATCTAATATCTAGGAATCTTGTACAAGTAATAAGGGTAATGCCTCTAGCAAAGAAAGTGCTATACAATAATAATTGACTGTTACTTACATTGTGGCAATCAAATTGAGAATTCTACTTCAATTGAGGTTACAATAAGCTGCATTAGGTGAAGAAGGAATCGAGTGCCTATATAAAAGAGCCTTCAATTATAAACCGTGACTATAAATATTCGCTTTAAATTTCAAATTTGCTTAATTTAAGTAATCAGGATTCGACGATGAGTTTTCTCAAAATATTTGATCGTCCTGTACAATGTGCTTGTCATATAGAACGATTAATTATAGTCTGATTTAATTTAAGCTGATTTAATTAAAAATTTTAATCAATTATTATTTGAACATATCGTACAATATGATTAATATAAAAATTCAAATATTAAATGTTGCACCCTTGTGCGTATACACGGTTGCTTAGTCAACATATACCTAATACAGAAAATAACTCAAAAAACATAAAGTACGACGGTGTCAAACATCGACTGACTTATACACTGATGCTACATTATCTTGAGTTTTACTTCTTCAATGCTACTTAATATATGCTGTACCTAAAATGTTAGTGACACAAGACAAAATATGCAATATATAAAACATACATAATAAAATAAACGTCAAATAATATTTGCAATCATCAAAACGTAAGGTCGAACTCCTTGATTACAGCACGACTATACTTGAGACAACAAACTGACAAGATTGGAATTCTATTTCATTAACATTAAGCCACATGGATGGTCCATATGGAGCAAGAACAATGAGGTGCTGCACGCCAATCATGACGTGCCATTATCCAACAATATCAACATGCTTATTGATACTTATTAACAACCCAATAAATGCTTTATAAAATTTGAAAGAAAAAAAAAAATCTAACTTTATTGCCAGTCAATATAAACTTTTTCTCTCTCTTATAAGCTATACCAACCAATTTTTTTTTTAATATATTGTTTTAGAGCAAATTTTCATGCAACGCTCAAATTTTATCTATTTATAAAATCATCATCCTTTTATTTTCATTTGTAAGATTTTCATCTAAGATTTTAAAATTCAAACCAATATTTTTCTTTTTCTTTTAATCAAAATTTTGACATTGATTGTGTCACACATAAATATATAGTTTCATTACTGTATTTTTTGCTATGTGTGTATCTTTTCCTAATTATAATAAAAAAATATTATCTAATTAGTACCTAAATCTATATCAATCAACCCTTATGAATATGTGAAATATGTCTTTAAAACAAATAATGTATTCAATTGATGGAGCTCCACTCAATATAAAATAAATAATTGACTATGTAATCCTTCTCTTATATGCAATGATTATTTTATGATTTAGGTTTCGATTCGGACACTTTCTTATTGTTTTTTAAAACAACTTTTTAATACAAAAATTTAATTTTTGTACTACAAAGTTGTTTTATGACGCAGTAAGAAAGTCATCCCAAATAAAATTTTAATCATGATCATTTAGGATTCATTTGGGACAACTTTGTTATTGATTCTTAAAATAATTTTTTAATACAAGAATTAAAAAAAATATTAACAAAGCCGTCGCAAAAGAAGCCTTAGTTTATGGTTGAAAAAAAAAACTAATGATAAATGGATTATGCCACATGGGATATACAAATCTTTGTCAACATCTTATTATTTAATTTTAAGATTTTTCTTCTTAGCATGCAACCAATTAATGAAAATTTGGTGTGGTTCAATAATTACATTCAAATTAGATTTGGGATCTACAAGATAGTATAAAACGTTGCAACATTTCAAAAATTTCCAGACTAGCCGTTGAAGTCACGTGACGGTTTCCACATTCATTCCCCAAATTACCCTCGGAATTCGAACACTCACAGCGCGCCGTCATCACACGTCGTCAAATTTCAAACATCCACCTTATCAGCACCGTTCATATTCTCTTTTTTCCGCTGGAAGTCCAAATTCACCTACACGCTTCTCAAATATTCATGATCACCGCAGCAAGCAAGGGCAGAGCTAGAGAAGAGAAGAGAGTGAGGAGGAAGCCGATCAGTTTCCTGGATCGCAAACCCTAGGAAGCCGATCAGTTTTTTGATAGCGAAACAGAGATATTTCAGGATTTCTCGACTTCAGATTCTGTTTTTTAATAGCTCTTTCAGGTAAAGCTTCTTCTAAGTTCTATCTCTCCACATAAACCGGTGATATCTCAACGCTGACATCCCATTCTTTACGATTTCATTTATCGTGTGGATCCTCATACTTTCTTCCTATTTGAAGTTCACTTTTTTTTTTTTTCTACTCAGAATGTTAAGGGATTTGAAAATCTTCCGACGAAACTCTGGGAAGAACCCTACCAACGGCGGAAACAATGAGAATCTCCCAGTGGATCAGACCGTTTCATCTGCTTCTCAGGAGGAAGCGGATCCCTCAAGACCTCCTTTTAGCACAATTCAAGAACCGGTTCGAAACCGTAACTCGGGATTGGATCAAGAAACTCATTTTAGGAGGAGGAACCAAAAAACCCCTTCTAAGAGCCACACGAAAGGGCCGGATCAGTTCTTCCAATTACGCACGCCGGAAAAATTGGCAGTGGGTAAGGGCAGGTTTGGATGGGTCCCCAAGAGCGAACAGCCAGAATTGACTTCTCCGGAGAGCAGAGATTATTCGCTCAATCAGGGACCATTCCAGTTGCCACCCCCAGCACCGCTAATGGCGAGCCATCCGCTAAACATTGGGAATGGTTACTGTGCTGCTACTCCGCGCTCCTTTACAACTGGTGGGAAAGCCTCATCGGTCCATTCTGGTACAAGCTCGACGCAAAGCACGCCCACCAAGAGCGTTTCTAAGCCCATGTTCAATGGGGTTAGCAACTCTCGCGCTACACAGTGTGGAGGAACTGTAAGGGCGATGAATTTTTTGGTATCTTCTAAAGGGATACCATTGTCATCTGCAACTCCCCCAGTTTATGCTTCACCTGAAGTGCCTCATTTCGAGCTCAAGGAGGACCCCTCCTTCTGGATGGATCACAATGTACAGGTACAATTTGTTTTTCTTGGCCTCATTTCTTCAATAAAAGCCGTGTCCTCTTTTTTTATTCTTAAGTTCCATGTGTTTATCTACTTTAGGTAGTGATTCGAGTTCGTCCTATCAACAGCATGGAGAGAAGTCTGTATGGTTACAGTAGATGCATAAAGCAGGAAAGTTCACAAAATATCTCATGGATCGGACAATCAGAAACTCGATTTATGTTTGATTATGTAGCATGCGAAACTGTCAATCAGGTTTTCTACTATTTGTTGGTAAAGCGGACTTTATTCTCCTCTTTTGGTGTAAAACACTGGAACTTGTTTGCAGGAGATGCTATTTCGAGTGGCTGGACTTCCAATGGTTGAAAATTGCATGTCTGGATATAACAGCTGTGTGTTTGCCTATGGACAGGTACAATTCATAATCTTGAGAATCAAACTCAGTTGAAATATTTAAAAAGTGTTCACGATGATAACATAAAAAGGCCCTTTTTATATATAATTGTAGTAATTGATTCTCAAAACTCTATGCTTTTGATGCTATTTTTGTGGCTATAGACAGGAAGTGGGAAGACACATACAATGCTTGGAGAGATCAATGATTTGGAACTCAGACCAAGTGCAAACCGTGGAATGACGCCACGAATTTTTGAATTCTTGTTTGCGCGAATTAAAGCGGTGAAATGCCTGAAGATGCAATATCCATATCACTACTTTTTTATCAATATAGATATTTCAACTTTGTCATTTCTCAATTTATAGGAGGAAGAGAGCAGGAGGGATGAAAAACTTCAATACAGTTGCAAGTGTTCCTTTTTGGAGATTTATAATGAACAAATTACTGATCTTCTCAACCCTTCGTCCACTAACTTGCTTGTAGGTTCTGACATATTTCACTTTATGCCTCATGACTTCATTTCATTTATTTATTTTTGTAGCAATGACATGCCAACTTTGCGGCTAATTATTAGGTCTGGACACCGGACCTAAATTTGTGTCCTGATTTGTGCGCTTTTCATATGCTTTTGTTGTATTTTTGCAAAAAAACAGATAATTCATAATTTTAATTGCATATTAGCTACTTTTTTGTTGAGTATTTACAAAATAAAACAAAAATGTAGCTAAAGCGCATCAAATATCTTACTCATTAAGTATTTATTGCCCTTTTTTTGCGTTTTTCATGAGTTTTTCAAATACTCAGTAAAAGGGCAATAAAAGGGCAACAAAAGGACTTTTTTTGCAAAAATACATCAAAAGCGCATGAAAAGCGTATAAATCCGGACACAAATTTAGGTCCGGTGTCCGGACCTAATAATTAGCCCAATTTTGCATTCTTTTCAAACTTTCAATTTCCTTTTTCTTTCCCTTCTTTCCATTCATACCAATTCTACAGCATTACATTGTCATTGGCAGATTCGAGAAGATCCACGAAAGGGAGTTCATGTTGAAAACCTTACTGAATTTGAAGTTGAAAACGTTGTTGACATTTTGAAGCTACTTATTCAGGCAAGTCATTATATTTTTTTTGTTCAAATCACTTATCACTCCATTTGTTTCTGTTTAGCTTGGTTCTTAGTCAAGTTGTATATTGGCAACTAATGTAGTACATGTTTTACAATACAACCAAACCATGGCTCAGGGTGCTGCAAATAGGAAAGTAGCCGCAACGAACATGAACCGTGAAAGCAGTCGCTCTCATAGTGTATTCACCTGCACTATTGAGAGCAGGTGGCAAACAGATTCAACCAGTACATTGCGTTTTGCAAGGTTGAACCTTGTAGATCTTGCAGGATCTGAAAGGTACTTTCTTAATAGGGTTTTTTATTATTTTATAAAGAATCAACAAGTAAGATAAATATTGTGCATAAAACAGGCAAAAAACATCTGGTGCTGAGGGAGAACGCTTAAAAGAATCTTCAAACATTAATAAATCCTTATCAACTCTTGGGTATGCAACATGTAGGATGCTTAATTTTTTTTTTTTCCATGGTGCATAAAACTTTATTTTCTTATCTTAGGATGCTATAAGAATATGTTGGAATTGCAGGCATGTAATAATGGTTTTAGCTGATTTAGCAAATGGAAGGCAAAGACATGTTCCCTACAGAGATTCGAGGCTGACATTTCTTCTTCAAGTCAGAACTAGTTTTAAGTTGACTATAATCCAGTTCCATGCAAGCTCCGGTTTTATTCATCATTTTCTTACTAATCTATGTGATGTAGGATTCTCTTGGTGGAAATTCTAAAACAATGATCATTGCAAATGTCAGTCCTTCTATCTGGTATGCAGAGTTATTTTTCTTCTATTTATGTAATTATGTAGGTTCACTGCATGCATCTCAATGTTATTAACATTTCTGTTTGTTTCTTTGCAGCTCAGCAAATGAAACGTTGAGCACTCTTAAATTTGCCCAGCGTGCAAAAGTTATTCAGAACAATGTAGTAATTCTAATTAGTGCCTTATCTTTTTTTTTTATAATATTTTTTGAGAATAAAGTTTCTTGGTCCACTTTTTATGCTTAATCGCTGCATAATTTAGGCTGTTGTGAATGAAAATGCTTCGGGTGATGTTTTCGCTCTACAACATCAAATACTTTTATTAAAGGTTATGCCGAGCACATGATAAAATTATTGTTTTCACCATTTGAAGTGCATTTTTTTCCAAAGTTTAAAATTAACTTATTTATCAGGAGGAGCTCTCCATGCTCAAGCAGCAGAATGTCTCGAGATCATTATCCTTCCGTACAAAAACTCTTGAAAATGTTGAGCATGATGCTTACTCTCCACAGAAATTGCACGATAATGAAGAAATGCAGAGTGTTAGAGTTTCAAATAAACAGGTAAATTGCATACTCGATTGAAGTATTTTTTGGACTTCCTGCAATTTTGGTTTCTTTTTATTGGTGAAGTGCCTTCGTTTATCACGTCATTTTATCCCGTCATATACACTATACAGAAGTAATATATGAACGCTGCTTACTATTACAGTTGTTTTAGGACTGGTTATTAAAATGCCAAAAGGCTTAGAGATTCAGCATGAACGCCGGTATCATAAGCATTTTGTTAGCATGCCAAGGGCAAATTATTAGGTGCGGACACCGGACAGAGAGAAATCTCTCTGTCTACAGTATAATCGAAGTCAAAGCGCAGTTACTGTAACAGTTGTGTTTTGACTGTGCTTTTACTGTAGGCAGAGAGAAATCCGGATGACTCTCTCTGTCCGGTTTCCACACCTAATAATTTCTTTACGGCTGTGGAATGAGTCCACCTATTTCACATGCAAGCCATTTTGCTTTGCAATGCTGACCCCATAAACCCACACAACACTCACAGGACCTACATACTCCTCTCCATTGAGTGTGCTTCCCTTTTCCTCAAATCTTTCCTTGTAGCAAAAGCCAACATGTCATAGAAGAAGCATTGTTGGGGTGAAGTCGACCACCCTTGAAAACCAGCAATAAGTCAGGTTTGGCTTCTAAAGCCAATGAGCTCTATATAAGCACTTAAGTACGACATCGAGATCCTCGCATTTGTATGCTTTGCCTCTAAAATCCTAACTCGCCATGGCCTCTTCACATCCTCGCGTTGTCAAATCTCTTAGCAACTTGTACAAACTACTACTCCGCCTCTGGCCACCACGTTGACCTTTTTGACACCTACCAACCTGTACAAATTATCGACGATCACTGAGGTGCTAGGCTTCATCCTCTTTATCTCACTAATCTATCAACTTTTGCAATCTCCTCTATTCTTAAGCAGTGATTGTTTGGTTGACTTTGTTCTTACTATGTTGGCCTTTTCATCAACAATCTCTATCAATACTCTTCATTGATGCTCTCTATCAATTCATCATTTTAAAGTTCATGTGTCCCCTATGACATGGACGTCATCACCTAATTTTTCTTTCACTTACACATATCCGCCACACTATTTTTAATCACTAGAAATCTTTGGTCAACACAACTCATCTTGGCCTGTTGGGTAAGAGCTTAGGCTTCCAACTAAGAGGTCTTGGGTTCGAGTCTTTGTGCATGCATTGTGTATGAGTTTGCCTAAATAGCCTAAATGTCAAAAAAAAAAAAAAAATTATTTGGTCAGCAAATCATTACCTAATTTCCTCTTGCTTTCACATATCAGTCACCCGACTTTTGTGTCATTAGAAACCTTTGGGCAACAAATCATTAGACTATTTCATTTCACATCACTTTGCTTCCAAACTCAAGTTGGTATCTTTTGCGCTTTATCCTCCCGTTTATTTTTAGTAAAAATTTGTACCATTTTTTCTTAAGAAGAATCTGATTATTTTAAAAGTGGATTATTATCATATCTTAATTATCATGCATGTTAATTATTTATATTAGAAATTAGCACTATTTATTATTATGTAGAATCACACATATACTGCTAAAATAATGCCTATTTACAAATGTTGCACCAACTCCAATAAAATGAACTATCTTGTACATTTGTCCATGCCTGGAATTTGATGAAAGGAACAAATATGGCTTATGATTTTATTGGATTGTTTATGTTTGAGTGGGAAGTTGATGAGTAGGGGTGAGAGGGTGGTAGTTAGACCAAATTTTGGTTTCGTACAAGAAATTATTCCTTATTATATTTTCTCCAACAGGCGGCATATGCACAATAGAACCACATACATAATTTTTTTAAAATTATTTATCTAAAGTGTGTAATTAAAACAGCTCATTTATAAATTTTGTATAAAATATAATTTTCTATGTTTTACATAAAAAAAACTGAAGTACCAACAAAAAGTAATGGTTTAATTACAATTATATTTCAATATTTTCTGAAGTGTGCTTAATTATCAACAACATACTAACATTAACATTAATTATTATAAATGGTTGTGCCAATATCAATATTATATTGTCTACACATACTGCCAAAAGAAAATTGTATACAATATTCAAAATATTCAAACAAACATAAATATGTTGATATACCACTAAGTGATTGACACATTTGACATCATGGTCATTATCATCACCAACACCAATCCTCTTCAATAGAAGCTAGACCATCATCGATAACAATATTGTTTAATTATCTAGCTTATTAGAAATACATTTCATTATTATCGTGTATCCCAAGCATGTTGCGGTGTGCCAAGTACTGACACATATGTGTCACAACACAAATATATATGGGGACACCGCATAAACGTCACAAGTAGGAAATCATGTCATTGATACGATATTATTTTTATAATTAATTAATATAAAATGTGTGATTAAAAACTGTTTTGTCTACCTTTCATTTTATTAAAAAAAATCACCAAATGAATTATAATATCATATGTATCACATAAAGCTTAAACATCACCAACAAAATATTGCTTTAATTCATATTCAATATTTTATGAATTGTATTTTATTTTATCATGTGTATTTAATTGTCAACAGTATACTAACATTAGCATTAATCATTATGCATGGCTAAGCCAATATCAATATTATATTGTTCATACAATGACAAAAAAATTCTTCAAAATGCTAAAAAATAATGAATACATTAGTGTGCTACTGACCGACCCAATGTACTGGGCATTTTGATTATCATCGCTACTAATTGACCCAATGCAAATCTCCTTTTCCAACTCAACCTTGATGTTATTTTCTTTCAATAAATTTGGCTTGAGATGATTACAGCTTCATTTGAGACAGCTTTTTTATTATTTTTTAAAACAGTTTTTTAGTAAAAAATAAAAAATTTTGTAATAGCAAGCTGCTTTATAAAGCAATAAGAAAACAGTCCCAAACAAAGCCTACATTATGTCCGTAGAAGCAATTTCTTGCTTTTCTCCATTTGTTTTCTTTGAAATTTACTGTTTTTTTTTTTGCTTCGGCAGCTTAAATTAATTGAATCAACATTAGCTGGTTCATTTCGAAGAGAAAAAATGGCCGAAGTTGCTCTGAGGCATCTTGAAGCAGAAATCGAGCAGCTCAACCGCCTGGTGATTATTATTTTAATATTGACAGTCTTGATGTCTTAACGAATAATTTACTTTGGGTGCTAAAAGTTTGCTCTCCATTTTCTTGGGCAGGTTCGTGAAAGAGAAGAAGATACTCAGTGTTTGAAAATGATGAACAAGTTTCGGGAAGATAAAATTTATAGGATGGAAGCACTTATGAATGGGCTGATTCCATCAGAATCATATCTACTTGAGGAGAATAATGCTTTATCTGAAGAAATAAAGTTACTTAGGACAAAGGTTGATATAAATCCTGAAGTGACCCGTTTTGCCGTAGAAAATATAAGGCTCTTAGAACAACTGAGGAAGTAAGCTTTGGAGCTCTTGATCTGGTTGTAATCCTTTGAACTGATCAGCAGTTTTAATAAACCAATTTCTCATAGGTTTCAGGACTTCTATGAGGAAGGAGAAAGAGGTCTTTTATTGACTGAAATATCTGAGTTGCGAAATCAGGTGAATGCATCTGGTTTAGATTATGTGCGACTTTTGGGTAGTTCATAGCATATTAGGCTTTGTTTGGGACGGCTTTATTATTGTTTCTTAAAGCAGCTTTTTAGTATAAAAATTTAATTTTTGTACTAAAAAATAACTTTAAGAAGCAGTAAGAAAAATGTCCCAAACGAAGCTTGAGTCTTTTAACAAATTGAAACAAGATAACAATTTGGACCACTCTTATGTTCAGCTTGCACAAATGCTTGATGGGAAGTTCCAGCAAGAGCAACACTCAAAGTCAGACTTCAATGTTCAGGTTCGGCTTTCTGAGTTTTAAATTTTGTTCTCTTCCTTGCCTACTTATTAATGATTGAGGTTCATGTTCAGTGCTCTAGCTCAGTCGAGGAAGAGGAATCTCTGCGTTTAGAGGTACTTTTTTCTGCTTCTTTTTTAGGAAAATAACTTGTACCCCCTGCTGCGTGCTCTTATTTATCAGTTATCACAGTCACATGAGCTAAAATATTAAGACTATGATGCTAATACAGTTAAAGTAAAATTAGGGGTGTCAATATTTGACACGACATAAAAATTCGACTCGAATCCGACCCGAAAAGTTTAGATTAGGGTCAATCCGGACACGAAATAGGTCGAGTTCGGGTTCAGAAAATCGACCCGTTCGGGTTCAGAAAGTTCACCCAGTAACCCGAAATTGACCCGAAAACATGGTTTTGATCCGAAAATCGAAGATTGACCAGTTTTTTGACCCGAAAATTAGTAATTTTTTGTCCGTCCTGGATCATTTGTGTCGTGTCGTCTCGGGTTGACTCGGACCCGAAGCGGGTCGGGATCGAGTCAGAAAGAGTTGACCCGAATAGTGCCGGGTTAGTTTCAGGTTCAACCATAACCCAACCCGTGACTCAAAATTGACACCCTTAAGTAAAACTCTTATGAATGCATCAAACTTAAGCAACAATGACAGTAAAAATCAATGTGGGGAGTATGTTTATGTCATCCTTTCTTGAAAATTAGATAAATCAATCTCAATCTAAATACACCTATGTACATCTTTTAATTATCATAGGAACTCGAGAGCTATTAAAACACGGAGATGAGTTATTTTTATCACACTGTTTGTAATGCATGGTGCACAAGTGCATTGCTTTTCACATCATATAATCAACTATACGCATAATTTGTCCACAGATACAGTGGGCGTAAAGTAAATTTAGACGTGCTTAGATGTACGACATTAAGTTTCTTCTTTATCGCCCTAAGATTGAAAATGAACGTTTTGTATGAATAGGATTATTGTATTTGATGGAAAAAAGAAAGCTATTAGTTTCGTTTCTCTTTGATTCAATGTAATAAGAAAATAATCCTATTACTAGATTCCTATGATTAAGGCTTCGTTCCGTTCTTCCTCTCCTTTTGTAAACGATAGTTTTAGAAACAATGGTTAAGAGAATGAAGTTTTCTAACTGAGAATCAAATATCAAAAAGCTTCTCAAAGTAGAGAAAAATGAAGTTCTCTAAAAATCATTTCTATAGAAGCGTCCCATTTGTTTGACCACAAAATAATTTTATTGTTTCTAAATAGAAAAGAAAAAAAAAGGCTGAAACAAACGAGACCTAAAGGAGCGAAATAGTCACCTAGATAAATCTACATGACAACCTTCCTGATTGAGTATAAAACCTTATTTGGTTTCTAACCTTTGATTACAACAATCATGCATTACAATACAACAATAACTATCAAAATAAAAACTATGCAAACCCTGCAAAAAATAAAAAAGAAACTACTATAAAAAAAATAAAATGCTATTGAGATTCTACTTGAAATAAGGCAATGTAGGCACAAATATAATGAAAATATAATAAATTTTATATAAATATTATTATAATACTTGGATTACCTAATAATAAAGAAGAAATTATTCTGTGCGGAGTTCAGACGGCATGAATCGTCCGGGTTTAGTGCGTATTTGTAATTACTCAATAAATACTTAGCAAATACTCAATTGTGAGTATTACTTAGTATTTTATGAGTATTTATTTGCTAAACATTTTATGAATATTTACTGAGTATACGTAACAATCCGGACAGTTCTTCTAATAGACATATATATTACATGTAACATGCGTAAATTTTTAAGATACATAGTCCGCACGAACCCTTTTTGATCGCACGTCGCCCACATCTTAAGTCTTGTACGCCCGACTCTTCCCGTCAAATCGAACCGACCCTCTCATCGAACTGATCATTACCTCTCACGCTCACCCTCTCACCATCTCGGCATCCCGCTTCTCCCCAAATTCCTGGAACTCTAGGCGACTAGAGGCGGGGAAGCCGCAGGGAGATCTGGGAAGAAGGCATCGATGAACCAGCGGTGTGTAAAGAAGTGGGACGCCGCAAGGGGCTTTTGCTGCATAAGGCCTCGACGGGACTTGCGGCGCATGAAGGAGGTGAGGAAGCTGCACGCGGTCTCTGAGGCATCGACGATTCCAATGGCGTGTGAAGAGGAGAAATTATTGAAGGAGACGGAGAAGCTTCCCGTGGTCGAGCGATTCTTTCATAAGAATGGAAAGTCAGGAACTTGGCGAACATTGACCACGCCTCCATCTGCGGCGCCATGGATCCCTGGGTACCGTCAATTTATTGCTTCGATTTTTTTTTTCCAGGGCTTCCATTTCTTAAATCTGACCACGTAGTGGGACAAAGGCTTTGATGTTGTTGTTGTTGGCTTCCATTTCTTAAATAGAAAATGGCCAATGGCATGAAATAGAAAGCACAAAGCAGGAGAAGTCGTTTGGCATGCACTCAAAAAGAAAAAAAAAAAGAAGGAAAAATCAGATTGTCAATGCAAGGATTTTGTTAAGTAGTGGTTGAGGAAGCCATCAAATAAACATCAAATTCATATTACTGCCACGATTTTGTACGTCAACATTTCTATGGTATCTATAGGTGGTCTTGGTGATGTGCGGAAGACAACTCTCTTTCATCTATAGTTGGTCTTGGTGATCTCTCTTTAATCATGTCGATGAAGATAAAATGACAATGAAATTTGATCTTAAAATGTGGGTTTGTGTTTTGAACAACCTTTGACGTGAAAAATAATCATTGCAAATTAGTCAGAATGTTAGGACCTGGAGACTCGAATTAACGAGGCAGGAACATATGGTAAAACAATTAATTAAAATTATCAATTAATCTAAAATTATCTCAATAAACTGAAAGTATCACTAAAACCTAAATAAAATGATATAAAATCAATTAAATATCTTTCATTCGGTGCATCACGTTTTCATACATATTTTTATCCCTTATATTCATTTTGATTATACTAAATTATACTTGAGGATGTTAGAACAACTAAAAGTAGAACACAACTCAATAAGTAAAATATATTTCTAAATGATAGTAACCCAAAACAGCTGGAATAATATGTATGAGCATTTCAATTCATATATTATAGTAATTCAATTTAATTTCATTTAATTTCAAAACTTTTATTATAATCATATATAATCATATTTCTCTCTAATTAGTTATATATGGATTTTGATGTAATCGTCATTAATTTATAATATTGTTATATTTAACAACTTTTCATTTTAACCTTTTATTATTATGCATATACAATATCTTTATCTATATCTTTCTTTTTTTTCTCATAAATAATACAACCGCTATAGGAGCCATCGTCTAATTTAGTACCAATGAAGGTACGCCTTTTTAAATTTTTTTCATAACCTTTTTTATTTATGTGCACGGGTACATTACGTCCCTATCTAGTATCACAAGGGGTGAATTCCATTAATTCAACATACACATGCAACCATTCTACATATATCATATCAATTATCTTCTTCAAATCATTTTATATTGATATATATGTTAAGCATCATGACATCTCTTGATAGAAATTTAAGTCTTCTAGTTCAACATGATCAATTGACTTTAAATAAGTAAAAGCATAAAACATTAACATTGAGCAATTTAAATAATAACACTACTTGATGCATCATATATAGAAGAAGCAATTATCATTACTATTAATTTGAAGCATAAATGTTCATTTTGATTCAGATTGCTTGCTCGGATTGCATTCTTTGACTTCAATATAACACATATAATAATACATAATTTCATAAACAATATTTCTCTCTAATTAATTATATATGAATTTTGATTTAATCGTCATTAATTTATAATATTTTCATATTTAATAGTTTTTCATTTTAACTTAATTAAATACTCTTTTTAAAATTAATAATTTAATTAAATGAAATCTCTCATATGATCTCACTCTTTATTTATTTATTTATTTTATTAATTGAAATTAAAATTTAAAATATTCATTCTCTCTCTCTATATATAATTATTTAAATAATAATTTTTTTATTTCTCATTATAATTATTCATGCGGTGGAGGGTTGTATTAGGTAGTCGATAGCCAGCGTAAAACTTGTCAAATAATAATGACATGAATCCTTTAAGAAATTGTGTTAATGCTAGGGTGTCCCCTGGAAGCGACGCGTTGTATGGCCTACAGTGACAAGTGTGCAAGGGCCGCTGCACCGGCGCCTGGGTGCAGTGTTAAATAGGCAAGAGTTCCTACATCAAGGACGGATGTGAAAATTAGGATAGGAACTTAGAATATAGGTTCCCTTACAGGAAAATTAATGGAATTAATAAATATTATGATTCATAAGAAGATAAATATTTTGTGCAGTCAGGATACTAAATGGGTTGGAGAGAAAGCTAAGGAAATTGATAGTTTAGGATTTAAACTTTGGTATTCGGGTAGGTGTCGTACTAGAAATGGTGTAGGTATTATTATAGATAAAAGTTTGAAGGATAATGTTATAAAAATTAATAGGATTGGAGATAGATTTATAGCTTTAAAGATTGTTGTTGATGATAAGATTGTTAATATTATAAGTGCTAATGCTTCTTAAGTAGGTTTGGATATGAGTTCTAAACTAAATTTTTGGAATGACTTAGAAGAATTATTACAAAAGATACCTCTAGAAGAAAGAGTTTTTATTGGAGGAGATTTAAATGGATATGTTGGTAGAGAAGTAGATGATTTTAAAAGCATTCATGGTGGCTATGATTTTGGAACAACAAATGAAGGTGGCAGGATAATATTAGATTTTTGTTTAGCTTATGCTTTGAAAAAGAATGAGCATCTCATCACTTATAAAAATGGATATAGTACAACTCAGATTGATTATTTTCTTATAAGAAAATTAGATCGTTTAGATTGCAAAGATTATAAAATTATTCCGAGTGAAAATTTATGTACCTAACATTTATTATTAGTTTTAGACTTTAAGATAAAGGGACAGATAATAAAAAATAAATTAAATGATATTCTAGGATTAGATGGGGGTATTTAAAGAATATTAACCAAAATATTTTTGAGAGTAAGGTTTTAGATCTTAAGATTTTATCTGTGCATAATGATACTAATGTTATGTGGGAAAATGTGGCTAGTGATATTAAGAATGTTTCAAAAGAAATGCTTGGAGTATCAAAGAGAAAAGCTCCTAATAGTAAAAATAGTTAGTGGTGGAATCCAAATATGCAAGAAAAAATTAAGAATAAGAAGATTTGTTATAAAAATTGATTTAATTTTAAAAATTCTGATAATTGGGAAAGATATAAAGAGGCTTGTCAGGAATTTAAGAAAGCAATATGTGATGCAAAGACCTTAGCTTTTAGTGATTTATATAATAGATTAGATACTAAGGAGGGAGAAAGATATATGTATAAATTAGCCAAACAAAGAGATAGGAGTAGTAAGGATTTAGTTCAAGTGAAGTGTATTAAGGATGAAGATAAAAAAATATTTTTCTTAGAAGATGATATTCAACAAAGGTGGATGAGATATTTTGCTGAACTTTTTAATGAAAATTGTGATAATAAGATTGGCTATAGTGACCTTAGCATCCTAAATGAAAATAAAGATTTCTGTTTTTATCGACGTATTAGTAAAACCGAAGTTAGAGAGACTTTAAAGAAAATGAAGGGTGGAAAAGTTGTTTGACCTGATGATATTCCAATAGAGGTGTGGAAATGCTTAGGAGATGAAGGAATTTCTTGGCTTATTAAACTTTTTAATACTATTTTGAAAACTAAAAAGATGCCAGATGAGTGAAGAATGAGTGTGTTAATTCCTATTTTTAAGAATAAAGTTGATGCACAAGATTATGCGAATTATAGAGGAATTAAATTAATGTGTCATACTTTAAAACTATGGGAGCGAGTTATGGAGCATAGGTTGCAGCGTGATACTAATGTTTCTCAAAATCAATTTTGATTCATGCCAGGTAGGTCAACTATGGAAGCCATGCATTTATTAAGAGGTTTGATAGAGAAATATTGAGAAAATAAGGAGGATCTACATATGATATTTATTGATTTAGAAAAAACATATGATAAAGTTCCAAGAGAAGTGCTATGGAGAGTTCTTGAAAAGAAAGGAGTTAATAATGCTTATATTTAAATCATTAAAGATATGTATGCAGTAGCTATTACTTGTGTTCAAACACAATGAGGTTTGACCAAGTATTTCCCTATTTTGGTTGGGTTACATCAAGGATCAACCTTAAGCCCGTATCTTTTTGCTTTAGTCATGGATGTTCTCACTAGACATTTGCAAGAGGATGTACCTTGGTGCATGTTTTTTGCTGGTTATATTCTTCTTGTTGATAAAACTAGAGAGGGAGTTGAAGGTAAATTTGAATTATGGAGGTCAACTTTAGAGTCTAAATGTTTTCGCTTGAGTAGATCTAAAACGGAATATATGAAGTGTAATTTTAGTAGTAATAGACCTAGTGAGGGGTTTGTGACTTTGGACAATCAAATCATTAATAAGAGTATATGTTTTAGATATCTTGGATCTATTGTTTAGAGTGATGGTGAAATAGATGGGGATATTATCAGTAGAATTCAAGTTGGATGGTTGAAGTGGAGGAATGCATCGGGCTTGTTGTGTGATAGAAAAGTACCCCTCAAACTTAAGGGAAAGTTCTATAAGATGGTAGTGAGGCCTGCAATGCTTTATGGTGCTGAATGTTGGCCATTAAAAAGGAAGCATAATACTGAGTTAAGTGTGGCAGAGATGAGGATGCTCAGGTGGATGAGTGGCTTTACCCTTAGAGATAGGATACGAAATGAGCATATATGTGAAAAGGTTGGAGTAGCTCCAGTAGAAGATAAGATAAGAGAGAGTCGGCTTAGATGGTTTGGTCACATAAAACGGCGGCCTTCCAATGACCCGGTTAGGAGAGTAGAGGTATTAGATTTGACTTATGTTAAGAAAGGTAGAGGCAGACCTAAAAAGACTTGGTTAGAAAATATTAGGAATGTTCTTTCTTTATTAAATTTAAACGAGAATTTGACCTTTAATAGGACACAATAGAGAAAAAAGGATTCATGTAACCGACCCCACGTAGTGGGATAAAGGCTTGATGTTTTTGTTGTTGTTGTTGTATTATAATTATTCATTCTCTCTCTCTTAATTATCATTTTCAATTAAAATTTTATATCTTATTTAACTCTCATAAATTATTTTTATTATTTTATACTACATAAATTATTTTATTCTCTTTCTACTTATTTGTTAAATATACCTAAATAGTTATCATATTTAATTTCTTAATTTAGGAATAAAATTTATTCTCCTTGTATTCTCATTGAAGGATAAATCATAATTTATTATAAACTTTTTATATTTAATAATTCCTCATTTTAACTAATTAAATACTCATTTTGATAATATATATTTAATTCATTCATTTCAAAATTAATAATTTAATCGAAATCTCTTAAATATACACTCTCAATTTATTTGCAGTTAATCTTTTAATTTAATTTGATTATTTTCTAATATATTTTAACTTTAATATAAAAATATAATTTTATCCTTTCAAAACATATATATTGTCACATAAATTATCTATTCTTCTTAATTAGATTCATGCTAAATAACTTAATTAGATAATTGAATCGACACTAAGTGGCTTCGTTTACCTTGGTTCAGGCTTTTACATGGAATCCATTAAAATGAAGCAACTTGATTTAGAATCAATTGATGCAATTCCAAGAAGCTTTAAATCTAATGAGTTAGAGAAGCGGAATAAAAGCAAATGGGAGAATGTGCTTTCCTAGTCTCATTGTTGTGGTTGTCTTGTACACGAAGGTATAGTGTAACAACATTAAAAAGTTTAAAATATGCATTTTTTTAGTGCTAAAAGAGAAACTCTTAGGCGACTTTTGTGACATGACAAAAAAATATTGTACTCATATTTCTTAACATGGCTAAAAAATTCAATTTTACATTCCTATGCGTATTTTTCTTCATACGAAGGAGGAACATTACAAGTTCTAAACAATAAGTGAAAATTCATGCACACTTTTATTAACGTGATATATAATGACATCAATTATTTGTCTTTCTTGATGTGGTGATAATGCTTAATACTCCTGGAGATGCTTCCTACATGAGGAAGATGTTGAGAGATTGTCAAAATTTAAGTGAACCTTGCATAAAATTTCAAAAGAACAAATAAAAAAATGTTGGATTGTATAGGTTGTATGATAGATAAAATGACCCAATCCAAAAAATTTGGGTTCGGGTTTACCCGTTTGATAAATGGGTTGGGTTCGAGTCCAAAATTCCGACCCATTTATTGAAGGACTCGGGTGTGGGTTTACCCAAAATGACCCGTTTAAAAATAAAACCCTACCTACCTAATTTGTTGGTATTATTTGTCTTATTTTTTTATTAGTTAGGCCAAAATCAAAACTAGTTATCTGGTCGAGTTTGGGTTTGCATTTTTAACCTGTTTATTAAACAGGGTTGGTTCATATTAACCAAATTTGGATTGGACCCGAACATGACCCGTTGACCCATTTTGACACCCCAAAAATGAACAAATGAACATGCACAAGTTGTAAAATAATGATAAAATGAAAATTACATAACAATAATTAAATGCAAATTTAATTTACATGAGACTCTTGATGAATTTAAAAGCTTTCGTACGAGCATTAAACTTCCATGCCATTGTTGAAACTTGAAACTCTCAACTTGTAATGAAAATAAATAAATAATTCAAGAAAGTAACTTATAGATGGAAGAATGATGCCAATGAGACAATTTGAGTGAATTTAAAAGCTAGATATATATAGATGAATTGCCCTATTTTGAAAATATAATAACAAATATAACCTGGTAGCCTTGCAATCAAATTCACAACACAGGCACAAGCGGATAAATTGCGAGTAAGAATAAACTCTAAATGAAAAGTTGCAAGCATGCTCTAATGACAATAAATTTGCAGGAACAACCTTGCCACATTAGATCTTTGCATATCTTAAATAGTTATAGTTGCGTGAATGATTTCTAAATGTGATAAATAGTGCATTGTTGAACATCATGGGTTGCAAGTTCATTTTGACAAAGCGTAGAAGGTCGTAAAAAGCAATCTTATTTATACGTCCCCTAAGTGTACAATGTAAATATGTTAAAAATGTTCGAATGCATTATATAATTGCATAGAAGAACGTGCGAGTATATCAGTGGCTATGAAAGTTTACTAAAGATCGTGAGTGTACAAATGCAATTTGTAAGTATACTGTGAAATATACAATTACATCATACTAATGCATCAAAAGGTGTGCGTAGCATATCGAACCATTGATTCGAACCATTGAAATCAATTTACCCGTATGTGCTCTGACTAATGCATCAAACTCTCAAATTTGAGATCAAAGATAGTTACACGAGTAAAAGATGAAGTTAATTAAATTCTATCACTTTAAAATATGTGGGACCCTCTATAAAGTTTTTGATATTTTTAAAGTTCAAACCCATCTACATGTACTTTGACCAATATCTTAAAGCTTTTGAACTTTATTCCTGGGATTAAAACTAAGTTAAATTAAAATATCCTCATTTCGAAGGAAGTGCAACTATTAGACATATTCTATAATTATTTTAAAATTTGTGTACTTTTTTTTTCGAATTGAAATACTCACATGTGCTCTGATTAGTGCATAAACACTCTTCAATTTAAGATATGAGAATATCGTGCAAGCATAGCAACAATTTGAACTACCCCTCATTTGAAGAATATGTAACTATTTTAAAATTCCAAGCCCTTTTTTGGAATTGAAATACTACTAGCAGGTCCATCGATCGATACATTGAACTTTTATATTTCAAGTTTGCGAATACCATGCTGGCTAAAAGTGAAATGAATTAAAAATTCTATTAATTTGAAAAGCGTGCAAAGCTTTATTAAACTTTCAATCATTTTGAAAATAAAAAGCTCTTTTAAAGCTTAAACTTACCATCATTTTTTTGTTAAAATTAGGGAGCTTGACCTTGTGTTTTAATGATTACAAATATTATTGAATTTTTATTTAATTTTTCTTGTTTTATATATTGCATATTTTTTGTGTGTGTAATATTAACATTTCATGTTCAGCATACATAAAACCGTCATAGAAACAAAACTCAAAATGGGTTGTATCATTGTTTAAAATTGCGCAATATGAGGCTCGCCCTAAGGCCCGCCTCATCGCAATTCCAGTAAAAAATGTCTCGAGCTTTTTTTATGAAGCTTATGCCACATCTTGGATGAGGCCACTTCGCCTTGATGGCATGTGGGGCATACACCTCACTCTATTTATATATATTTTTAATTTAAAACTTACCTAAATCCTATACAAAAGCCCTAAAAAATTCATGCATTCTTACACCCCCAAGTCGCAACAACTTCCTCTCCATTGTGTCGACCTCCAGCCCACCACCTTCACTATAGTCACCACCTTCATAGCCGCCGCAGGGGATTACTAGAAAGCCTGCACGTCGCCACCATCTCTTAAAATTTTGGAGTATTATCTTTAGGTTGATGACAAATATTTATGAAAAAAATGAAAATGACTGAAATAAATGAAGAACAAATAGATTGAGAGGTATTAAACCCTACATGATGAGCCAGAAAATAGACTAATTTGTTGTGATAGTGACTTAAATAAAAATCACCTTAGTAATGATAACACAAATATTTCTGAGTTATTGCCAATTATTTTAGATTTCTTTAAAAATTAAATAAAGATGAGTAGGCAATAGAGAAAGAAAAAAATTAAAGCTGAATTTGATGTTATATGATACTTTTATGCAATTCATATGTTTTTTTGTTCTTTTGTTCCTGTAATATTTGAATTTCAATTCTATTTCATATAATTTATCACTTAAGAATTCACATCTTATACAATTTTTTCTTACATATATATGTAAATTTGTTATTTCATAGTTTAATAAAAAATTAATATATCATCTTTTAACATATTATTTGGATATTATATAAAATATCACTTTAACTTTTATTGACTTTATGTAATTTTTAGGAGTCTCAAAATGCCTTAAGGCTTACGCCTCACTTCATGAACGAAAAATGTCTCAATACCCAATTGCGCAATTTTAAACCTTGGGTTATATATGTTATGATTGTTTGAAGGATTCTATAATTTTATTATTTCTTGAGTTAATTATGTAAAAGATGTTAACTTAGCAACCGTGTACACATAAGGGGAGTGAAAAATAAATATTTTAATTTTTCTATTAATCGTACCATACGATCCACAACGTATTGTACGATCAGTTCAACCATAAATTAATTAAAATATTTAATTTAAATGAAAAAAATATAAATTTAATTATAACTAATCATACTGTATGACCAACACATTATACAGGATGATCAGCTATAAGCAGAAACCCTTCCAGCCATCGAATCTAACTTACCAAAAATTTTGAATATTGAATTTTAAATTATTAATATTGTATGAAGTCGTTCATACTGTATGATCCTTTGAATTATTACATGATTTAAATAAGGTAATTAAGGAATCAAATCGGATCTGCATTATTTATAGATTGTACTGTACGATCATTGATCATAATGTACGAATCATCCGAGGACTCTCTAGATAATGTTATGTTCTTGTACGATTCGATGTTTGATTTGAACTAATCATTTGTATAATTGTTCATTCGTCCAATATGATCACCGAAGAAATTATATTGATCATACTGTAATACTATTTATCGTATAATACTAATAGTTGGACAATTGAACAAATCGTATTGTACGATCTCTTTATCGTATTGTACGAACAAAATCTGCAGAATTGAATTATTAGGATTTTTGGAATCCCACTATTTAAGCTTTCTTAATAGATTGTAGAAGTCTTTGGCAGTTTAAGGGTTGAGTCTTCTGTGAGAAAGCGTTGAAGAGGGCTTTGAGCAAAGGAGAGAGGGTAAAGTTTTCAGAGAGGGAGAAGATCCTTGTGGGTTCAGGAGAGTGTGAGAGGAAGTTTCACATAGTTACTCCGGCCAATTTATACCTGAGTTCCTCAATTTGTCAAGGTTCGTCTAGAGGAATGCTTTGGGAAAAAGACCCCTTTGGTGTCAAAGGGCCGCTAGTTACTCTGTCGCATTGCGAAGTTGAAAGTGATTTGAGGTAATCCACCTCACCAAGAGGGTGAAAGTGATTCAGACTACTCTATCTCACTAGGAGGGTGAAAGTGATTTGGGCTACTCAGCCTCACCACGAGAGTTAAAGCGATTTCGATTCTTAGCCGCACTAAGAAGGTAAAAATGATTTTGTAAGAACTTCTCCGTCTAGTTGTAGGGGGCTAAAGGAGAGTCACTAATTATTTAGTGCAATACCCGAAGAAGAGGATTTCAGGGTGTGGACATATGTCAAATTGACCGAACCATTGTAAAGATTTTGTTTGCATTTTCTTTTTCTTTTTTGCATTTATTTTCTACGCTTTTCTTCTCTGCTTTTTCTTTTTTGTATTTATTTTCTAAGAGAAAGATGTCCGACATGTAGCTTTTGGACTAGATATTAGTATATTCTCCTTTGCTTTTGGAGCTAGGGATATAAATTTTTTTTACAACTTATAGGTTGGAGGAAATGAGATAAGACCTATAGCTTTGAGGATATGGAAGTGGGTGTTTCCTTGAGCTTTGAGGCTAAAGGGAACAAGAGAGAAGATATCCAACATATGACTTTTGTGGGAAATATTGGAGATTTCTCCTTAACTTTGGAACTAAGAAGAGAGGAAAATCTCCTACAACTTTGGGGTTTGAGGAGAAGGAGAGGAAACCATTAGCTCTTGGGCTAAGGTTAGAGATCTTTTAGGGCTTTTGGAGCTCATAGAGAGAGGGAAGATTTGTAGCTTTGAAGATACAAATCAAGAATTCTTTGAACCTTTAGATGTCCGAAGAAAAGGATTCATTCACCTAACTTGGTTTAGGAGAATAAAGGGGAAATAAGATTAATATTCCCTATGTTTGGTATAGGAATATGAGTTGATTTTGGGACAACAAGAGAATTTGTTGGATATGAACTCTCTCATAACTTTTGAGGTTAAGGGCAAAGAAATTTCCTTTTAGCTTTGGAGCTAAGAGAAATATAATCAAACCTATAGCTTTAGGGCTAATGGTTAGTGAAATTCTCTTTAACTTCTTGAGTCAAAAGAGAAATGGATGAACACTTAGTCTTTTAGACCGAAGTTAGGAGGAATTCCTACAGTTTGAGAAGCTAAGGGAAGTAGATTAGAACTCATAGCTTTGAGGCTGACTTGGAAGTTTTTTAGGACTTTTGGTGTCATAGAAAGGATAAGTGACCCATAGTTTTGGAACTACAAGTCAAGAAGCATTCATTGGACTTTGCATTCAATGGTGCATGATCATCTACCTAATTTGGATTAAGTAAATGTAGGATAAGTATACAAATATCACAATGAATATTTATGAAATATTTTAAACATAGAGGGAAACATGTTATTTAAATGTCTATAAGGTGGATGACCAAGATGAAAATGGTAAAAGCCAGATGACCGATTTACTTTAGGAGATGACAAATAAAAAAGAAAAATTATTCATTACTATCTTTGAAATACTCAATATTTCAAGATAATAGAGTTCGTTCCTTTTCTTAGCAACATGGTTTAAAATTGCGCAATATGAGGCTCGCCTTTGCGCAATTCCAGTAAAAAATGCCTCGATGCTTACGCCTCGAGTTTTTTTATGAGGCTTGCGCCTCAACTTGGTTGAGGCCCGCCTCGCCTCACTAGCATGAGGCTTACGCCTCACACTATATATATTAAAACTTACATAAATCTTGAAGTAAATGCCCGACATTGGACTCTATAGGAGAGGAGGAAGGGGAGAGAGCAGTTCATCATAATGATGATTCAAATGAAGAACCCCTTAGTGATGACAATGTTGATGACTTATGAGTTCTTATGTGATATGTCATTGCTATTTGTTTTTGAAAATTGGAATTATATGTTAATGAAAAGAATACTGGGATTTAGGAAAGATAGAATTTTTAGTTGAACTATATTTCATGTTGTCTTATTATTGGGATATTTTGTTTTCACTTCATATCTTATGCTTTTTTATGTTTTATGTTATTCACTCATTAGTATATAAAAAATTATTATTTTATGTTTACGCAATCTTTTGATTTTGAGGCTTACGCCTCAAAACACCTTGAGGCTTACGCCTCGCCTCACGAATGAAAAACGCCTCAATACCCTAATATGCCATTTTTAACATTGCTTAGCAAGTCCAATATTCCTCCCTAAATCTTAATACTATAAAATAATAAACAAGGATGAAATTTTCTTTAATAATTTACATCTTCTCTGACCTTTTAAATTTAAACAAAATTTGCTGATAAATTTAATACATGAATAATATCTTTAAGAATATGATGGACTGATCGATTTGATTGACAGGGAATAAGGACAAATAATGATTTTATTTCTCATTGATTCCAGATAATTGATGCACAATAATATATAGATTCTTCTAGAAAAACGAAGCAGATAATTAATCAAAACAATAAAAAAATTCCTACATTTGTAAATTCCATGATTAATGTATTAAAAGAACCTTCCTAACTTCTCTAATTGAATATATACCAGCATATTTGTTCCTAAACCTTCAGTTACAACAGCCATACATTCCAACATTGTCTCTTTTCAAACATTTAAGTGTGTGATTGTCAGTCAGCAAAGGCAACTTCTAGTGATCTTTCTATTTCATATAAGTTTCAGTTAAAGAGAGTGTCGCTTGAGTTAGATGACTGCAGGAGCAGCCTAAAGTCATGCTTGGAAATTAATTCAAAACTTACCAGGTATTTCATGCCATTGAATACAGCTGCCTTGAAGCTTGTCTTTATATCCTAACACTGATTTGTTTTCGTCTTTCTTGTAATGCAGGGAGGTAAACAGTTACAAAATGTTATTAAAGAACATTGATGATTCAACCCTTAATCCAAACAATTTTGAACCTCAAGAAATGGTATGCAAAGGGGACTCAAACATCGTTACAGTTGTGCTCTTTAATTCATAGGGCATTCTGTCTGTAGCAAAAATGTGTACAAATTATTCACCTTTTGTTGCTGCTAATTTTATTATCCCGTCTTCTTTCAGGATCTTTGTTTGGCTATTCCCGCAGAAGTCCCTTGTTCATGTGACAGAAAGCATGCAGAACAAGTTGTGTATCTGGACCTGGAGATAGACTTACTAAAGACGATGATTGCAGAAGAGAAATCATCTCGCATTGAGGCAGAAGAAAGAGCAGTTCTTGCGGAGACTGAGCTAGGCATAGCTAATGAAAAGCTCCTGGCGATTAGCAAGGGAGATGATGCAACAATAGACAAATTGAAGGAAGCAAGATCTGTCATTGAAGCCCTTGAATCCCAACAAATCCTTTCAATAAATGAACTTGAGGAACTGAGAGAGAATAACAATCAACAAACGGATGCCTTGAAGAAACAGGAGCAGCAGATCTCCACAATGAGGAACCAGCTTTCTTTGCGCATTGATGTAGGGAATAGAAAATCTATTGCACATGGAACTTTGAAAAAATGTTACCCTGAAAGTGAATGTTCTTCTCCTTTGCAGGAGAAACTGAAAAGAGTGCAAGCTTCTCTTGAAAAAGCTTGGAACCTTAACAAGAGGTACCAAAGTGATCAAGCTTCTCACACATCTAATGAAAGAGAAATGGATGAAGTCCGTAGGCAGGTTGAAGCTGAAACTGCGGAAGTTATTGTGTGCCTGCAAGAGGAGCTTGCCGCACTTAATCAATTAGTTGATGACTGCAACAAAAATGAGTTGCTGGCCAACCAACGCTTAATGGATCTTGAAAATGATAGGAAAGAGCAAGATGATAAAATCTACTGTTTAACGCTAGAAAATACAAGGCTTGCTAAATTTGCTGAAGAGAAAGAGCAAAATGCGAGGTCAATCATGGGACATTGCGAGGAACTAGCATTTGAAATTTCAGATCTACTTGAGAACGGGAATGCACAACTCGATTATGCTACTTATGAGGCTGCTTCTATTTCTGATATTTGCTCTCACAAAAGCTGGATCTGTGAGCAATTTGGAAAAATTTTTAGGGGCATCTCTAAAAGAGATTCTTTAATTGAAGAACTACAGAAGAATTTGCAGGATGCATGCAATGTAAAGCATGATATGGAGTCAAAATTGAGGTCCTTGAGAGGAGCAACACTGGCTATAACTGAAGCACAGCAGCAAGAGAACTGTGACAAAGAAAGTAGAATTCTCCATTTAACTTCACTATTAGCTGAGAAAACGTCTATAATATCTGAATTAGAAAAAAAAGTTGAGGAAACTGAAAAAAAGGTTAGGAAAGTTGAGATATGCGCTGCAATTTTTTTCAGTACTATAAACAAATTATATGAGAAAAATAAGGTTCATCTTCAAGCATTGGATGAGGCCAACTTGAAGCTTATAGAATCAGAAAAGTTAATTCTTCAAAAGGATGCTATCATACAAGAAGGCAAAGGATATCAAGATCTGAGAGCACAGCTAGGGCAAAATTATCAGCAGGACAATTCTGTAGAAGTGCAACATGATATGTATTTAGATACCAATTGGAAGAATGAGGAGGAAAACATCATTACGCCAGGTACTTCTTGTGTTCTTGTAGAAGCGAAGATGAAGCTTGAAGAATTTCATATGCGAATGAGTACACTGAAATCTTGTATGCATGAATATGCCGAAAAAGAAAACAATCCAACTGAAGCACACAGCCTCGGGAAGTACTCTCTTGATGATGCAGGCTTCAATTATGAGAACCAGGTTAGCCAAGGCGTGTTATTTTATTAACAAGCTGAACAAACCTGTCTCGCTGCTTGTATCTTGTGTTTCTTTTTATTCAGTGTATAGATGGTTTCTTTGATATATACTCTCATGAAGGCATTCTTCAGATTTTTTCATTGATATTGTGACTGAATGTTGCAGATTAACATTGAGTCTATTCAAGATACTAACATCAGCGTGCAAAAGAATGCTGAAAGAATACAATATATGATTGAGAATCATGGCAGCAAAAATATACTTGAAAGGGAGAAAACCATTGAAATTTTACGAAAGGAAATAGAATCAGCTCTTCAAAGCCTAAAGGACGTGCAGTCTCAAATGGTTGAAATGTTTGATGAGAAAGAAGAGATTAAGAAGTCCATGTTACTCAGCCACGATAGCATCAAAGGTTTGACAGCTGAAGTTCATCAGTTGAATTCAGAGATTCTTAACAAAGAAAAAGAGTTTGAATTTGAGTTGCTCCAATTGGAAGAGAAACTACGAACAGTTGAGGGGAATGCAATGGCATTTAATTGCATCTGGAGGAAAGAAAAGGAGGTAAATGCGCTGTTAGTTCAGTTCTAGATTGCTTATAACTTTATTGGAATTTTTTTTTCTTAATTAGTTTAATGACCATATCAATGACTTGAATCCAACAACTGTCATCTTATTTCGGGTCATGCATCCTTCTGTCTGTCTACTTTTCGGCCTCATAAAAAGAATCCCTAAGAAATACTTGCTGAAGCTTTAAGGTTAATGTATAGCCCTACTTCTCTTCTAGCAATATGTTAGACTGGTCCTCTATGGACCGGTCCAGTTGGGCCGGCTCGGTTCGTTTACACCAAGAGGAGGCCGGCGGAAGCCATGGGGGAGACAAGGGTGGGGTCCACTTGAATTTCAAATTCAATCTTGGAGCCAAAAGAGGGGGAAACAAGGGCAATTAGGTCCTTTTGTATTAATTTTGAATTGTATGCATTAAGTAGGGAGAATAGGATAGGCTTTGGGTTATGTGAAATTTTGTGAGAGTTCTCTTATTTTTCTTTGGTGGCTAGGGCTCTAGAACGAATTCTAGAGATCGGGAGAGTGTGATCCTCCTCTCGAATAGAGGATCCTTGTATCTTTGCTATTTTTCTTGCATCTAGTAGTAAAATACAAGTCGTTTCTCCAATTTTCTCTCAGATTTTTCCTGTTTTTCCACTGTTTTTCTGTTTTTCCTGCTGTGAACAGCAGTTTGCATTGAGATTTGCTGTAGAAGTGAATAGGAAATACATGAAATCAAGTATTTCCTATCACAATACTGCTAAAATTTCAGCTAGTGTATGAGATCACTCCATTGATATGCAGTTATCTGATAATTAACAGCCTAATTACCATGCAGTTTTCATTCATTTCTAAGCTTGATAAATTTATAGCAGGACCTGGAGCTCGAGATTAGTGAAGTGAAGGCTGTTTCTGCTCACAAAAGAGATGAGATATCCAATCTTCTCATTAAGATTGAGGAGGGTCAGGAAACCATGCGAGAAGCTGATGTTGTGGTGAATACATTGATGGAAGCCAATAGGATTGCTAACCTTGAGATTGACAGGCTCAAGAAAACTGAGATCTCTCTATGCCATGAGAATTGTAATTTAGCTAGCAAGTTGCATAAACTCCAAGCCTCCCTTGATGAAAAGGATGAAAACCTTGAGCGCATTCAGATGAACTTCAAGTCAAATATTATGGAAGCGGTGGATTTAGTTCTTGCAGTGGAAGATCATTTCATGAGTCTAAAAGATGCTTTTGTTAAGAACTTCACCTTGATTAACCATGACCTTGATGGGCTAAAGTGTTGGATGCTCCAACATATAGAGTCAAGGATGTGCTTAGAAGAGATTTGGTTGGGTTTCATAGGAATAGATTGTGCTGCTTCTGTTTTACATCTCTGCCATGTGGGGGTTTTGTTAGAGAGAATAACTGGATTGAATGGAGAGATCTGCTTCCTTCAAAATGGGCTGTTGGAGTCTAATTCTTTAGTTACTAATCTAAGAGAACAAAATATTAAATCCAACAAGGAAGTTCAGATGTGCAGTGTTCTTAAAGGCAAGCTATTATTAGATATCAACAACAGTTTCACTCGGATCACCAAGAAAGAAAATGAAACCTTGGAATTCAGTGCCAAACTAAACTCTTTTGAAAAGAAAATTGTGGATTTACAGTTCATGGAAGAGACCATGCTGGAAAAATCAAATGATATTGGTCATGAACTTGATGCTTTAAGGGACGAGTTGATTGCTGCAAACAAAGAAATTGCTTTGAGAGCTGCCGTTCAGGAGAAACTTATCAAAGAAAATGAAGAGGCAAATGGACGACTTGAGGAGTTGTCATTACTGCTAAAGGAGGTTCAGGTTACCAATAAAACCTTGAGAGATGAGCTTGACATGGAATCTAATGAGAAATTTAAGGTCACTGAGAGATTGGTGATGGAGCTGTTTAACATGAATATTTCGCTGGATCAGCAAAAGCATCTTCTTGAGGATTTGCAGGAAGAAATGTATTGCATCAAATATGAAAAGGATAACCTTGAATCTCATGTGTCTACCTTGAATGAGAAGTTGAACCTTGTTGAAGAAAATGAAGCTATTGCTGCTGAGCAGCTGGAGAAGCTGTTTATGGAGAATGAGCAGCTGAAATTAAGACTAATGGAGATGTCAATTGCGCTCAATGAACTTCATGGAAAATATGTAGTAATATGCAAAGATTCAGATCATGTTAAAACCATAGCTGTAGAGAGGTTACAGAAGGTGTTGCTTGATGTAAGTATCTTGCTTGGGGAAAGAGATCATCTTATTGAGGAATTGCAGAAGGACATATCCAGAATTGCACATGAGAAAGACGAGTTTGAATCAGAGGCTTGCACATTGAAAGAGAAGATGAAATTAGCAAATCCCATCGCTGAAAAAAACGAAACTCTTGTAACAGAAGCTCCACAAAGGAACCTATTAATGGAGAATGAGCAGCTGAAGTTACATGTAGAGCATACGTCCAGGAGTCTTCATGAGGTGCAGGCTATCAATCGAAATCTCCACGAACAGTTAGAGGATAAAATGATTTCTTCTGAGATTTTGCAAAAGGAGCTGCTTGATTTAAATACTTTGCTTAGCAAAAAATGTCATATTCTTCAGGAGTTTCAGAATGAGATAAATGTAATCACTCATTCAAAAGAACAGCTTGAATCTCAAGTTTCTATCTTGAAAGAACTGCTGGAGATGGCAGAATCCGTTGCTGAAGTGAACGAAGCTGTTGCTAGAGAAGCTCGGCAGGTGCGAATCCTAAAAACTATGGACATTTCAATGGCTTGTCTTATATGTTTATTCATTTAGCTATCTTTCACAATCTCATACAGATTGCAGAGGAAAGAAAAACTTATGCTCAGGCCAAAGAAGAAGAGGTTAAACTGTTAGAGAGGTCAGTTGAAGAGCTTGAATGCACAGTTAATGCTTTGCAAGAGCAGGTAGGTTGGTATGCTCTTTTTTGTATTGCAGCGTTTTCCTATGGTAAACTGCATTTCCATTTGAGTTTACCATGATTTTCAGGTAAAGATTGTGAAAGAGGAAGCTGAAAGGCAAATACTACAACGAAGTGAATTGGACATGGAAGAAGAGGCAGTGAGAAGTTCTGATAATGTCTGGAATCTAACTGAGACTGGACATTTCGATCTTTCTAGGTTAGATTCACAGGCATTTTTCTCAGAATTTCTTGTATTAAAAGCTGCTGGCTATGGTGAATTTTTCTTCCTTGCAGGCATCTTAAGGAAAAACTAACTGAACTAGAGGATGCTCAACATATTATTCAACTTCTTCAAAAGAAGGTGGCGGATAAGGATTTAGAGGTTTGTGTCTTGTTTGGGTTGTTAAGTTTGACTTCATATGCGCACACATAATGAAAAGTATGAATGACTCCTAAATTATTAAATAGAGTAAATAAAAGCTTTAAACGATTAATCTCTATTACATTCAATGTTTTAAAATTTAATATCAGTGTTTTTCTATTATTTTCTACGCTAGTAGGAACAAACACTTGCGTATGTTAGCATTTCATGTTGATTTACATTTCCTTCTTCAATTGCATCATTATGATAGCCAGTCTATTACTCTAGATGAGGTCTTTGGTATCTATATAATTTCAGTAGTTGAATACTATGTTGAGGGTGCTCAACATAGGTTCAACTTCAAAAGGTGGTTGTAGAAAAGAGAAGCAGAGGTTTTTATATTGTGGTTGTTATGTTTGACGCCCCATATATTTTGACATCTTGAAAAACATTAATGATTCCAAAATTATCGAAAACAATAAATAATAGGTATTTACCTTTAATTTTTGTTACAGCATTTTCGATTTAATTAGTGGGCATTTGCATTTGTAGGCTGTTTGCATTGATTTAACTGAATATATCAGATTTGTGTAGCTGATTTTCTTTTACATGATGAACATTTATTTATGCTTTCTTCAAAATTTTAATACCCATCAATTTTATTATATTTCATCATCATCGTAAGCCCAATTTTATTATATTTCATCATCATCGTAAGCCTTATCCTAATTATTTGTGAGCAGCTTTATGAATCGCTATTTTTACTTTTTCTTCTTGAGTGTTATTTGTACTGTTAAATTTATTTTTCATTAATTATTATAAACGTTTATTCAAATTACCTTAAAATATTATTTTCTCTTATAATTTCGTGGAACTAATTTATCCACTTGTCTAACAGTCGTTCTTTGCACATATCCTAACTATAAAGCACATACACTTTTTAAATACCTTTTTTGTCTATGTTTGACACAAATATAACTCCAAGACGTAACGACATATATCCAAAACTCCAAGACGTAACGACATATATCCAACATCAAAATTTTCTTTGTCATGACCTGGCCCGGATGCTCAAATTAACGAGGCGAGAATAGACGGTCGAACGGTTGATTAATATTTTCAATTACTAACTAACATTTCCAATATGCAGTAAGAGCCACTAAAATATCAAAAAATATATAAATATCTTTCTCTTGGAACGTCGTGCCTATGATATATATTTTCTTCTCTTCTGTTCATTTTAGTTATATTAAATTATACCTGAAAATATTTTTCAATTAAAAAGGGTATGTCATGTATAACTCAATGAGTAAAGCATACTTCTAAATCACAGTAACACCAAGTATTATGAACAATATGCATGATCTTTTCAAAACATAATTTAATTCTATTTATAATTTATCTCATAATATGACCATCTAAATTATATATTGTATCTTTATCTTTTCTTCATAATACAATCGTCATAAGAGCCACCGTCTAAAATAGAATCAATGAAGGTTCTCATTTTTCATTTATTTTTCCATAACCTTTTCCATTTACATGTACAGGTACATTACGTCTCCAACTAGTACCATAAAAGTGTGCGCTCCATCATTCAACATGCACATGCAAACATTTTTATATGTTTATTTCATTCATTTATCATTCAAAACTTTTATTACACATATGCTGAATAATCAAGCTAACTATTAATCAGTACAATATTACCAATTTTTAAATATGAAAAAGATTAATTATAATCTAACTTGCAACAAAAACTTAATAAGCATATATCATTATCTTTTGATGCATTTAATTTAAGAGAGAACAAAATCTATCAAACATACACACTCTCTATTTATTTGCAATTAATTTTATAATTCAATTTGATTATTTTCTAAATAAATTTCTTATTTGAAGATATTTTAAATTTAATATAAAAATATAATTTCCTCCTTTCAAAATACATATATTATCTATTCCTCCTAATTAGATTCATACTAATTAACTTATTAATTATTTAATTAAAATCATGTACGCATATAATAATATTAATCATTTAAATCTAAATTTTAATATGAATTTAGATAAAATTTTAATAAATAGGGAATTTACCTCTTACTCTTGAAATTCCCCTCGAACCCTAGCATGTTCGCCTGCTCTCCTCTTCCATGCATGTGCTCTCTCTCCCTTGGTCTCCCTCTACTCCCCCTCTTTGTTATTTATAGGGTTGAAACGATTCACTTCTCGGGACACCAAAAGCCAAATGACACCCCCTTCATTCTGCTTCTATGACTCCAATCGATGGTAGCAAGCTCTTTGTCTTTCTTATGGAAACAAACGACACACCTCTCCATTCTTCCTCAAATCGACGAAATGCTTTAGCTTATGCGATTCCAGGTAATTGAATCGGCACCAAGCATCTTCTTCGTCAATCTTGGCCCCTCCGACTTCCTTGTTTCCTTTCAGATCCTGAGATACACGCGACGTAAGCGATGTTTGACAGGGCAACATCCTTGAATGGCTTTATCTATTTTGACTGCTTCGACATTCATTAATTCGATGAGTTTAAATTTCATTTGCTTCATCTTCATGTTTTCAGGTGATTAGAACGAGTCGTCTTCTACCTTGGTTCGAGTTATTACAATCTTCCCTACTTATAAAAATTTCGACCTCAAAATTTATTTATAAATATTAATATTTGTTATAGTATACTACCATAAGTTAAATTGAACATAACTATTTTATACTTGAGCAAAATAACTTATTAAATTTCATTCACCATAAACTTTATAATTGGATATATAACTAGATAAAACAAACTTTCGATGTAACATAATAAGATAACTTTATAAAAGGAAACATATGACCTAATATAACAAATTGCTACATTAGATAATAAAAACATCTCAACTATCTTTGACAACATCTATAGATTCATTGGGCTCTTGTTGAGTTAAAGCATAAACCCGCAGTTAAACATTCTACCTTGGTTGATTTTGTAGTGGGGATAAAATTGTCGTTTCTATCATCTTCTGTTTACCAATACTCTTATGTGAAGGTGTTTCTCTTGATTTCATCTCTCTAGAAGACCTCTGACCCAACATAAAATAATATTTTGCAATGTGTCTAGGCTGACGACACCAGTAGCAAGTGTTGGAACACATCAAACATTCACCCCTATGAAATCTTTCACCTTTAGCACAAGATTCCATGACTCTACTGGCAGTAGCATTATTGACCCCACTAGGGTTAAACTTGGGATTCTTTTCATTTTATCCTTCAATTTGATTGCTTTGGATGTCTTCTTTAACACCCTTCCTTTTATGTTGATCTCTTCGCTTCTGAGTGATTTGAAAGTCAATATTTACCCTTCTATCTCTTTCTACCAGTACTTAATAATCCTCGATTCATAAAGATATTAATTATTGCCTAATTGTATTTTTTAGACCAAATAGAAATCTATAACATTTTTCTTCTATTGCAATCAATTGTGGTGCATATCTAGATAGAGTTGTAAATTCCGCTTCGTATTTCATCACCATTTTGTCTCCTTTAACCAATCATATAAATTTATCTTGCATTTGCCTTCTTGCTGACATAAGTACGAACCATTGTCTGTAAAGTTCAACGAAATCTTTTCCAGTTAACCAATGTATTTGGAATATCTCCTAACTTATCTTCACGTTGCCCTCTCCACCATCTTTCTGCTTCTCCATTCAAGACAATCGAAAGTTGAACGAACCTTCTACAAGCATTATTGATTGCGACAAACGCCATCTATGAGCAATCGGAGGATGTTGCAAGAGGCTTCTACGAGTGTTCTTCTCTATATAAGTCATTGACGTGCCCTAGTATCCTTTTCGCCATCCAGTTTTAGCCTACACACCCCATATAACCCTAAGATAGTATTTCTCAAGGTTATTAATTTTGTGTTTTTTCTATGAGCGTTTCTTTTCAGGTATTCTTGGTAAGCTTCGATAATGTGAGAACAAAAATAGAATTGATTAATAATTATTTGATTATTCTAACTTCTTTGCCATTTGGTTATTACTTTTGTGTTTTTTATGAATTGTGATTTTTGTTAAAGAAAATGTTTCATTTAAATATGAAAAATTTATCTTAGTATGACATACTCTTTTTTAATTTAGAAATATTAGATAATATATTATAGTACATGAGACATGTATATTGTAGTTTGATAAAATAACATTATATGAACTTTTTTAAAGAATGTCTTTCTTTGCTCCTAATGTGTTTTTTACATTTGATACTATACAATTTTTTTTTTGTCACAAACAATTCAAAAGATGTAAATTTCATAAAGACCTTCATCATGAATTATTTAATGGGATAATTAATTTTCAATGAATTTGTAAAGTGATGCATGTAGAAAATGTTGGAAATTATATATTTTATATTAAAAATTTATAAAATTAATATCATGTTTGTAGTGAATCATATCTTACTTTTTATAGTTGTCATGTCGTCATATTTGTGACATGGTATTTTTGTATCTTTGTGGGCTCTGAAAAATTTTCACCGTGCCTCTTGCTAAAAGAATTAGGATGTATTTCGGGTCAATTTTTTTACGGTGAATCATAGTTTAAAATTGCGTAATTTGAGGCGCGCCTTTGCGCAATTTGCTTCAAAATAGCCTCAAAGCCTACGCAATTCTCAGGCATCATTAGGCGTACGCCTTAGGTGGATTGAGGCGCGCCTCACTAGCGTTATTGCGCAATTTCCTTTGAGGCGTACGCTTCAAATATATGCTCAGTACCGCTCAGTACATGCTCGGTATCACTCAGTATATGCTTGGTACTGCTCAGTATATGCTCGGTGCAGCTAGGTACATGCTCAGTACTGCTAGGTGCATGCTCGGTACCGCTCAGTATATGCTCGGACAGCTAGGTATTTGCTCGGTACTGCTAGGTACATGCTCTGTACGGCTCAGTACCGCTAGGTACATGGTCGGTACTGCTAAGGAACATGCTCGGTATCACTCGGTATCTTCCGATACAAACAACTTATGAACTTCAAAAACAAACAAAACTTCAAAATTACTCGTATAATAAAATTTTGTTCCTGGGGCGCTGCCCCCGGAAACCCCCGCAGTGGGGCAGCGCCCCCTTGGACCCCGGGCAGTTTGGCATATTGTTCTATTCATCATCTTTAATAATAGTTGTTAATGTTAGTCTACTTCTTCATGAGTGCACGTGCCCCACCCCTAAAAAAATAAAAATAAAGGATATAGTAATATAAGAACACAACAAAGATAATCTTAAAATATAAACTTCACAGTTAAGAAGACAAATACATGAGGATAAAAAAAAAGAGTAAATGACTAAAAATATAAAAGATTTATAAAGAACAAATTCATTATATTTTTTTGGCTCCATTCTAGCATGAAATACTACCACCAAAGTTTTAATTTACAACACCATAAGATATATTGCTAAAGTAATAGCCCGCTTAGCCAAGCCTAATTTTCTAAGATTTCATGGTATCAAAACTTAAACTTACACAAAATTAAGATAAAATATAAATACTTTAGTTATTAATGAAAGAAGAATGATCAAGAAAATGGTAAATAAACAATAGGATATCTTAGTTGTGTATGAAGTTACCTAACAACAACAATAACAATAATTCTTTATCCTACTGCATAGGGTGAGCTATATGAAACTTTTTTCTATTTTGAAATGATAAAATTATTTTTTAGTAGTTGTTTCTATGTGACACTTTTGTGAAAATGTTTTTTTACGAAACTTCATTTTTCGACTATTGTCAAAAGCTTTTTGATATTTGCTTCTCGATTAGAAACTTTCATTCTTTCAACCAATATTTTTAAAACTGACTTTTACAAAAAGTACCGGATAACCAAATGAAGCTTTAATGTATTCTAACATTCCAGATGAAACGACAAATAAAACTATTTTAATTTAGGCCCCCCCCCCCCCAAAAAAAAAAATTCTGGCTCCGCCATTACACTTATCAAAATACTATGTCATTCAATTATGCATGCAAACTAATGCACCTTAAACTACCCATAATACACAAATCTCAATCAAATCCTACAGCTCTGGTACCAATCAATTCTTCCAACAACTATGCTCTGATACCAATTATTATACCCCATAATCTAATTTAGAAGAATTATTTGTTTAATCTTTTAATAAACAAGAGACAGAGCTATCTATTATCATCTATCAGTAATAAATAATATATAGTATTAATATAATATTTAATTTAATTAATTTTTAGTATAAAAATCAAGTAAATTATTTTAGGACTTAAAGAATTACATAAAAATATTCATAAAATAAAACATGTAATTTAAAAAATATCAGTGAAATCGGTTTGCAAAACGGACACCTGACAACCCCAAAATCCTCACTTGTACTGACATGTATAAATTCTATAAGGATTTTTCGATAGTGCCCAAAAATTATGAAAAAAATCGTGCAAGTAAAATATTACAATCAAATACTATGGCGAAGACGGTTTATGATTTGGAGTTATAATGACTCCAGAAAAAAATTAACAAAGTCAAAATACGGGTTATTAAATTGTGTATCTGAGCGCCCCGGCTTTTTGTATCCGAGCGCTCTGGCACTGCATAGTTTGCTTGGAGAAAAGATAGAGAGCAGAGCGTTGCAACGCTCAAGATCTGACGTTGCAGCGCTGTAAGGCAGACTGGAGATAGAGCGTTAAGTGTCATGGCACTTCAAACTGGCAACGCAACATTGTGAAGCCAGTTGGATAGTCTTTCTGCGTCCTTTGGTGGTATGTATTATATCTCATTATTTGTTTTTGTGTAAGAATGGTGTAAGAGAGAAGGGAAGGAGAGAGTGAAACATAAGAGAGATCTGTACTATTTTTTATTTATTTTCATAGTAAATTTATTGGTGTGGTGTGGCTCTGTGGTTTTTCCCGATTTTTTATTTTTCTACGTTAAATCCTGGTGTTCTTTTATTTCCGTTGCTTTTACATTTTTTGAGTGTGTTCGTTGTTTGTTTTACTTCCAACCCTAAGTGTGAGTACTTTCTTATCTGGTTCCATGTTTCCCTTATGGATATCTCTTTTGATTATCTCTTTCGATAAAAAGAGAAAACATTTGAATAAGGTTAGGCATTTGGTGATCTCAAAGTGTGCAACATATACTAGCTGCAGATTTTATGTTGGAATTTAAAAATTACCATTCTATAATTAAAACAGATTGTGGGAGGAATGATGATGAATCTGATTAAGGTCATATGGTTTTGTCGTCCCGGGTTGCCGTGGTCTTTAGTGTATTTAGTTGGAGAATATAGTCGATCTAACCTGAGCGAAGAATTTTTGTCAGCAGCCACGAGTTGCTTCATTGAAGGATGCATGGAATTGGGATGGATGTTTGTTTGAGTTGACTTTACCTAATAGAGGATTTTGTGCCCTATCAAATGCATCCTATGATTTATTTCCTAGACTTGGGGTGGATGTTTATTTAAGTAGCAGAGCCCTGCATTGGGTACCCATACCCACCAATACCAATGGGCATGGGTGGGTATGGGTACGCCCATGGCCTGGTGGGTGGGTGTGGGTGGGTACTCAACATCAGGGGACAAACCGATTTACATTACTAATCATCATATTCATGTAGTATATTACAGTAATCCTTACTACGCAGTGAACCGCATCGCGACCACAATAAATTTTGATGTGGCTTGAAAGTTTGCAGTCAGAGAAAAATGCAAAAAACCTCAAGGACATTAATCAATGGCAGACTGCATTCAAGAAGCATGAAAATTGGGTTGGTGTGGGTGGGTATGACATCCCTAAAGTCACCATAGGTGGGTGTGGGTGGGCAAAGCTCGCCTTCGCAGAGCCCCATGGGTGCTCAACCAGGACCCCATGTAGGGCTCTGTTAAGTAGACAAATTTGAGTTGATTTTATCTTATAGAGGGCTTTGTGGCCTATCCAATCTCATAGTATGATTTATTACCTAAGAGTTTTTTTGTCATTGGAGATCTTTGCAGGCTTTGGCTGTGATTGTAATTTACTTTTCTTCATTTAATTCTCTTTTTGTTTAGCTCTAGAATCACATTCTTCTATATAGCTCTAGAATCACATTCATTTAATTCTCTTGTAATTTACTTTTCTTCAATTACATTTTTTCAGTTTTGAGCTGTAACTTGTATAGCCATAAACATGCATAATTGAGCTCCCAAAATTGAGAACTTGATATGCTCTTGGTTTAGAGTTGGCTAATAAAATATGAGGAACTATACCTTATTGAACCGTACACTTTTCTGGTTGCTCAGATTGTCCATTGCAAATCAATCATATCAGAACTGAACTTACATGCAGAAGCACAGTCAAGTGAATACAAGCGGAAGGTACTCCGTCCCCTTTTATTTTTTTTTTCAAACGAATGCATACTTATTTGCTTCTTGGTGCGTGTTTCAGTAATTTGCCAATTGCCATAACCACACAATGAACAACCATGTTTTCTACTATTTGTTTTTGATAAGTACTCTTCTATGTGCAGTTTAAGGAACTTGAGGCCATGGCATTCCATGTCAAAAGCGAGCTAGTAAACCCCAACACTGCAAGTCTGACATCAACGAAGCCTGAAAAAGGTTCAGGAAAATCTAGGGGCTCCGGTTCTCCTTTTAAATGTATAGGGTTGGGACTAGCACAACAAATCAACAACGAGAAGGATGAGGAGCTAATTGTTGCGAGAAGCAAGATCGAAGAACTTGAAGCTTTAGCTGCAAACCGACAAAAACAGGTAGTGCAGGCTTGCTTGCAATATTATGCTCATGCATGTATTTACACCTGATTTAGGCTTCGTTTGGGACAACTTTTTTGTTGCTTCGTAAAACAGTTTTTTAGTACAAAAATTAAAATTTTTGTACTAGAAAGATGCTTTATGAAGCAACAAAAAGTCGTCCCAAATGAAGCCTTATTTGTTATTACTTTCCTTGAGCGTGCTGATTCAGCCTCTTGTTGCTTTTGTTTATTACCAGATTTTTATGTTAAATATACGCTTAGCAGCAGCTGAGAGCATGACCCATGATGTTCTTCGAGATTTACTGGGCATCAAGTTGGATATGTCGAAATATGCAGTGAGATCACCACCTTTATATTCAAATTAGGCTTTGTAGCTATTGTTATCCATGAATTAATTTTTTAAAATACTAATCAAGTGTGAAACTGTGATCTTTAATTGAGTTCTGTCATCATCCTTCTTTTGTATCTGTACTTGGATTATTCTCATATTGGTGCCTGTTTTATTTTTTAATGCTGCTGCAGAAGATGAATGAGAGATCTCCGTCAGATAATGTAGTCAAGGAAAAGGTTTGTACGCTGGCTTTGTTCCCCCAATAAGTAGTAAATGCTATTCTTATGATAAGTATTTTACATTAAAAGGATGAGGAGTGGGGAAAGCTGAAAAAGCAAGTTGATGAATTTGTTGAAGAGAGACAAAGGTGGACACTTAAACATCCTGCATTACAGAACTTAACTGATAACCTTTTGTGCCTCTCTGAACTAAGGCGTACATGATATTTTAGGTTGCTTGAAGAAATAAATCAAAGACACAGAGAATTAATGGCCACACAAATTAGTTTGGAGAAGCTGGAAGAGCATGACAAATTGCTTTCTACCGAAAATAAATTGTTGAAGGTCTTTCTTATTTCTTGTCTAATGATTTTTATTATTTTATATCATAATTTATAGTTTTCGGGATGATGAAATTCAATACTTATTCTTTATGTTTTGTAGGTTGATAATGCCAAATACAAGAACATTATCATGGAACTTGAAGATGAATTGGAAAAATCTCTCTAGCCAGAACAATCCTCCATGATGAAACAAATCTGTCCCAACAGTATAGTTCCTTTCAATTTTACTTATAAAGGAACTGAAGCACGATTAATGGACAGAGTATAATCTTGCTGCCCACCGACAAGCTGAGTAATTTCTCGTTGGCCTCTTACAATCGAATTTTTTGGCCAACTAATTTACACTTTCTTTTGTTCTTTGATTTGTGGTTAACCTCTTTTCCTGGAGGTTGGACGCAGTGAAAATGTAAAGCAGTATTTTTTTTTTCATGACTTTTCACAATAATAAATCTGATATTAATGTTGACAAATCTAATAAGCTGCAATATCTTATTCAAAGGAGAGTTGCACCTCATTAATAGATTGGCTTGTCAATATGTAAGGTAGTGGAGCCTGAATTGTAATTGGATGAATGGAACTGTGGTGTTATTTTTTGATTTCCAAAGCAGTTTGAATTGTAATTGGATGAATGGAATGGATAGAGTAGAGACCATTGTTTGGAATATCTTGTTGTTACAGATTTTGTCATACTTAATCAGAGAATAATTTCTCCTTAATATGACACTATGGAGGAAAAAATTCATGTAGCTGACCTAGGTGAGATAAAGTGAGATAAAGATTTGAATTTTTTTTTTTTTAACCAAAACCAAATTTTATTAGAAAAAAAATGTCTGATACAACACACTGCCAAAGTACAAGCACAGGCTAGTGAAGAAAAAAGTACAGCCATAGGAATACAGTTCTGGAAAGGGTTAGAAGTGTGAGAACGGGTAAGCCAAACGGACTCATATTGTCACCTGGTTGTCAGGCATGAGCCATCCAAGGAGGAAAAAAAGAAAGCATCCAAAAAACCGACAACTAGAAAAATTGAAACCTCCACAACGGTTGCCCACCAAGCCTAGGTCATCCAAGGTGCATGTAGGAAACCTGTTTCATCATTGTCCGAATCTCATTTCTCTGTAGCACTGAAAGCAATTCCAAAATAACCAACAAAGTTAAAGTCAGTCAAAGACCAAAATGAACAATCATTTCTTTTTGGCTATATGAGTTTTAGACTTATCATTTTTTGTAAGAAAATCAAAGTCTGCAATTAGAAGAACACCCATAGCGAACTCATTCGTCTCCTCCCCACCGTCTGAATAAAAATTTTCTTTAAGATCCATCCAATCACATTGATCCAAAACGCTACAACCTGCCAGACAATGAGATAAAGATTTGATGTTGATGTTGTTATTTTTGTTTAGGGTTTTAGACTTGTCAAAAAATGGTTTAATTATTTTGTGCGGACGTCGAACGCTGTCTGGAGATCAATTAGAATGCACCACGTTACCGCTATGCTCAGTACTGCGGATCGGTATTGTTGACGTGGTGCGCATTTTGATTGCTCTCCGGACGATGTTCTGCATCCGGTCTCCGCATAGAATAACTTCTCCAAAAAATGTGAATGAAGTTCGAGCTAACAAGTAGTTCGGACTTCATATGCTGAACTATTTGATGTTCTTAAAGGTGATTGATTGGACTTTAAAATGTTGCAGAAGTGAATCCATTCAGAATGATACTGCCAACCATTTGGAGATGGGTAACTTTCATGATGTGAGAGATCAAACAAACATGCATCACATGATGGAGGCTTCTTCTTCTTCAAAGTTCGAACTAGCTTGGCATTAGTAACTTGCATAGAGAACAAAGAGGGCTTCTGCCTTCGTGATAAGAAGAGGTGGAGCCACACTGACAAAGAGTGGTGATGGGAGGTCTCGAAGCATGCTTTTTTATTCTCCCACAAAGTTCGAACAGATATTTTTCTTTAGATATTTAGAGAAATTATTAGGTGAGGGTTGCAGATGCAAATCTGTGTCCGTCATCGAACAGAAAAAGGCTCAATATATGTTTAACTCAGGAAAAATGCATGCACGGAATTGCTGCTTTGGGTCCATTGTCTACATGGATGAATAGTGAGCTGAGCCGGCTCGAACTCGACTCGGTAATAAGATCACAAGCTGAGTTTATCGAGCTGCAAGATCGAGCTCGTCTGTTAAACTAGCTTGAGTTTGAGCTTTATGAGACTCGACTCGTGAGCTTGCGAGCATACTCGAGTGCCGAAGGTGAAATCACGAAGGTGCAGAAGGCGAAAGGTAGAACTGTGGGCGCGGAAGCAGAACCAATGAAGCAGAAGCTGAAATTGAAATCAGAAACGGAAGAGAATGATGGCCTTACACCTCACGAGCTCATATCCATCGCCACGAGCCGAGCTCGAGTTAAGCATGATTGGAGCTCAACTCAACTTATTTACACCCCTATGGATGATTTCTTGAGAATTTGAAAATGTGTCCAACCGTATCGTTGATTTCAGTACAGTACAAAGGTGCGATTATTGATAAAAAGAGAGATTTGTTGATAGTCCATGAATCATTCGGAATGTTCTTAATTGATCTCTTAATCATGATTAATGAACTAGTGACTTGTAGAAGTCACATGGATTCAGAGAAGTTTATCTTTTCGACAATTTGTATAGCAATAAGTGTACGTAGCGGCAATCATATATGCCGCCAGCAAATCAATAAGACTCCCCATTTTATAAGGTTTAGACTTCGTTTGGGACAACTTTTTTACTGCTTCTTAAAGCAGCTTTCGAGTACAAAAATTTTAAATTTTGTACTAGAAAGCTGTTTTAAGAAACAATAAAAAAGTCATCCCAAACGAAACCTTAGTTTGTTTATATTGGATTTTTTAAAGAAACCCCTGATTTGTAGCATTAAAAACATAAAATTGGTGATATTAGACAATTAGAATTTTTAATGAGGTAAAATTTCTGAAGTAATATAAGTACATATTATGTTAGTCAAATTTTTTTGTAATGTTTAGTCATTTTTGAAACATTTAAGGTTTCATTTTGGATGGTTTTCTTAATGCTTTTTAAAGTAACATTCTATTACAAAAATTTAATTTTTACATCAAAAAATTGATTTAAGAAACAGTAAGAAAGTCATCCCAAACATGCCTGAGTGATTAAAGATAGCAGTGTAGTCATATTTTGTAAGAGTATAATAAATATTTTTTATTCGGTTGTTTTTTTAAATAAATATTATAATACTTTAAATTGTACTAAATAATATAGTTATTAATCATAGTTAAAAATAACTGAAAAATTAATAAAAATAAAATGAAATAATATTTTCGTAATTTTTATGCATAAAATTGTTGAGCATATAATTTCACTCTTTAATTGGATCGTATAAATTAACAATAATTATGGAAGTGAACAAATTTTTTTTTGTCCGCGTTTATAGGTGGATTTCAGCCGGGGGCAAAACCAGCTTGAGATCTCAGGGGGTCAAGTGACAAACTTATAAAAAAAATAAAAACATATATAAGGGTGCAAAAATAATCTATTTTGCACATAATCGCTTTTCACGGATTTTTTGTTAGTGTTAAGTAAGTTCAAAAAAATCGGATAAAAATAGCGGGAGGCCAAGAGGCTTTTCGATTTTTTGAGGGGCAAATTGTGTGGAAAAAAAATGGTTGGCGGAGGAGGCTTTTTGATTTTTAGACTGCACAAACCAACTTAAATAACAAGTAATGAATTATACTAATTTTAAATAAAATCAATAAATCCAATTATATATAGTAATTAGGTTATATATTAAAATCAATAAATCTATATTTTTTTTAAATCTCAGAATTTAATGAAAGAGAAAATTGTTGTTTATTATTTTGTCACCCTCTTGAATATTTGCATGGTATTAATATAAATATTGATAGTTCATTTTGTAAATATACAACATTTAATTTATACATGTGATTGCCCTTTATTTTTAAAGATAATTTCATACATGCCCTTGAATTATTTATAAAATTAGCATCATTCTACTTCTATTTATTAAATTCCCATCAAAATACTAAAATTAATAATAACATGCTATGTGAAAGTGGATTAATTATTTTGTACGGACGTCAAATGTTGTCCGAAGATTAACCAGAATATGTCATGTCACCCATGTGCTCAGTACCGCAGCTTAATACTGCTGACATGGTGCATTCTAGTTGGTTTCCGGACAGCATTCTGTGTTCGGTCTCCGCATAGAATAATTTCTTGTGAGAGTGACATATATAAATAATACATTAGTTGCTATTTTTAATGTATAATAAATTTATAAATAAGATAATTTAAAATATATAAAAAATATTATACATCAATTAAGGTAAATTCATAGACACAAAAAATATAAATTGATAAGTTTCTGAAAATTTCAAAGAGCCCATTCTCCGTTGAGTCGAAGCTGCAGTCTTAGTGGAGGAAGAATCGAATCAAGCTACCATCTCTGGCAAACGACCGGTGCAAGGACCTAGAGGAAGGTTCGGTTTTGCCTAAAAAAGTGCAAATACCGAGTTTTTTGAAAAAATACCGAGTTTTTCAAAAAACTCGGTATTTGCACTTTTTGACCTATTTTTGCCTAAAACCGAACCTTCCTCTACATCCAGTGAAAGGACCTAATAATTGCTCCTGGCAAACACTCCTTCCAAAGGCTGCTCTTCTCGCACTTTCCCACTGCTCAATAACAACGAGAATCTCCCCAGCATACCTCCTCACATTTCATTTCATCTTTTTCCCTTCTCGTGCTCTCTCTCTCTCTCTCTCTCTCTCTCTCTCTCTCTCTCTCTCTCTCTCTCTCTCTTACACGCACTTAATGCAGTTCTGAGCAGAAGAGTGGCATATTAATGCCATTTTTTATAGAACTAAGCTTTGTTTGCAAGGCATTATGTGTTACGGAGAAGAAAAATGGCAGTTCATTATTGCCTTTTATTCACTGATCAAACACAGTCGAGTGAATTTAACACAAACGAAGTCCCAGCTCTCTTTCCCTCTATATGTCTTCTCTTCTGTGACAGTTTGCAGAGGCAAGAAGGCAACATAAGGCATCTGTAGATGAACAGCAAGCTGATTTAGCTGCACCAATCAATCAAAAAAACACTCTTCAGTCTCCCCATTATCCATCATCAATCGTTAGCTTTATTCCAACTATATATGAATCCTCAATAATCCTGTCATTCAATGCTTATAACGTATTCTGTCTAATTCATTTCACATAGTTACTATCACTATAATTTTATACTATCTTCTTCTTCTTCATAAGTAAGCATTCTTATTTAGATTCCTCAATAATCTAAATGATGAAAATAAAATCAAAGGAACATGAGCAAGAGAGTCATTTGAATTTATCAAACATATAATTTCTCAAGTACATTACAGCCCAAGTTCTTCCACTATCCATTGATCAGCTAACATTCTTCAAACAAACACACACAATTAAGTTGAAAACACAAAGAAGAAGAAGAAGACGATGAATATAAAACCTAAAAAGCAACTAACAAGTAACTATAATTCACAACAAATGCTGACTGAAAGCAAAGCAAAAACAGACCTACATGATTATCTCTAACTGAAGGAGCTAGCTAGAATGATACCGATCATTTGGTTTAATTAATTAATTTGTACTCGACATATCAGACCATGATGAGAATGCTGGATTCCAATATCCGAATTCACCTCCCATGGCTGGCTCAGCACCAGCCACAGCTGAATTGGAACTCCCCCCTCCACCACCAATACTACTAGTCAATGTTGCAGAAGTTGCCAAAGAAGAACATCCGGGAGCTGACCAACCATTGCTCATGGCAATGCTCAACTGATCATTGCAATAAGCTTGCGGCCGCAGCTTTTGGTAAAGCTCCTGAATTCCAGCGGCTGCCGCCGCATCCCCAAATGGCGAACCATTCTCCTGAAGCTGGAGATATGGCATCTGCCCTTCATTCCTCCACAGAGAACCCATCCCAGCTGCACTCGAGAACTGACCCAATGGGTCCAAATTCAGGCCGTTCAGTCCCAGCCCGACTCCTGTGGGCTCGGCCATCATACCTTCCTCCTTGATTCTAATGGAGCTAAGGCTGCTAAGAGGACTGGGTTCAAAACTTCGGATGGCAGCCCCTCCGCCGGCGCGCAGAAGAGCAAGAAGATGGGAAGTGTGGGGCGGTGGGGTTGGCGCCGTCGGCCCAGTCCATAGAATTGGACTGGGCTGGAAGAGCTCGGGTTCGAAACCGAACCCAGCCCGAGCAATGGCATCAAGGGAAGGAATTGGCTTGTTGGGCTTGCTCCCAGCACCTGACTTCCCGCTGCCGGCGACGATTGGTGCCGGCTTGGCCTTGCGGCACCCGCCACCAATAGGGACGTTGCGAAGGGCGCCGCCTTTGGTCCAATAACGGCGGCAAGTCTTGCAGAAGTGGCGTGGCTGCGTGAGGTTATAGTTGTTATAGTAGCAAAATTTGGTGTTTGAGGAGTCGCATCGTGGGCACCTCAGCTTTTGCTGAGGCGGCTCAGACGCTGTTGATGGTGATGGCGAGGAAGAAGGCTGTATGGTAGATGAAGATGAAGAAGGAGATAAGGTGGTGGCTGTGGAAGTAGAGTAGAGGAAGGGAGAAGGAGCATCGTCAGATACAAGACGACCTCCGCCTGGGAATGAGAACTTCCTCTCTTCCACAACAGCAGATAAGAGTTCTTGAATCATTCTTTGTGATCTTGCAAGAGCAAATAAAGAAGAAGAGTGAAAAAGAATTGTGTTTGCTTTAGTGTAGTGCTTGGAGTGTAGTGAAGTAAAGCAGTGGTAGGAGACTGGGCCTCGCTGGGTTTTATATAGAGGAAACTAACGTTGGCTCATGAAGAGGGAGGGGGAGAGAGAGAGAGAGAGCTATGGATTGTTCAAAACTCCTAAGCGCTTTGTCTTATCAGCAAAAGAGGATTTCATGTGTGGAAAGTTGTTTTGAGAGTTTTTCCTCTGTGCTTTCCACATGGACTAAATGCTTTCATTTGTATCTATACTCTTTCTCATTCATCTAATCATCAAAAGACTACAAACATCTTGGTTTTATTAATAGAAGTGCTAAAGATTCAAACTTTTTAACATTTTCTTAACTAAATGCAGTTCGTTAATATGTTTACAATGATATGGGTTGATTGGTTATTGATTTGAGTGTTCAGTAATCCTTGTTTTTACTCATATAATGTAATCTTTACATGGCTGCTTTATATGGGGCATGTGTGCTATTAAACATGATTGATCATTGGCTGGAAACATGGTAGGATTTAGCATAATTTAAAATATGTCATTTTAGAAAGAGAAAGCCTGTTTGGATCAAAAAAGGTGTAAAATGCTGTTCATATTGGTCATCAGTAGTGTTATCCTTCATTACATCTTAACTAATTAATTGCTTGCATAATGTCACCTTGCAAGTGAAATTCCTGATCCAAATGATATGAAGCAGATGAAAATGAGCAGAGCACTCTTCAGAATCAATTTCTCTGCACAAATTTTTAAAACAAAGGAAATTAAGAAACTTTTTTTTTCCTTAGAACAGCGGTAACTACCCGCTGCCACCTCAGCTAGTGAGATGTTGGCGGCGTCACTAGTCCCTTGGCTTACCTAGAGATGGTACCCACACCCATAAACCACCTGGCCCGCGCTTAATAGGTCCCCACCTGTATCACTCAAGGGATCGAGCACGGGTTGAGGAGCTCCCAACCGCACTCGCCTACCAACCGAGTTAAGCATTGGTGGGTTTAAGAAACTTTTTAATTGTCTACATGCACTAATGTACCATGATTGCATATAATAATCTCAGAACATCTGCTTCAAAACCAAAAAAAAAAAATCTTCATGACAGATTACTAATAGCAGTCCCCAAGGAGGGAATTTTTTTTGAATGAATATATAGTGATCACATCATAATATAAAAGGATAAAGAAGGAGACAAGGAGAGAGAGATATCCCTTTCATACTCTAAACTCTCAGCTCTATCCACTGCTTCCATTCAAAGGCAATGATTACAGCTCCAAGAAGAAGGAAGCTGATCACATGGGACAACGTGTAAAGCAGGAGAATAAACCTGTACATTTCCAATAATATCATTATTAAATGGTTAAGGATGGATTATTACTGTATAATTATTAGTAAATTATTAGGAGAAAATACCGAGACCTCGAGTACTGAGCTTGGAATGTGGTACAAAGACCATGAACACTTTTGCCAGAAGCTCTTATTGTATCTAATTTAATATAATATGTTTGAAGATTTAGTGTTAATTAAGGCTTAATTAGGGTCTATGAAGTGTTAATTACTCTCAGCAGGAATGCTTTCATGCACTTTAATCTGCTGCTGGACCCGAAAAATTTTGTCGGAATTACGAGAGATTTTATGATCCAGATGGTGTCAGAAGATGATGTTGAACCAGTTTCTGTCCTTGATTATTGGTCAGTGTATTATACAAAAAACTTGCTTTGAACGTGCTTTTTAGTTTTTATAGCTTCTGTAACAGTTTCATTAGTTGTTTATTACTGATAAGAGCTTAGATTGAATGATATTCGATTCTCAGTTAATTTAGCTATAGAATAGCGCATAGGAAAGAAGGCGATGCTTCTAGTTAGTTATGGTGGAGTCATTTGATTACCAAAGAATCTAGATTTTATTTGAAACAATTTTCTTATTAATTTTTAAACTAAATTTTTAGTACAAAATTTTAATTTTCAAAAGTTTTTTTTTAACTAAAAAACTGCTTTATAAAGCAGTACGAAAGCTGTCTCAAACGAAGATTAAATCTAATCTATTTATTAATGTGTAGCATATTCCATGGACACTAATCTCGGTATATAGCTTCAAACATTCAATTGATCAAATTACCATAGGCATGCTCATTTAGCTAAAATTTTGTGACATATGGAAGATTATACTAGTCCACAGCATGGAATATGGTGAATGAATTGCACTCAAAGCTTGAGATAAAATTCAAAATTGAAGATTAATTAAGGCTTTGTTTGGGAGCGCTTTCTAAAGCAAATTTTTTTGTATAAATATTTCAACGAGAAATTTGTACTAAAAAGTTGCTTTAGAAAGTAATTTTAAGCATAACATGAAAGAATAAGAAAAAAATATAACTAATAGTATTGTATCAACATTAGTTATAACAAGAGTTCAACATAGAAAAATAGCCAATTAAAAAGTAAATGAAATAAATAATTACATAAGCAAAAGCTATATAAATTGAATAAAAGTCTAAATACAAAATACATCATAAACTCATGTACAAGTACAATAACTGATGTTGCAAATTTGCTCATATAGTGATGATTCACCAAGCATTCTGGTGGAACATATTATAAGAAAGATTTTTATAATACATGACTGTGAGATTTTGAACTCAATAAGAATATTCTATTTATTAAAACATGAACAACAAGGCATGGAACATATAGCACGAATAATAAAAGATAACTCATCAGATATTTACTCAATTTTATTAAGACGGATTCAAATCGAAAAGAAATGCACTTACAAAAACTTAATGACTAACAATAGAGTAATCATGTTGTGCATCCATGAATCTGATTAGTCAATATCTTAATTAATTCTACCAACCTAAATATTCATTGCAAATAGAGATATATGTTTTATGGGTGTTTTACATGCATACCCCACAATTCTTATGTATTTATACATACATATAACACCTAAAGTTTAATATTTACTTATATAACATTTTAATGTCTCAATAACATCAAATTATATACATGAAAATTATATTACTCATGTAATTAAACATTTGAGTATTATTTCAGTAAATATCAAATTTCAAATTTTAAATATGGGGTGATATGCAAGCAAATCTATCAAATTATAAATGATATACACACACATTAATTGAGCCATATTATAAGACAACAGAATTAAGAGTAAAAATTCACAACCTAAAAAAATTATAAAATAATAAATTGGTTATCCACTTTATTTAAGAGATCCAACCACAATTAGCTTCTAAAAGTGCAGTGAATTTGTTGATTTTTTTTATCAAAATAAATACAAACTCGCACACATGTCACATATGAAAGCTTCACATTTAAGACCTCTTAGTTGGTTGTCTAAACTCTCAATCAATAGATCAAGATGAGTGGCATCAAATCTATTGATTTTAATACTAATAGTTTGAAAAATGCATTTGATCTTACCGAAGTAAGCTCAATAATGAAGCAGGGAGTTACATATGGCTAAAGTGTATTGCACTATATTTTATTGTATAATTAATATTTAAAGTATAGTACATGCAAATTAGGACTCGAAGCTAACCAAAAAAATTATTGATCAAATATATTTTCAACTCGAAAAACTTCCTTATGAGTGAATCTAAGGAGCAGCTAGCAAAGTTGATTATGTATTATAATAGTTAAGTTCATTTTCAATTGAATATTAAATTAATAGAGGACCAATTACTTTTATATATATATATATATATATATATATATATATATATATAAACAAAATCATGAGAAAAAAAATACTATTTTAATATGGCTTTTGGATTTTAGTGGTCCAATTCAGAAAAGTAGTTTAGACTATGAAATCTACTATTGATATTTGGGATTTATTTTAAAATTATTGACCGTTTGACTGTGTTCCATCTATCAAACTATTAAATCAGTATAAAATAAAAACATTAATAAGATTATAAGAAATAGACTCATAATTTTGCACATGGCATAAAAAATTTATCATATTATTTAAAAAATAGAAGGCCAAAAATTGAATTATGTCAATTTTAATATTTATTTATTTAGTTCTATATAATTTTCAACGTAAATAAAAAAAAATTATAGAATGAACGTGTTGTGTAAAGCCCTATTAGGGTATAGGGAGCACAGAGGCATTAAAAACCCTATCGATTATAAGTGAGGAAGAGAAAGTGCATTGATCTCTCTCTCCCAGAGGATGAGATAAATAAGCAACATATTGGTTTTGTAGATTATATTATTGTTTGGAAATTTTTTGTCTATCAACTTTTGTGCTAAGCTCAAGGCAATAATGATGTTTCTTGTTCAATTTAGTTGTAAGTAGGCCTTCATTTCTATAATATTGTTGGATGATGTATTACATGTGATAATAGAAAGAACATATATTTAATATTTTAATTTAGTTAAACACATATAGATAAAAGAAGAGTTGTAAGAAAAATTTGAATTTTAACATTAAAATTCTAAGAAGAGAACCCAGTTGAAATTATTTCAATATTGATCCATGTTATCAGTTACAAATGATGTTCATTCTTATAATTATTAGAGATATTAATACAATATATTAAATATAAACTTCAGCTAATAAGTTCCATGGTGGAAGTTGAAAGAGCCATATGACATTGAAATTGTCACATAAAGTTCTTTTGTGATATGCTGGTTGCACTCCTTTGAGGAGAAAAGATCAGAGTCCATAAATATATATAGTCAAAAACTGAAAATGCTCCATCAAAAGATCCACAATGATCTAAGCAAGTAGAAGTTTTTTTTAATGCTTAATAGCCTATAGTCATAATTAAACAATCGTTGGCTCACTCAATTCGTTTCGTCAAGACGATATATTTGAGTTATTTGACTACAAACACATAAGATTTCAAGATCAACTGATATTTTCTTTAATATCCAAAAAGTTTATCAAGACACTTCAAGTGCTGGATTTGAAATCAATAATTGGGATTGGATTAGATCACTTTTAGTGTCAATAGGATAATTACATCAAAATGTTCATATATAGTTCATATTAAGAGAGTCAAATTCTCATTTAAGTCGAATAAAGAAAGATAATTCTGAATACTTTCTAACAAAGCATTTTCAGATTTGTTTCTACATTTCTTAACATAACTATAATATTTTTTTTTAAACAAAAATAATTTTATTAATAAAAAGAAACGGTTACAACAACAAGATGGCAAACCAGAAAAGAAAAAGGCAAAATACATTGAGAATTGGCTCAGTATTTGACCGAGGCTTCCAGCGCCCCATACGTCTCGCACGGATCATCCAGTAAGGTGATAAAAGCGCCTAGTATTCGACCAACTACGAAAAGCACCAAAGGTTGCCACCAGCAAAACGACGAGGATACGAGCCCCAGCCACATCATAGCCCCGAACATAGCGGAACACTACGACGATAAAACAGAAAGAAGTATAACCCGAGAAGCACAACAAAGATAACAAAAAACATCAAGCAATCAACGTCTTCGACGGCCCCTCCCACGAGAAACCATCGAACGAGCTGGTCTAACACGAACCAGAGAGAAGTCATTCCCAGGATCAGATATAATTATATTGGTAAGTTAACATAACTATAATATAATACATATAATTGGATCATCAAAAGACCACTAATTTATATTCATGATATAATTATTCAATAAAATTTAAGCTTTCTCTAAGCTTTTATTGGTAAGTTATGTTTTAAATGAAAACGCATTGCATAAATTCTTATATTCTCTCATTGCTGAAATGATATGGGTTAAGAGTGATGGCATGATATGACGCGACGAGGAGGCACATCAAGAGATGACATACCATATGTACATCATCCATAGAGATGATGTGCATATAGATATGCACAACATTCCAGGCAGTTCCTCTTATTCCACGCCACTATTGTCCCCTGACCGAGAGGCATCTGCGGTCATCTCTGTCTTCTCGTGTTTCACGCTTTGTGATTGTGAGCAAATTTATGGCTTTCTCAGTTACTGTTTCTGACTGACTGAAACCCCCCTTCCGTCCACCTGTGAAGCCGGATTCTTCCCTTCTTTGTTTTCTGTCCCTCTCTCTCTCTCTCTCTCTCTCCGACTGTCTTTGCCGTGTTTTCTTTTGGGATTTATGAGTATTTGTTTAGGCATAATTTTGCAAGATGTAAATTTTTCATTAAGACAAAATTGTTGTATTTATTTTTTCTTATATTTATTCTATTATTTCTATAGAAATTTCGTATGATTTTATGTTTTATTATATATTTAACTATTAATATCTTAGTTTTAAATTATTGTAAATTAAAACTATGTAATTCAAGTTGCTAGCGGGTCGAGTTTGGGCTATTCAGGTTGCTAGTGGGTCTGATTTAGATTGATGTTTTTGACATGTTTATTAAACGGGTCAGTTTAGGTCAATTTCATGTCAGACCCGAGCTTGACCCATCGAACCATTTTGACACCACACCCATAGCGTCAAAGCTGCACTATCTGCATGCAACAATCTTATAACTATAGCATTTATTGTTGTTGTTAGTGACGATAAATGACCAAATGAGTGGGTGTCATTATAGCCATGCAATAATGATAATAGGATTATAGTCGGGTGATGGTGGCCGATAGCTAGAGGATTGCATTGGGACAATAGTTTTTAGAGCATCATTAATGAGTGATAGTGCCACGAGGACTATATTTAGATGATCATTGTTGAAGGACTAAAGTCAAATGATAGTGGTTGAGAGATTATAATAGGGTGACAATTTCAATGATTATATTCAAATAATGGTGGATGAAGGGTTGCAATTAGATGGTGATGACCATTGGATCATAGATGGACGATGGTGTTTAGACGATCACATTCAAGCAATGATAGTCAGTAGACCGTAATTGGGCAATAGTGGTTAGATGATTAAGTCAAGCGATAGTTGTTAGAGGATTATAGTCAAGCGACGGTAGTTAAAGTATCATAGTCAGGTGACGATGGTCAAAGTATTAGAATCAGGTGATGTTAGTCGAAGGATCATAATTAGACGATAATAATCAGAAGATTGTGGCCAGATGATGGTGGTCAAAGGGCCTAAGTAGATTGATAGTTTGGAGGATCATAATCAGTCTATGGTGGTGGAATAACAAAAGTCCATCAATGGTGATTAAGATACAATATTTAGGCAATGGTGGTGAGAGGACCTTAGTTAGGAGATGTTGGTCTAGGGTGAGAATGCTTAAAAGATTGAAGTCAATGGCGGTGATCGATCAAATGATAGTAGTTGAGCGATGATGGTGGAAGGATCTTAGTCATGCAAGGTTGGTCAGATGACTGTAGTTACACAACAATGTTTATGAGATCTTAGTCATGCAATGAAAATCAAAATATCGTACATAGTTGAGTGATGACCAGCACAACACTATACTCCGACAATGCATGGGGGTCGGAAAACTATAATCTGGTGATGGTTGTTGGAGCATTGAATTCAAATAATGGTGATCGAAGAAGTATAATTAGGTGACAATAGTTAGAGAATTGTAGTCAGATGATAGTGGTTGAAAAATCATAGTTGGTTGATAGTGCTTAACATGGTCATAATTAAGATTATAGTTGAAATATGATGGTAAGAGAACTATGGCCAACGAACAAAATAAATTATTATTTTTATCAAAATACATTTTATTTGCAATAAAAAATACTTATTTTAAACTATACTAAAGAAGCCATAGAAATCTGATATTATTTTCTTGATTTGATTAGAAGCCATCATAGTTTTCACATGAACTTAACTAAGGGGTATAAATTATTCCCTAAAAAAAAGAGGCAAGCTTGACATCTTTATTACGTCAAAAACCCTAGCCTTTTGTATAATCAATGATTAATGTTAATTTTGTGTTTAATTCTACTTTCTAGCTATACTTAAAGAGTAAAATATACATCATGTCCTGATGCTTTCTCCTCTAGGTGTTATTTATTTATTTTAGTGGTTCATAAGGTGGTCTCATTATCCAAGAACCTTTGCCTGTAATCTTGCTAAGCTAATGAGACTACTTTTGAGGAAAGATTTTCCACTCATTACATCATATGCTCTCTTTAATTAATTTTTAATTTTATGTCTAATTAGTACCTCACAACTGATTTAGAGCACTAATATTATAAAATTGGAATTCTAATTCCCTCAAAGATAAAATTAAAATATTATCATAAAACAAAATAAGATTTCAATGATTAGGGAGTTAGTGATTTTGAACGAATTTTAGTTAATGAGAACGACACTGATGATTATTATTGTTTGCAATTATCTTCATTTGATCTCCATCGTCAAAACTATCGTCGCCCAATCGTTATCTCTTTGGCTGGTTCGTTGTTATCATTCAACTTTCAATATTGATTCGTTATCATTACTCTAGCCTCCACTACTTCCATAAATCTCTACTAAAGGCACAACAAGATCGGGTTTAAAGTTCTTAGTGAACCGTTTCAACCAAATTATTTTTTTTCCAAAAATTTCAATTAAAAACTCTGCTATCTTCTACGAAACGTATTTTTATGTCTGTATTTTATATAAAATTTTATTTAATAATATAAATATTCTAATATGCAATTATATATGAATTAAAATCTATCGAGCTTAATTAGGGTGGTTGGTGGACGAGCATGATTGGGAACCCCCTATCCCGGATTCGAATCCCCTCTACTACGTATGGGAAAAATATTCTGTTAGGATGTAGAAAGTCATCTGGAGATCAACCAGAATGCGCCACATCATACTACAGTCACCGAACAGAATAATTTCTCCTACTATGACCTCACCTCTTCAGTGTGACAAAACAAATATGGGCCTGATGCCGGTATGTAGCCTCGTTAAGTTCCCCCGAAGGATTAGTTACGCCGTTAAGCGTTCCTTTTGAAGTGGCAGTAGGTAGATACTCCCGTTCCCATATGTATTTATAATATAAATTTATTTTTTTTATTTGGAAGCATGCAATTGTTCAGTTGAGTATGTTGGGATGAATGGGAATTTTATTCGTTGTTATTTAAAAGGTGAGAAAGCGGTCGTTGGCTCTGTGACCAACGAATCGAACCTCTCATGAAAGAATAAAGGGCGCCTCTCCTCGCCTGCAGCTGCCTCTCTTAGCTATGGCTATTAGTGTAGGTTTTGTCTTTCTCAGCTTTATTGTTGTGATTGTTAATGTACGCATTTCTCCAAATTAGGGCTATAGGCCTTCGAGCAAGCAATTATTCCTTAGCTTTTATCACAGACATTTCATTGCCACTTGTCAATCTAACAAAGTTTATAACTTGAAAATTATGATATTAGAAATATATTTTGTTGAAGGTTTTGTTTGAGACGGTTTTTTTTATTGATTTTAAAGCAGCTTCTTAGTACGAAAAATTTGTACTAAAAAGTTTCTTCAAAAAATAGAAAAATATCCCAATCGAAGTCGAAATATGTCAAATAGAGGAATTTGGATGGTTTAGTTTTGTCGTTAGTTTGGTGAATTCGCAATTTATTGATATATGTGGAGTTATTTGGCTTTCTGCTATCAAATTGTGGCTTCCATTTTTTTATTGGCTATCTATATATTTTCTAGTATGCCGGAAAAATTTTGCTAGGTTGTCATGAATGTGCTGCCCTTATAGTTGGATCTCCTTGGATGGGCTCTCCTGAATGGTCGCCCTTATAACCAGAGAATCTCTTCTTATTGATTGCTGCTTGTTTTTTATTACTCGCCGGTTCATTTATGAGCCCAATTTTTACCTTTTTTTATTTTTTTTAATTTTTTTTTATTTTTTTTTTATTTTTTTTTATTTTTTTTTTATTTTTTTTTATTTTTTTTTTATTTTTTTTTTATTTTTTTTTTATATCAAATCAAATTTTATCAAATTTTTACCCTGTTTGCTTCTTATTATTACTTTGTGGGATGCTTTTTTTATCCATTCTTGTGCTTTGCTCTTTTTTTGCTTCAACTCTATGTGATGTTTTTTTTTTCACTCTTCATAGCTGGGTTTTTGTCCCCCCACATTTTGTATTTGTTTACTATAGTCAATAAAAATGGCTCTTCTCAAATTTTTGGAAAAAAAAGAAAATTATGATAGTAGAATATATTTTTAAAGTTTATTCAATTAGTTTTTGCTTTGATTTTAAGTTTTTTTAGAATGAAAATGAAATCAATTTCAAAATTTGATTTTTCTTCTAGCCTTTGATTTGAATTTCTTCACCATAAACAAATTCTAAATGAATTTTTGTAAACTGATTATTTAAAATTTTAATATTTATTTGGGATAGCTATAATTTTTTTATAAATATGGTTATGAAGATATTATGCAAAAAGTATATATATATATAACCTACAATTATAATTTCTTTTAACTATTTAATAGAATATTGCATCACTATGTGAAAGAATTTTATAGAAAATTAATTAGTTATTTCTCAATGTCTATTGCAGTTAGAATTATCTTAAATTGATGAAAAAAAATAATTTTTCTTATGAATGAGGATGAGCCTATTTTTTCTCCCCTATCAATTATTTCTATTTTTTAATAGTAGCACATAATGTAGATAATTGAATATAAATTAGGTTATGCATGCATAATTAGTGCCTTCATAAGAAAATCTTTCTGGCTCTATCACTGATCACACATTAGTGCTTCGTTTGGGATAACTTTCTCAATATATTCTAAAATTAATTTTTAGTACAAAAATTTCTAATTCAAGAAACTTTTAAACTAAAAAAATGTTTCACAAAACATTAAGAAAGCCATCCCAAACAGCTTATTACTGCTTTTTAAAACCGCTTTCTAGTAAAAAAAAATTTTTAAACTAAAAAATTGTTTTAAGAAGCAGTAAGGAAGTCGCTTGAGGCTTCGTTTGGGGCGGCTTTTTTATTGCTTATTAAAACAACATTCTAGTTTACAAATTAAAAATTTTATACTAAAAAATAACTTTAAGAAGTAGGAAGAAAGCAGTCCCAAACGAAGCCTAGGGACGGCTTTTTTATTGCTTTCTAAAATGGAGTTTTAGTACAAAATAAAAAAATTTGTACTAAAACTCCGTTTTAGAAAGCAATAAAAAAAGCTGTCCCAAACGAAGCTTAAGGCTTCGTTTGGGACAGCTTTTTCATTGCTTTCCAAAACGGAGTTTTAGTACAAAAATAAAAAAATTTGTACTAAAACTCCGTTTTAAAAAGCAATAAAAAAGCCGTCCCAAACGAAGCCTAAATCTGATTGCAAAAAGTAGCATCCCACCATAAATTTTTTTAAAAAATTTGAGGAAAAATAACAAGACAGTAATAGCAAAATAAAAATATAATTGCTTTTGAAAAACCAAACAATCATACTACTACTCCAACAAGACTATTAATTTTGTTATATTCAGTCACATTTCTAGAAGCATGAAAATAATAACAAAAAGATGAACAAAATAAAAATATTATTATTAAACTTTGCAAATCAAAGATTGTAGATTCAATTCAAATATTCAACTGATAAGAACCCATAATTGCACTCACAATTAACCGGTGCAAATTATTATAATTAAAATTTATTACTCAGGCTTCGGCTCCCTCTCTAGTCGTATCATCTCCACAACAAACCATAATTAGTGGGCCGGCTTATGCCATTAATAGTTACTTGGGCCGTAAAATGTAAATGCAAATTTAGTCACAACAACAGGCCCACAAGGCCTGCCAAGCTAGGGGCCTAACTTCCCATTTTTAGATCCATTGATTGTTTTCTATTATTTTACTTTGAATTTTTTAAGTCCAATGCATCTTCAAGCCAGTATATTGCTAAAACCTCCAAATTATTTTTTTATTTAGAGAAGGAGCCAATTCTGACAGCCAAATATATTATATTGATGCTTTTTATTTATTTGATTCTACATTTTCATAATTTTAATGATATATACTTTATATTCAAATTTATTTTGCATGTAAAATAATAATTTTTCTAAGAATTTATGATGATTTGATATTCAATAAATAAAAAATATATATTTGGATATCATGATAAAAATTATATCAAGATGACCTTCAAAATTATTAAATTTATTTTAAGATTACTGCCTTCAGGGATGAACAAGATTTTTTTTTTTCTCTCCTCAAATTATCTCTTATTTCTCCTTACTATTCTCTGTTATCCAATTTTGGGAAGAAGGAAATAGCTTATGTAAATTAGTGTAAGTGGATTATGATATATGATAATAAAATAAAATATAATAATAATAATAATAATAATAATATAATTATATAATTTAATCAATTTTCAGTATAAAATTCATATAATTCCGTTTGGAACTTCAAAAATTATAGAAAAATATTTATAAAATATTATATTTTATTTAAAAAATTATTGTGAAATCGATTTGCAAAAACGAACACATGACTATCCAAAAACCCCACTTATACCGACATATATCAATTTCTTAATGATTTGCACAATGCACAAAAGTTATGAAAAAACTGTGTGATTAAATCACAACAATATCCATGTTATAGTGAAGACGGTTTATGATTTAGACTTATAATGACGTCTCAAAAAAATTATTTAATTAGATAATAATAAGAGCAATTACACGAAGGAGGACTGAGGAATCATACTTTGGCAACTGAGATCTAGGGGATTGTTGTCTGGTGACAGAGGTCGAAGGGATCATAGTCGGGCGATGGAGGTCGGAGGGTCCATAATCAGTGACTAAGATCGAAGGGAGTCAGAGGGATCGTAGTTGGCTGGCGACAGAGGTCGGAATGACCATAGTCGACAGCGACAAAGATCATAGGGACCGTAGTCGGCAAGTGATAGAGGTTGGAGGAACTGTAGTCAATAAGGGATGTTGGTTGGAGGGACCTAGTTGGCAAGCGACGAAGATTGGAGGGACAACAGGCGACAGAGGTCGGAGGTAGGGGTGTCAATATTTGACACGACACGAAAACCCGACCCGGACCCGACCAGGAAAATCCGGGTTGAACCCGACCCGATTTCAAAATGGGTCGGGTTCGGGTTCCAGAAATCGACCCGTTTAAAAAATGGGTCGGGTTCGGGTTGACCCGGCGGGTTGCCGGGTCAACCCGCCAACCCGTTTAATTCGAAAAATTTCGAATCCCGCCTCTGCCCGCTGCCCGCCGCGCGCCTGCCAGCGCTGCCCGCCACGCGCATGCCCGAGCTGCCCGCGTGCCCAACGAGCCCGCGCCCGACCGCGCGCCCGCGTGCCCAGCGCTCGACCTCGCCCGACCTCGCCCGCGTGCCATCGCTCGACAGCGTCCGCGCTGTCCCGCTCGCGTCCGCCCGCCGCGCTCGTGTCCCTCGCCGTCCGCCGCTGCCGGCCACCCAAACCGGGTCGGGTCGTGTCAACCCGGCAACCCGCCAGGTCGAGTTCGGGTTCGGTTTTCCGACCCGTTTGTCTACCCGGGTAGGGTTAGGGTTGACCAGTTTGAACCTGTGTCAGTTCCGGGTGACCCGAACCCGACCCGTGACCCGAAATTGACACCCCTAGTCGGAGGGATCTTAGTCGGTGGGGACGGTGGTCAGATGGACTGTAGTCGGTGGGTGACGGACGTTGCAATGACCATAGCCGATATGTGATATTGGTCAAAAGGACCGTAGTCGATAAGTGATGGGTGTTGGAGGGACTATAGCTGGTGAGTGAAGGATTTTTAGAGTGACCATAGTTGATACATGATGGTGGTGAGAGGGATAGTAATCAGTGGGCCACCGAGGTTGAAAGAACCATAGTTGATGGACGACGGAGGTCGAAGCAATCATTTTCAGCAGGTGACAATTGAACCGTAGTCGACATGTGACAGAGGTCGAAGGGACCATAGTCGGCATGCAATCATCTTTGCTTGTTCTTTAAGAAAAACATATTACTCTTCATACTTAGTTCCATCATTTGTACATACTCAGACATATTCATTAAATCCTCTATAGTTGATTACATTGCTAACTCCACTTCAAATAGATTTGTTCCAAGCTTTATAGTTTGTCATGTCATTCACAATTTCACATTGATTTGTATAACACAATTGTTTAAGCCAACAACATTACTAAAACCTCTACACAATGGTTGTTCCTTAGCCAGCCACATTACAGGTGACACTTCAATCATCTATGTTGCTTGTTTAGTCATTAAGGGCAGGGGCGGAACCAGCCCTAATTTTTAGGGGGGGGCAAACTTATAAGACATATATGTCGGGGGTCTAAGGGAGCAGTGGCCCCTGACAGGGTTTCGACCTGTTGGGGGCAATTACCTAAAGACCATAGTATTTTTAAATTTATTGGGGGGGGGGGGCAATTGCCTAAAAATTCTGGTAATAAAGACTAAAAAATAAATGAAAATGGGTAAATTACCTAAAAAAATCATATAAATAAATTTTTTTAAAATTTTTTAAAAAAAATTTTAAAAAAATTATAAGTGGCAATAAAAAATCTTATATTAGAAGAATAACTTGATGACCTCCTAATTCCTCTCAAGTTTATTTAAAGGACAAGGAGGCAATAAGGTAACTCCCCCTCACAAAAAAAAAAAGTCAAGAATACTAAAGTTGATTCTACATCAATTTAGCAACTTTATGTTATGACGTTGGTTCAAGATCTTATATAAGTGGCAATACGAAGAAACATCCATGTTGATGCCTCACAATTTGTACTCGAAGGAGATCTTAACCAAATTATCCTTCATTTGAAATTTCCTTGTATAAAAGAAGATGCATAAGAAAATTTCATGGGCGTCTCATCTTTGCATCAATATTCAACTTATATAATCCCTAATTAGACTCTTCGCCATTGGATAGGGTCATAACCTCCACATCAAAAGGGCAAGGGTGATTCAAAATTGATAAGATCTACTCCAACCTAAGTCAAGATTATCTGAGTTTACACTACACCTTAAAAATAATTTCATTAATAATTGATGGATTTGATTCAAACTCTACCCTAAAAATTACAATTGTTAAGAATGGTGTGACTAATAATCTCAAAAGATAGCCAACATAATTGGCGAATTTAATTTGACTTTTTTAATGCTAATAATTCTTATCGTAGACCAAAAATCTTGAAAGAAAATTAAAATTGTTAGGGGATTTATCCCTAACTTCTCATAATAGATAATGGTTAACAACTAAGACTCTTAGCAATAGTCATAGAGGATAATAAAAATATTGGAAAATTTTTCAAGCCCTGGGCAAATTTTTATGTTACTCGTAAGAAGAATTCATTAAATCACAACCACAAAAAGATTCAACATTCAAAACAAAATACCTACTCTCGATTTGGCGACATTATAAACACATAAACAAAGAGCTATTCTCTAATAAAGATCTTTGATCCTTCAAAGAAAGGTATTGAAAAATGTCTAGTCGGTACGCCCTTTAAATGACAAACTTCAAGTTGAAGACCAAATTTTTTTAAAAAAAAATCTTTAACAACCTTTATATTGGAAATTAATCATTCAGAGGACAACCAAGTGCTCTTCCTCTTTGAGTTAGCATCCAACATATATTAAATCATCCTAAAATTCATCATTTCTTTGACCCCTAAAGCATTTTATTGCAAACTTCATGAACAATTTAAAAACAATCCACATTGAATATGTTAAATAAGAAATATCTTTGGACCCACAAGTCATGCCCAAAAATATACGGGATTATAACAATCACTATAAGATCAAGCATGATTTGCAATGTGATGCATGAAATATTTGACGAATTCAAGAGGTCTAGTTAATGCTCAACTTATCTAGGAAAATGAAGTTTGATGCCAAATAAGATTAAAATATTTTAACAACATAACCAAAATGCTTGTATCATCAAAGGTTAACATATCAACAACAAGTCATGCATAACAACTTCATTTGCATAGCAGCCTCCCAACCAATTCGTTACAAATACTAGATATTCTAGCCACATCAAACCCAATAATTTTATAGTCCAAGGCTTTTCTACATATAAAATATTATCCGTCGTTCTTATGTGTATAGTTTTTAGAATTACTAAGAAAGTTGAGATTTTTCTCTATTATCTTGACTCATTACACTAACAAAAAATAAAAATTTAATAAAATTACAATGCTATTTAAAAAACATCTTCCACCGTTAATTAAAATTAGCTAGAAAATCCTCAACAAATTTTTTTCTTACTCATGGTAAATGGAGCTATAATGTTCAAGCCCCACTTTCCCTCTGTTTTCTCTCCACAACAATAACTAAACATAAAACTATTGCCCATATCATGTGACCTACATTAAATGCTTTAATGAACTTACAAAAGAAACAAACTTTCCTTACATTTTTGCTATAAATAAGAAATATGTCAATGCAAAATAAAAAATTAAAAAAAAAAATTCTTGCACTCCTACCTAAAAAAATTAACCTCTCACCTCCTCCATTTTGTCACCTTATTGTGACACAAGAAGCCAAATGATACAAGAATTCACCATTTTCTCTCTAAGGATGAAGCCCAGAAGCCTTGCCACATAGCAATGCATTTGAAGGAATATCATACTCATTTGAATAACTCTTCTCTTGAGTCCAAACTCTAATATAGAGTTGTTGCCCAAGGTACTGCCTTCCCCACATTGCAGACCTCAGATTCCACATCCCCTGGTTATCCAGTGATACTAAGATCGCTGACCATCCATTTGGATATACCTAATTAAATACATCACACTTGTAATTAGTTACTAAAGCATACATAAAATTTCATATTTAGAAATGTGTATAATTTTGTGAAAAATAAAAGAAATTTGTTGTTTAATTTTACCTGGACTGTGTGTCTAGAGATAGCATCAACAAGGTTGTAGTTGTTACGATTCTGTTCCAACCATTGCCCATTTCCATATCTAAATACATACATTGATAAGTTTCAAATAAAGGATTAATGCTTAATTTAGGGTTCGTTTGGGACAGCTTTCTTATTGCTTCTTAAAGCAGCTTTCGAGTACCAAAATTTTAATTTTTGTACTAAAAAGTTGTTTGAAGAAGCAGTATAAAAAAGCCATCCCAAACGAAGCATTAGATAGTTTCAAGTAGTCTAGAACAAGCACAAGATTGTAGTAGCTTCTCATGAATAGAAGATTGATTAGGCTACTCATAAGATGAACTGCATCTTCGTTAAGTTTAAAGATTTGTGAATTGAACTAGCAAATTTAGGCTTACCCAACAACCCAGAAAGAATAGCCATCAAGATGCCAAGACTGCATGGTATTCTCGGTGTTTTGGAAAATTATCTCAATGAATTCATGAAGGTTGGTCCTCAGAACTGGTGTTCCAAGAACAATAGGACCGTTGGTAGGCGAAACTGGGATGCTATCCCAAGTGAAGACACTAGCAATGTTGAAGTTGTCTGCAAGCTTCAATGGAGTGTCAGGTACGATAAAGGAGACACCATTGACAGCATAGCGCAGTTTGCCATTGATCACAGGTGCAGAACTTGCAAAGTTCAGTGATCTGGACCTTGTGATGTTACCATACTTGTAAGATCCTTGAGGATTAGGCCTTGCAGCATTTGCGGTTAGATTCCATCTGCAAAGATTACATTCAATATGTTATGTAAGGAATTCATGTCAAACACTCAAAACATTATTTCTTTTGCTCAACAAGAAAAGCATTTAGTTTCAAAAGTGACTTGGATCCATAAATATACGTTACTAAGCAAAAAGTGATTCCACTTAGGCTTCGTTTGGGACGGCTTTCTTACTGCTTCTTAAAACAGTTTTTTATTACAAAAGTTATAATTTTTGTACTCTAAAGCTGTTTTAAGATACAGTAAAAAAGCCGTCCCAAATGAAGCCTTAGTTGATAACAAAACATCCATAAATGATTTCCACTAGGAAGCATGTAAGCATTTAGTTGGTAAAGTGCTTGGAAGTTGTTCTAGGATCGAATCTCTGCAAAACAAGCTTAAGAGAGACAGAGAGCATCACCTGAAGGTTCTGGCTTGGAGCATAGACCAGTGGTAATCGCCGGCCGGAGGAGCGGGGACTGGTCCAGAAACTGGGGACTTGGAATTGCTATAGTGCAAGACAGCAGTTGCAGTGAGGACTGTTCTTGTGAACCGGGAGGTGGCCACAATATGGTAGTCCTTTGGTGGCTGATCAAGAGTCACAAGAACAGCTATGGACTGCCCAACATGGACGTCGAGCGTATCATAAGTATTTTGAATTGTATGGGATCCTTCGATTTCGACAACCTTCATCTTGTGGCCCTCAATTCTGAAGTTGAACGAGAGGGAGAGGCCCACATTGGAGATCCTGAATAGATATGTCTTCCCTGGAGAATAAGAACAAAGAAATTCTAAGTGGAATGTATGATTATACATCATTAGAGATACATTATCATATAATTTGCAGATTTATCTCAATTTTACTGAATCAAGGAGGTTGTTTAGTACTTAAAACTAGGATTAAGGAGGAAATTAGATTTGACTAAATCCAACCTAAATCCGATGAAATACCTTTATCTCCAGTGAAGAAATATGATTGTGGAATGCCATTAATGAGGAGTCCGTCAGGAAAAGACAGAGGCTTCCCTGAATCCAAACCCTGCCTCAACGACTGATGACAACAAGAGGAAACCAAATATAAGCCAACTGTTCGACTAAATGTCTGAAAGAAAATAAATGGATCTATTGCCAAATGGGAACAATACCTTGTGGCCAGCCTTGTACCAGTCGCCGACAAGAAGGGACATCTCGCCATCGGGAATGTCGTAAGGCACCGATATGACGGAGCGCTGCCGCACGTAGAAAGGACCGAATCCGCCGGAGGCGCGGTGCATTGCCGTAGAGGGGAAGTAGGTGAAGGTGCCGATCTGGTCCTTGCTCTGAAACTTGTAGGTGTAGTTGGCCTTGGGAGGGATAGGGCAGTTAGTACCCAAAACCCCATCCTGCCATGAGTTCTTCCTCTGCTTGATCCCGTTCCTTCATTTCCCCAAAAAAGATATTTTCAGTAAATCAAATGGCGTAGTACTCCTATCAAGACTTCAAAAGTTTTAACTTGGTTTGTGAATAATCATATCTGAAGAGAATGTGAGGCTCACCAGGTTAAGAGGAAGGGCTCGTCGAGCTGGTTGATGACATTGATGATGATATTGTCATTGGTGATGCAATCAAGGGAAGGGCCGGGGAACTGACCATTGATGAGGATGACCTTTCGAAGAAATACAACATCGGATAAGCAAGATTAGCTATTACGTACCCAGGATTTTAGATGATACATTTGAATGGGAGAGAGAAAGAACCTGCTGTGGAACTCCGAGAGGCGAAGCGGTGCCGTAGGTGACGGTCCAAGTGAAGTAGCGGTAGGGGTCCTCGGCAATGGCGGAGGTAGCGAGAAGGGCAACGGCGGTGCAGAAGAGGCAGAGAAAGAGTGTCGTGGTTCTTCCCATTGTAGATAAGAGGAGATGGAGAGAAATCAGAGAATGAGACAATGTGAAGCGGTAATGGAAAGGTTGAAGGGTTTTAAGTAGGAGAGGAAGAAAGGAAAGGGGAGGAGAATTCAAGTGACCATCGAGTGCCAGCTGAGCAGCTTATCATCTCCACGCCGTCGGCGCCGCGTCTTGCCCCGACGCGGTTACGCATTTCGCGCTCAAACTGAGTATGCTTTATTTTTCTTTTTCTTAAGATTATATATATATATGAATGTGTTTGTATTTTTTATTTCAAGTAAAATAAATAAAATAAAATAGTTTTAATTTTTTGATTTTTTTTCCTCAAATCTAATACAAATAAATTAACTATATTTTGTTGGAAAATTTCTATTATGAATATAAATATTAAAATATATATTATTATAAGTTATTTTATTTTTAAGGATATAAAATTCTATGATTAGTCGGTATTTGACTTTTTAGATATCTCATTATTATTTTTTGTATAAAATTTATTACATGTAAAGATTAAATATTTTATTTTACTTTTATGATAGGTTAAAATAATTTAAATATACTTGAGTATAAATACTTAAATAGAGTCATATCCTCGAACTTTTATTACGTCTGGTGTAAGGACGTAGAGGAACGTCCGGTTGGAGGCAAAATTCTGCAAAAAACTCGGTATTTGCTTGGTACAACTAGGTATTATTTGATATTAACGAGTAATACCGCTCTTTGAAGACCAATACCGAGTTATACCGAGCTGTACCGAGAAATACCGAATTGTACATACCGAGTTTTTCTAGGAAAAACTCGGTACAACTTTTGTATAACTCGGTATTTCTCAGTTTAGCTCGGTATAACTCGGTATTAGGTCTTCAAATGATGGTATTCCTCGTTATTGTTTGGTATTGCTCGGTATTTGCTCGGTACAACTCGTTTTTTGACGGGATTTGGTCTCCAACCGGACGTTCCTCTGCGTCCAGTCGGAGGACGTAATAATTGTTCCATATCCTCACCCTAAATATTGGTTCTTCTATTTGCTCAAATCCCACCTTAAATAATTAAAAAAATTCTCTCTCAAGAATACCTTTGTTAAAAATAGAACGTTATATATTATAACTCTATGATTTAATATATTTAGGCTTCGATTGAGACGGCTTTTTAATATAGCTTTTTAGTATAAAAATTTAATTTTTGTATTAAAAAATTGCTTTAAAAACAGTAAGAAAGCCACCCCAAATGAAATATATATTAGGCTTCGTTTAGGACAACTTATTGTTTTTTAAAGTAATTTTAAAAAAAAATTAAAAATTAAAAATTTTGAACTAAAAAATTGCTTTAAAAAATAATAACAAAGCTATCTCAAATGAAGAAATGAAGTCTTAGGCTTCGTTTGGGACGGCTTTTTTACTGCTTTCTAAAACGGAGTTTTAGTACAAAATTTTTTATTTTTTACTAAAACTCCGTTTTAGAAAGCAATAAAAAAACCATCCCAAACGAAGCCTTAGTTACACTTTCGATTAATTCTTTTTGATAATTTGACATGGGATTTTTTATAGATGATTTTTTTTCTTCTTGAATTATTTTTAACATATTTATCTTAAGGGAATAAATTAGTTTAGAATATCTTTCTCAAAATTTTGTCAAAATTAATTTTACACTCATCAATTAAATATACTACGTACATAATAAATCAATTAACTATTATTTTACAGACATCTCAAGAAAATCAGTGAAGTGCTTAGAATATTATTATAGAATAATTTTGGTAGGTTTATAGTACTTTGATTATCATCTCTTTGCAATTAAGATTTTATTTGGGACAATTTTTATTGCTTTATAAAGTAACTTTAAGTATTAAAACTTTTTAAACAAGAAATTTTTGTGCTATAAAGATGCTTTAAACAACAATAAGAAAGTTGTCCTAAACGAAGCCTATGCTTGGTTTGAGACAACTTTATTATTGGTTTCTAGGACGGCTTTTTAGTACAAAAATCTTTTGTATAAAATAGCTATTTTAGAAAGCAACAAAAAATTATCTCAAACGAAGCGTAGATGAAGTTTGTTAATTTAAAAATGCTCAAACAAGAAGAGTTAATTATTGCTTGGCGAGCGTATATGATGCTTGAAAGTTGAAACTCACTGTAAATTAAATCCAAAATTAATTTGAAATACTTTTTTATTTAAATAATTATATATATATATAAAGGGTGTGATCACATCCTAAAAATATGGGTTCATATTGAACCCTTTAATAAAAGAGCTAGTTTCAGGTCATGCGTTCCGACCCATTTATTAAGTGTGATGGGTTGGGGTTGACCTGCCAACTAGATTTTGATAGAAAAGTGGCCACTTTTTTTGTTTATTTTTTTATTGGTATAATCTTCTTATTTATGCTTAATTAACTTAAAATATATAATTAATAAGCTAATAAAAATATTTTAAAATTAAAATGAGTTATTGGGATGTGTTCGGATTACTAGATCTATAGTTGATCATAGTCAATAATAAAATCTTAAATTTAAATAGCATATTATGATAATGCATGCATTGAGAAATTAAAATAAAAAGTAATAAGAAAAATTTATTTCACCAAATATATCAGACTTATTATTTTTTAAATAATCAAAACAGTCATATAGTCTTGATACGCCATCACAAAATTATCTTGATTGGGCACGAATCTCGAGGCAAAAGCTAGTTGGAAACTTCAAAAACTAATTTTGGGAGCACCCGAACTCCGATTTCAACAAACTTACAGTCAAACTGAGCGTCTCGGAAATACGAACCCAACAACACCAAGATCAACCCAATCCGAGCCCAAATGAGTCCGAATCAAGGGTCCAAAGCGCTGTTGGAAGGTTCAAACCACATTTTGAGTTACCAAACGGTCTCCGATTTTGACGAGCTTATACTCGAATCGAACGGCTCGACGAGACGAATCCAACGAGCCCAAGATCATTGGATTCCGACATCATTAAGGCCTTCAAATGACCAACGAACGGTGCATGATCAAAGGATTCGATATCGGCCGTCCATTCAAACCACTCCCAATTCGCCCTTGATCTCATGCCTATTTACGGGTTATGCCACTCCAGAAAAACTATAAATAGAGCACTCATTCTACACCAAGGGGACTCAAGTGAAGAGAGAGAAGAAGAAGAGAAGGAGAAGGAGAAAGGGGAAAAGGAGATTCCTCACCTCCTCGACCACCGCCGCCGGAGCTCTTCCTGCCGCCTGAAGACGCCGGAACTCTGCCGGATTTTCAGGAAACGCCAGGAATTCGCAGAAGAGAGAAGAAGAAGAGAAGAAAGGGGAAAAAGAGATTCCTCACCTCCTCGACCACCGCCGAAACTCTTCCTGCCGCTTGAAGACGCCGGAACTATGTCGGATTTTCGAGAAACGTCAGGAATTCGCAGAATTTTGTAAACTTCCTGGGAGAAACAAATTGTATTCTGATTATCCCAACTTGTGGGACGAATCAGCCATCTGTAATCTGCAAAATCACTAGTGGAACTTTACAACTGAGCGAGGTCCGTGGTTTTTTTCCTTTTTGGGTTTTCCGCGTAAAAACCTTGGTGTTCACTTCCTCTTTTCTGTTTGTGTGCGAAATACTCGTGCAACGCTAGGACGTGAATTTACAAACTCTACCGCCGCGTATATTCTCGCACGCAACAAGTCTAAATGTTAAATATTTTACACAAAATAAGATAATTTATCAGAGAAGTAATTTAATTTTTTATTTTTAGGATTTCTAGCCAACTAAATCTTAACTGACAAAAAAATAAGATAAAGAGTATTGTGTGAATGTGAATGATTATTTTTTAATTAAAAATGCTGCATCAAATGTTAATTAAATATAAATTTATTTAATGGGCACAAACAATATAGAAGATTAAAGATAGTGAAGTTAATTTTAAAATAAAAAAATTTATTTACAATCAATTAATATAACTAATAATAGTTATTTAATCAATTTTACAAAAAAAAATATTTTATATTTATTTTATTCATAATTTAAAAAATACATGAATTATAATACTCGCAACTATATCACTTGTTAATAAAATAACATAAAAAGTCTATGCAACTCATTTTGGTCTATTGATTGGGAGTTTTGGCTTCCAACCAAAAGGTTTTGGATTCGAGTCCAGAGCCCTGCATTGGTATCCATACCCACACCCACCCACATAACCAATGGGTATGGGTGCCATGGTCTCATGAGTTGGTATGAGTGGGTACTCAACAATGGGGAAAAACCAATTTACATTAGTAATTATCGTATGTCGTACATTACCGTAATTCTCACGACACAATGTGCAACACTGAATCGTGTTGCGACCACGGTAAATTTTGATATGTGGCTTGAAAGTTCGCAGTCAAATCAAAGGGCAACATGCCTCAAGGTCATCAGTCTGTGACAGATTGTGTTCAAAAAAAACATGAAAAATTGGTGGGTATGACACCCTGAAAGGCAAAACCCATCGTGCAGCGCATGAGCACCCAATAGGTACCCAATCAGGACTCCGTGTAGGACTTTGTCCGGGTCTTTATATGCATTAATTTTTTTTAATTGATCAAAATATTTTAAAAATAAATAAATAAAATAAAAAAGTATAGTGACATAATTACTCGCCCATAAATTATAGAAAAGCTCATACGAATTTTATGATAGTGAGCTGCCCACCCCAACTTTGATAACGTGAAAGTAATTAATCGGTTACTTGTAATCCACCATTTCTCATAAATGCTTTGACCTTTCATAATTCTTATTCATTCTTCGGGTCACATGGTTTGCCCCCTCTTATTTATTTATTTCTTTAATTATAATTTAAAGTAATAAAAGAAATCTATTTATTATCAGCATAATATTTAAAATAATTAAAGAGATACTCATAAATTTTTATTTTTTATTTTCTAGAAGAAAGTATTATTTGGTGCCGCTTTCATACTAATAAAATATATATAAAAAAAAAAGCTGTAGTCCGCCTGTAACTCTGTATCTCACAAATTGAAGAGATGGGAGAGGTTGTTGGGTGCTTGCGTAATTTCTATAGTGGAAGTCAGCGGCGCCATCACCGGCGATGGAACGATTTCACGTGCTTGGTACAGCACTTTAAGTTCCTTTTAATAATAATAATAATAATCTTAATCTTAATAATAAATGATACGCCACCATAAATCATTTGATCCAGTATGAATTTGGAGACAAATCTTAATAGGCAACTTTTAAAATTAAATTCATAATCATCTAAATTCTAATTTCAGTAAACTTATAGTCAAATTAAACGTCTAGAAGAGACGAACCTAATGATAACAAAATTTGTTTAATCCAAGCCCAAAGAGGCCCAAATTAGGAGATATTATTTTGTACGGACATCGGTCAAGAGACCGTTCAGTTAAGCGCTAGGTATCCAACGGTACCGAGGGGTACCTAGTGCGGGTACTGAGCTGAGTATCCAGCAATGGAGTGACGCGGCACATTTTTATTGGCCTCTGAACGCCCTCTGGACTCGGCACAGAATAATAAATCTCAAATTAGGGGTTGAAGAGCATTTAGAATATTCAAAGTACAAATTGGATTAGCAAATATATCCAAATATAGCATGATTATAATTGAATCAACCAGTTCGACGAGACGAATCTAACGAGCCTAAGAACACTTAATTTTGATATCATTTTGGCATATAAATGCTTAACAAAAGATATATGATCGAGGTGATCAATATATGCCATCTAATTAGGGGTGTCAATATTTGACACAACTAAAAAATTGGACTCGAACCTGACACAGAATTTTCGGGTTCGGGTTAGAGTTTTCAACCCATTTCAAAAATTGGGTCAGGTTCGGGTTGACCCAGAAGTCCGAAAATAACCTGCTAACTAGGTTACCCCCCCCCCCCCCCTATATTTTGTGGTGCTAAACCTCAGTCATAATAATTTTAATACTAAGATTGACCGAGCTGCCCTACCCCCCGCTATGCTGCCCAGCTGACCCGCTGCCCGCTTACGTGACCGCGTCGCTTCGGCCGCTGCCTTCGCATCGCATCTGTTGCCCCGCTGTCAACGAACGTCGGATGAAGGACTGCCGGACGCAGCTGTCGCGAAGATGCTCACGGCGCTACTTTGATAGAATCAATATTTTCAACTTCATCACAAAATCAACCAAGGTAAAATGTTCGACCACGAATTTATGCTTTGATCCAACAGGAGCCTAATGAATCAATATATGTTAATACAGATGAATGAGATGTCTTTAATCTAGTAACTTTTTATGTTATATCAAATGTTTTGCTTTATCCAGTTATCTAATTATGTTATATCGAAGATTTTATTTTATTCTGTTATGTATCCAATGTTGAAGTTTAAGTTCAATAAAATTAAAATGATGTTTTGCTTATGCTCAATTTAACTTGTAGTAGTATCCTATAACTAAAATGTCATTATAAATTTCAATGGCGAAAGTTTTATAAGAAGGGGAGATTATAAGGATCGGATTTTGCTAGTTCAATTCAACTGGCTATAATCAAAAGTGAATGCAAGTAGGTGAGCGGAACCGAGTGAAGCAAGCAGGCGTGGGAGCTATTGACCGGATCAGATCACATAGATAAGTGGGGAAATGCGTCAAAAGTGAAAAATAGCGAGTCCTCAGGCGAGAAAACTTCTTTTTGCTTCATCGAGTTCGACGAATGAGCAAAAGAAACTAAGAAAGCTATGACCAATAGGAGAAGGATGAGGAAGGAAATAGAGAGAAAGAGGAAGGAAGGGAGATTGAGAGAGTGATAGCGGAAGAAATAGAGAAGGTTAGGGCGAACGATGAGAGAGGGATCGAGTGATAAGAAGGCACAGTTTGGAAAGGTGATTTTATTATTATTATTTTTATAAATTAGTAAATGTTGTTTAAGGAAATTTAATCTAAAATTTTATATTTTTAAAAATATTATATCAAATATTTTAATGATAAATGGAAGATATGCAAAGGGTTGGAGAGCATATATTCAAATGAATTTTTATCCATAAATTAAATTATTATTAATTTAAATATTTATAGAAGAATGAGTTAGTATTAACGTAAGAGAGAAAAGTGAAATTTATGTTATGCAAGGAAATAATAATAAGTTAATTAAAGAAATGTATATTAGTAATGACATGTCACCAAAATCGTTTTGATCGTGCATGAATTTCGAGGTATGAATTTCGAGGTATATTCAAGTTGGAAACTTCTAAAATTAAATATGTGACCATCTAAACTCCAATTTTAGTTAACTTAGAGTCAAACTGAATGTCTCGAAAAGACGAACCGAATGACACCAAAATTGATCAAAAACCAGCCCAAATGAGTCTGAAGTAAGAGTCCGGAGTATATTGAGAATGTTCAAAGCATTAATTGGATGACAAAATGATATCCAAATATGATATGATTATAGTCAAATTGAGCAGCTCGGTGAGAAAAATCCAATTAGCCCAAGATCATTGAATTTCGACATCATTAAGGCACCTACACATTTGAAAAACACTCTATGAAAGGGGGAATCAATATGGGCCATCCAATCGAGCACTCCATCTGATCCAGCACTCCGAACCTATCATAGATCTTCTCTATATTTACGGGGTATGCCACTCACAAAAATCTATAAATAGACCCCCACTCTCTACATGAGGGGAGACATTTGATTGGAGATTGGAGAAAGCTCTGAGTCTTTAAGAGCTCCAGCACCACCGTCGGCAAACCTCTATCGAACATCGCAGGACCACCGCCCAGTCGTCGGATTTCCACCCAGTCACTGACTGCCACCAGACTTCCACTCGGCCCCCGACTGCCATCAGACTTTCACCAGGCAGGACATCAACATGGACTTCCACCCAACCATTGTCGAACCACCGCCCGGTCCCTAACAGCAGCCAAAGTTCCACATGACCATCATCGCTGCCACCTGGCCGTAGACTGTTGTCGGACTACCACCCGGTCATCGACGATTGCCAGACTTCCGCCCAACCCCTGCCGGACCACTGCAAAACTACCTCCTGTCCGTCGACCACAGCTAGACTTTCACCCAACTGTTGACCGTCATCGAACTTTCGCACATCGATCTTTGAACTGTCATCCGGCTGCCGACCTCTGCCACCTACCGACTACGGTCCCTTCGACCACTATCGCCGCCGACTACAATCCCTCTAACCACTATCATCTGCCTACTATGGTCCCTTCGACCTCGCCCACTTACTACAATCCCTATGACCAATGTCGTCCGCCAACCCTGTGACATCCGCCACCGATCCCTCATACCACCATTGCCTGCTAACTACGGTCCGTTCGACCACTGTCGCCCGTCGACTACGTTCCCTACCAGCTTCATCGCCCATGAACTATGGTCCCTCCATCGCTCACCGACTATGGTTCCTCCGACCACCGTGACTCGCCGACTACGATCTCTCCGACCTCCATCTCTTACAACTTGGAATTATTTGTTTAATAATTTTAATACTTAAATTTTGTTATTTATTCGCACAAAAATTAAAATTATAAATAACAAATAAAAATATCAATTATTATTGATATCTTTCAAAACTTTGCACATGACGTACGTCAATCCTATGAACAAACTTTCTAGCAATTTCTTAATGCTACCACTGAGGTCCTAATTTAAAAAAAAATATTAAAAAGAAATAACCTTACTAAAAAGATTTTTTTTCCCCCTTTTATTCTCCTTCATACAACAGCTACATCATTAAACGACTGCAATTTTGAAGAAATTGTCGGACCTCATCGGATAAAGATAAGCCAACTTGAGAGATCACAAGTTGAGCCTTGTCACACTAAAGCTTGAGCATGTTTGATATGCAAGCTTGAGTTTAAGCTTATGGCTTGATAATATCGCAAATTGACAAGCTCAAGCTCATTTATCATTAATGCTTGAATTTAGGCTTCAGCTTGATAAGCTCAGCTCACAATCTCGTTAGTGAGTCAAGTTCAAATTGAGTTATGACTCGGCTCGACTTGATTACATCCCCACCACCATCGCACACTGCTATTCACGTTGATGCCATTCTTCAAGAAATCCCAATGTCCCAACATGATTCCATCTCAACTTCTCATATATTCAGTGCCACCCTTCATTTGCCACAAGTCTTGTCACAACGGGATCTCTTTGCATCTTTTATATTTCTTCGTAATTTAGGATTGTTGGAATGAGCAACTATAGTGCTAACGGTGTTGTAAGTTGAGTAAATAGTACAATTTAGGTGTTAAACATATAAAAATAATAATTTTATATATTATGATTATAAATTCTCTTAATAATAGATGATAATTAGTCTCTAAAAAAATGTGCTTGGTCAATATGAATCTTGAGGTAATATTTAAATTAGATATTTTCAAAGTTGAATTCATGACCATCAGAACTTCAATTTTAACAAACTTATAATCAAATAAAATGTCTCAATAACATGAAACCATCGACACTACAAAATGATCTGATTTGTGTTTAGATGAACCTAAGTCAAGCATTTGTAGCATACTTGAAAGTGTGAAGCCATCAACTTAGGGGATCAAATAGTCAAATCAAATTGCTAAACAAAACGAATCTAACGAGCCTTTTTTTTTTTCCTTCTCAAAATTTCCACAAAAAAATATTATGAAATATTACAATTTGTATTGTTTTTTGTTGAATCTTTGCACAAAACTTAAATAATAAATAATCACTTAGCTACACAAATTTTGTAGCATGTAATAATAATAATAATAATATAGTATAATTTACTATTAATTTGAAATAAAGCTCAAATAAAAATATATGAAATATACGAAAAATAATTTACTATTAATTTGAATATACATTTATTCAAGTAGTCAGGAGAGTCTCGTTAGTCATGATCTTACTTTTGTAGAGTTATATAAATATCATCAATTAAAAAAAAAAAAGCCTAGTATACTAATTTTGAATAAGATTCAAATAAAATTATATGAATCATATGAAAAATAATATTATACTAATTTGAATTCAAATGAATACAACCTTCTTGTTTTTAAATTATTTTTTAGTATTTTTAACATTGAGCGAATTTAATTATAAATCCATGATAACAAAAAAATTTAGAAGCCAAATCTATGATCTTATAATTGGAAGCTAAATTTAGTATAAATTTGGGATATTTTCCTCACTATTTTACTTTTTAAAAATTTGTGAGATAAGAATCATATGTAATAGTGTATGATAGATATAAGAAAATTCTGATATGGTAAGAAACTATTTTTCAAAAAAAAAAAATATTTTCTTATAATTAAATCTAAAAAATATATAAGAGCTATAAGAAAATTAATATATATATATATATATATTCGTGGTAGTTGAGAGATTGAGTGTTTAAAGTTATAGTTTTATACGAAGATCTAGCACATAGACAAATGAAATAGAGGGGTGCCGGATCTTCATACAATAATAAGATGTCAAATACTATCTCTCTAATATTGTAATTATTTTGACAAGCAATAATATATATATATCCCGATCATAAAAAATTTTCTAATATTTCTTTCCATGATAATTTAATGATCAGTTTTATAAAAACTCGCAGTGGCAAACGCTTCAACCACCCAGCTAGAGTAGGCAATGCCTGGTTTGACTCTTTCAAAATTGCAGCTAATCCGTTGAAATATAACAATCTAATTTTCTTCCCTTTGGGAAAATCGCACCCTTTTCCGCGGCGGATAACATTGAAAATCCAATAGCTTTGGAAATACTGCCAAGTGACCTCATTAAATATTTTTGTTTGTTTGTTTGAACTTTTGAGCAAATTAATCTCCAATTCACATGCATCACATAAATAAATTTCGTGTAATATATATTGTTGCTGGCTAGAATGTACGCGGCGATAGAGTTAGAGTCCTACGTACGTCTTAGCGTTGCACGAATATACAGCTCGCACATAGAGAACACAAGATTTTTTACGTGGAAAAGCCTGAAAAGAGAAAAAATTATAGGGTTTGACCCAGTTGAAAGTGATTCCACTAGAATTTGAGTAGGTTACAGCAGGTTGACTCGTCCTTGAGGGCGATCATATTACAAATGTCAACTGTAAAGTTGAAATCTAGTGACAAACAAGGATGCTAGTCCGCCGAAACTTGGTGGTCTGTCATAATTTCGGGCCTTAGGTGATGATGCGAAAGATGTTTGGACGTTAGGTGGTGGTTCGGCAGAACCCCGGGCCTTAGGGGGGGGGGGGGGGGGGGGTGTTCGGCAGAAGTAAGGGCCTCAGGTGGTGATCCGGCAGAAGTGAGGGCATCAAGTGGTGGTCCGACGGAGGTGAGAGCCTCAATTGGTGGTCCGGCGGAGCTCAGGGTCTTAAGTGGTGGTCCAGCGAAGCTCAGGGCCTTAAGTTATAGTTCGGCGGAGGTGAGGGCCTCAACTGGTGGTTCGACGGAGCTCAGGGCCTTAAGTAATAGTCCGTCACAAACGAAACCTTAGTTGATATCCTAAATTCTCAATCGACAAATCAAACTAGGTTGCATTTCATTGTTGAACTAAGTTGTTGGCATAAAACTCTCCCATTTGATAATTTACTCGCTATTTTGTTTTAGAACAATAGGGTGCAAAGCAGAGCAGTTGGCCATTGTTTGTCACTGGCGGCCAACGATTATCATCATTGTTGACTTTATATTATATATATTTATTTTAAGCTAATACAAAAATTAATCACCTACATTTATTTCTGGTACGACTATAAATAACTCAAAATATTTCAAATACATTATATTTTCTTACAGTATAATTCATTTCAATTCATATTACTTTTTTCAAAAATCAAACAGCCTCTTACTAATTATTTTCAAAGTTTTTTTAAAACAATTTTTTAGGGGTTTTACATGCACGCCAAAAAAAATTTATATCTTATTTATCTAATAATTAAAATTCCGTATTTTCTTATATAATGCTTCAAAATTTTTTAGCACGTTAAGAATGCTGAAATATTTATTTTTAAAATAAAATACATATATTCTTATGTAATTGAATACTAACGTATTATATATAAAAAAATAAATATTAAATATAAGAAAGATATATGATGAATTTATAAGGGATAATAGAAAAAAAAAGGATAATAGCATTCTTTTAAATTCAATTGTTCTTAAAGATAAGAAAATAAATTCATATTTTCTTCAAAAAAAAAAAAACTTAGGAAATTGTGACACCATTTTGATTAGAAATTTTTTAAAAAAATTACCGTAATATATTTTGATTGTATTTAAAATATATAAATTTATATGATTTTGAATTACAGATAATATGAAATGTATAATAAAATAATAATATAAGACAATATCAATATAAAACTATATAGAAAAATTGATATTTGTTTTTTTTTTTTATTACTATAATAATTATGTAAGAGTATCGCGTTGTAAATTATTTTTTTCTTACCGACAGGAGATTCGGTACTTTTAAATAAAGCATATATGAGAACATAACATCGAAACCGGCCTTAGCTCAGTTGGTAGAGCGGAGGACTGTAGTCGTTGCAGATAAATCCTTAGGTCGCTGGTTCGAATCCGGCAGGTCGGAATCTTTTTATTCCAATTAAATTTTGTTTATTTTTAATACTCAGTTAAATTACATATTTTATGGGGCGTTTCAAGTGAATTTCAAGATATATCATTTTAATTCTTAAATTTTAATATCATTTTAATTACTAAATTTAGATTTCAAATATAAAAACCATGATTAAGTGATCCTTCCACAACTTTTTCTCATTTGTTGGGTCAATTAATATATCATAGTGAATGTGTGTGAAAGAATTAAGTCGACTCATGAGCCCGCTTGTTTAAAAATATTAATAAAAATTATTTTTAAAATATGTTAGGATTCAAGATTTTAAGTATAAAGTATGAAAAATATTTAAATTATATCTCAATTTCTTATATTAAGTAAATTATTATTTATTTTCTTATAATTTCTCGTTCTTTTTATCATTTTATTATAATAATTGCCTTGAATCATAATAATTTTCTTTCTTTCATAGTAAACAAGTCAGCTCGTGAGCCAGCTCGAACTCGATTAATTAATCAAGCTCATGCCACAAACTAGGGCTGACTCGGGCTCGGCTGGAATCGTTTACAACCCTAATATTGATTATTAATTATGTATATTGATTATTAGTTATGTGTTAGAAAATTTGTGTCTGAGATTAATATCGTAAAGTAATACAAAATTTTGATATACACAAAAAGGTTCTTTACAGAGTTTAGATATTCACTAGTGTAAATGATTGTGATGATTATTGATGGTGGTCGTAGTAGTTAGTAGTAGTTAGCAGAAAAATTAAGATAAATTTTTTGCTCACTTAGTTCAACTTGAAAGTTAAGAGAGTTTTTAAGTTCACTTAGCTCTTGAACTTCCCCTTGTGTTGAGAATAAGATTATAATTATAGCTGTTTTGGTATGGCGTTTTGGTAAATTTGGCCAAAATATAAAGCACTCCATCATATAGTGCATATTGATACACATAATCATAGATCATTTATCAAACATTTGAATGATTCAACAATGTCAGAATTGAGTGATCCTAAGCTAGTTAGATTCATCTAGTTGAGCCACTCGATTTGACTATATGTATGCTATGAGTAGAAGTCATTTGATAATTTTACATTCACAATTTTTTAAACATAATTCAAGTGTTTGATTTGAGCTTATTTGGAGTTAGATCAGATCAATTGTAGCATTGATAGGCTTGTCTCATTAAGACATTCATAAATTAAAGTTCAAATGATCCTGAATTTAATTACGAGAGTTTTTAATTTAGATATTATTTTGAGACTTGTGTCGATCATATGAATTTTTGGAGTCATATCAGTGTTATTTACCAAGAGAATTTTATTAGAATAGCAAATATTTTATTATGACCCAAATAATTCTTAATAGAGGAATGCATTGGGCTTGTTATGTGATAGAAAAGTTCCTCTGAAGGGAAAATTTTATAAGATGGTAGTGAAAGCTTCAATGCTTTATGCACAGAATGTTGGCAATTAAAAGGGAGCATAATATTAAGTGTTGCAGAGGTGAGGATGCTCAGGCGGACGAGTAGATTTACTCTTTGAGATAGTATACGAAATGAACATATAGATGAAAAGGTTGGAGTAGCTCCAGTGGAAGATAAGATTAGAGAGAGTCGCTTTAGATGATTTGGTCACATAAAACGGCAGCCTTCTGATGACCCGATTAGTAAGTAGATGTATTAGATTTGATTTATGTTAAGAATGGTAGAGGCATAAATGCTTGTTATTATTATTGTTGTTGTACCCAAATAATTCTTAAAAGGTGTTATTTATCATTAAAAAAAGTCAAATTTATTCAATTTAAGTTTTATAGTAGTAATATAAATTTTGACTGATTAAAAATATGGAAGAGGTTGGCTAAGTAGTACCTTAAATCATGTTCTGTTTTAATTATTAAAAAATGAATAATAATATTTATAATATAATTTGTGCAAAAATAAGAAAACAAAGCACTCAAAATTAAAAGATAATTTTTCAAACTTTGGATATATTTAAACTCTCTATAAAAATATTAATCTCTTGTGTTATCTTCTGTTTATGTTCATTTATATTTTAATTTCAAGCATTTAATTTTTAATTTTATGTGATTTACGTTGACATTCTTATATAAATTATATCACAGCTATCTAATGTAATTTTCTTCTCTTTTTATTCAATAAAAGACATTAATTCCTAATAAAAAATTTGCCCTAATACATCTAAAAAAAATGAACTTGACCAATGTGAATCTCGATATAATACTTAAATTAAAAATTTACTAAATTAAATTCAGGATTACCCAAACTTTCATTTCAGTAAGCTTATAATTGGACATAACATATTGTGAAGACAAATCTTTCAATAATATAAGTGATCTGATATGAATACAAATGAACACAAATTAGACACTTGAACTATATTTAAAAACTTCAGAACATTATTAAATGATTAAATTGTCTCCAAATCATGCATGTTTATAGTCAAATAGAGTGGCTCGATGAGTTGAATCCAATAAGCTGAAGATCAATTCTGAGACTACTAATGAACTCAAACACTGAATGATCATACCTTAATTGTTTGATTAGGGCCGGGACACCCAATCTTTCAAATCTCTTCAATGGGAATCAAGCAATTATTTTTAGTTGTGCATAATTGCATCTTTTTCAATGTCTAGAAATAACATAGTATTATATCTTTAATTATATAGTGATTTTTTTTTCAATTGGGCTAGATCCTAATTTTTATCTTTTTTATTATTATTATTTTTCAAATTAAAAAGTATCATATTTCTTACAACTCTTATTATGCTTATATTAGATCTTTATATACAATTAAAATATTAAATAAGTAAAATTTCTATAATCATAACTTTTTTGGTATGTATGATTTCATAACAAAGTATACTTAGGCTACATTTAGGATTGCTTTCTTATTGTTTCTTAATTTTTTTTTTTTTTATAATTTTTTTTTTTAAAATTTACTTTAAAAGCAATAAAAAAGACATTGCCGAATGAAACGCTAGTTCTCAATGAAACCTTAGTTCTCACGGAATATGCAATGAGGTTGGCAATTATATATCTTCCAATAAGTGAATGCCAAATGGATGAGACGGCTCATTTAGGTGGGTTTTGCTTCAAATATATTCTATTAATTTATGTCCAGTTGGCTAATTGAGATGAGGACGCCTGGCATCCCAGTGATGCACACCTAAACTTTTATTACGTCCGGTGTAAAGACGTAGAGGAATGTCCGGTTGGAGGCAATTTTCCGCTAAAAAACTAGGTATTTGCTCGGTACAACTAGGTATTATTTGATAATAATGAGGAATACCGTTCTCTGAAGACCAATACCGAGTTATACCGAGCTGTACCGAGTTTTTCTGGGAAAAATTCGGTACAACTTTTGTATAACTCGGTATTTGCTCGGTAAAGCTTGGTATAACTCGGTATTGGGTCTTCAAATGATGGTATTCTTCATTATTGTTTGGTTTTGCTCGGTACAACTCATTTTTTGGCGGGAATTTGCCTCTGACCGGACGTTCCTCTACGTCCGGTCGGAGGACGTAATAATTGTTCATAACTTTGCACTTTTCTCCGGCCCAATAAAAACTTTGATAGACCCGGCCGTTTTCTTTATTGCCTAACAAAAGTGATAACTGTAAACAAAAGCTATAGAAGGCCCAAATAAATACTCACCAGCCCAAAAATTAGCCTAATAAGGGCCACATCATATAAAATAATTCCTCGGTTTTACCTATTATTCTCTAAAATTAAAAAAAAAAGTGTATATTGTATATAACAATTCCATTAAATATAGCTGCTGCTGATTGATAAATTCACAGTTTTTTGTCTTATCGATTCACGAATAGCTAGAAGAAAAAAATCATAGGGCCTTGCTCATGTCAGAGGATTTGTCATAAGATTCCACTATAAGTGAGTGGGTTACAATGGTTGACTTATCCCTTAACTTGGAGAATGTGAAATTACAATAGTTTGGAGAGTCGGTTGACTTTCATATGAGTACTTGGGAGTTTGTAATGACCGTGGTTAGATGACAAAAGTTGGAAGTCTGGTAGAAATAGCCGGGAGAAGGTCCAACAAAGGTTGAGGACTGGGAAGAGGTCCGACTTTGGTTGGTGGTCATGCAGAGGTCCGACTTTGGTTGGTGGGCAGTTGTCTTGCAAAGATCCGATGGCGGTCGATGGCCAGACGGAGGTTCGGGTGGTGGTCGACGATTAGCATTCTGATAGAGGCTTGGGGCAGTCGACGACCAAGCAGAAGTCCAACAGCAGTAGGTGGTCTGCGGCCTTGCAGAGATCCAGCGGAGGTTGGCGACTTGGCGGAGGTCCACAATAGTTGACAGCCAAGCGGAGATCTGACGGTGGCCTATCGACGAAATTCGCCTGCGATGGTAGCGTGATTTGATCCTCCAAAATATATAGCCAAGATCACCAATTTTGATAAAATCTTAGTAAATATAAAAATGTATATATTTTTTCTTAAAATAATTATTTATATAATAAAAGTAAAAAAAAAATTTATTGATATCATGCAATTTTTTCATATTTTTTAATTAATATTGAATAGATATTAATTTTTCACAGCTTAATAAGGTTTTACAAATTATAAAATGATTTAACATGTATTAAACAATCAACAACCGAGTCAACACGCAGGTAGCGTGATTTGACCTCTTGTTTTGGATCTCACAAGGAGCAATTATTATGTCCGGCCAACCGAACTCGTTCAGAGGCTAATAACCACGCGTCACATCATCAAAAACTCGGTATTGCTCGGTATATATTCGGACCGTTCAATTTTTGACCGGATGTAATAATTTCTCTCTAACAAGAGGTCAAATGTTCTTCCATAACGCTCGACCAAAAGCTTAAAAAAAAAAAGCTTGGACAAAAGTTTTTCTTATTGAAATGAAGCAGAACTTATAAGAATATTAACAATAATTTGGAAATCTCTTCTCAACCTCTTTTTTTTTTTTTGGAAAACTGAGGATAGCTTGCAGGATTTGTAAAAATAGAAATATGTATAAGATTTTATTTGGGACAGTTTTATTATTGCTTTTTAAAATAATTTTTTAGCAAAAAATAAATTATTTATACTAAAAAATTATTTTACGAAACAGCCGTCTCAAATGAAGCGTAAGTTGGATAGTCAAGTCTTTGCTACCATAATTCAATCGATGATTAGATAAATGGTTTCTGAAGTCGTCTAAATTCCTTAGAATTTTGACTGTTTGGCTCAGGGTAGTCTCAATCATTGCTTTCAAAACAGAAGACTCAAGCTTTTGCTCACCTATAGGAAAATTTATTACGTACTCCGACCGGACGTAGAGGAACGTCCGGTCAGAGGCCAAATCGCGCCAAAAAATGAGAAATACCGAGCAATACCAAACAATAAGGAGGAATACCATCACGTGAAGACCCAATACCGAGTTATACAGAGCTATACCGAGCAATACCGAGTTATACAAAAGTTGTATCTAAAAACTCGGTACAACTCGGTATTGCTCGGTATAGCTTAGTATAACTCAGTATTGGTCTTCACAGAGCGGTATTTCTCGTTATTATCAAATAATACCTAGCAATACCGAGCAAATATCGAATTTTTTGGCGGGATTTTGCCTCCGATCGGACGTTCCTCTACGTCCTTACACCGGACCTAATAAAAGTTCTACCTATAGATGCTATATGATCAATTACCATATTATTATTTTTTTAAATAATTGTGGGTCTTGCACCTGTGAGATTGATTGCTGATAGACTTACTGAAGAATTAATGGACATCACCATACACGTCACAAGCCGACGTGACAACGGGCCGATAACCCGTTCCAAAAAAAAAAAAAACCATATTATCAATTTATCTAGAAAAGCCTTTAGAGTGTGAAAAGGAGAAATGATAGCTCTGCTTTCTTTTTTGTACAGATTCCTCTGAACGGAAGTCGTGGGATAGCTTTATCTTTATTTAGGTATAGTTGTATTTTATTTACTTTATTTTATTTTATTTTATTTACAATAATCCATAAAAACATTAATGGGTGTTTACATAGGTTAATTACAATTATATTAACAATAATTTGATGAACTTTTTATCAGTCAAATATTTCAAAAAAAAATCATTATATCCTGTAAATTTATTTATACCTCGCTTGATTAAGGCTTCGTTTGGGACGGCTTTTTTATTGATTTTTAAAACGAATTTTAGTACAAAAATAAAAAAATTTGTACTAAAACTCCGTTTTAGAAAGCAATAAAAAAGCCGTTCCAAACGAAGCCTAAATCAAATGCTCGGTTCAAAAATGGAGACTAGTGACATGTGGCGGAGCTAAAATGTTTGCATATGACATAAATTTGTAGTTAAGACCTTATTAAAAAATGTCAATTTAGAAGAATTTGAATTTTATTTTTAATAAAACCAACACTAAATATTTAAATTGAAATAAAATTAAACGTAGGTTTGTGTGTAATACACATAACAAAATATAAAACATAGAATTCAATGATTTTTTTAAAGTAAATATTTATATATTTGAAATATCAAAATATTATTTCACTATGAACTATTAAAAGAAAAGTTAAAATAATCATTCAAAAAGAATGAGGACATTTTGAAAATCATCTATTTAGTACTCCACTAATAAAAAATTGTGGCCCCGCCCCTACGCATGATATGTGTAAATTTTATGTCAATTTAGATGACTAAAGATTTATTATTATTATTATTTATGAATAAAAATTAACTAGAGAATTTTTTTAATATTACATGTTGTAGAGATGAGGATGCTGAGATGATGAGTAACTTTACTCTTAGAGTTAGCGTATAAAACGGGCATATACAAGAAAAGGTTGGAGCAATTCCAATGAAATATAAGATTAGTGAGGGTCATCTTAGATGGGTTGGTCAAATAAAAAGGTGGTCTTTTGCAGGGGCGGAACCAGCCATAACTTTCAGGGGGGGCAAACGTATAAGTAACTGTTCGCATATATGTCGGGGGTCAAAGGGGGCAGCGCCGCCTGGCGGGGTTCGACCTGTCCGGTCAGGTCGCGGGGTCAAGGGCAGCGCCCCAGTGGGGGTTTCCGGGGGCAGCGCCCCAGAACAAATTTTGATTTACTATTTCTCTTTGTATTTGGTTCATCATTCCCTAACAATAACACATATATACAATGTATTTAATTATATTGTGGGCAATTGCCTAAAAATCATAGTATTTTAATATTTTTAGGGGGGGGCGTTATAGAGTTTAGATATTCGCTAGTGTAAATGATTGTAATGATTATTGATGGTGGTCGTTGTAGTAGTTAGCAGAAAAATTAAGATAAATTTTTTGCCACTTAGTTAATGAAAGTTAAGAGAGTTTTTTAAGTTCACTTAGCTCATGAACTTCCCTTGTGTAGAGAATAAGATTTTAATTATAGCTTTTTTGGGATGACGTTTTGATAAATTTGGCAAAATATAAAGCACTCCTCATATAGTGCATATTGATACACATAATCATAGACATTTATCAACATTTGAATGATCAACAATGTCAGAATGGTGATCCTAAGCTAGTTAGATTCATCTTGTTGAGCCACTCGATTTGACTATATGTATGTTGAGTAGAAGTCATTTGATAATTTTACATTCACAATTTTTTAAACATAATTCAAGTGTTTGATTTGAGCTTATTTGGAGTTAGATCAGATCAATTGTAGCATTGATAGGCTTGTCTCATTAGACATTCATAAATTAAAGTTCAAATGATCCTGAATTTAATTAAGAGAGTTTTTAATTTAAATATTATTTTGAGACTTGTGTCGATCATATGAATTTTTGGAGTCATATCAGTGTTATTACCAAGGAATTTTATTAGAATAGCAAATATTTTATTATGACACCAAATAATTCTTAATAGAGGAATGCATTGGGCTTGTGTATGTGATAGAAAAGTCCTCTCAAGGGAAATTTTTATAAGATGGTAGTGATAAAGCTTCAATGCTTTATGCACAGAATGTTGGCAATTAAAAGGGAGCATAATTTTAAGTGTTGCAGAGGTGAGGATGCTCAGGCGGACGAGTGGATTTACTCTTTGAGATAGTATACGAAATGAACATATTGATGAAAAGGTTGGAGTAGCTCCAGTGGAAGATAAGATTAGGAGAGTCGCTTTAGATGATTTGGTCACATAAACGGCAGCCTTCTGATGACGATTAGTAAGTTGATGTATTAGATTTGATTTTTGTTAAGAATGGTAGAGGCATAAAATGCTTGTTATTATTATTGTTGTTGTACCCAAATAATTCTTAAAAGGTGTTATTTATCATTAAAAAAAAGTCAAATTTATTCAATTTAAGTTTTATAGTAGTAATATAAATTTTGACTGATTAAAAATATGGAAGAGGTTGGCTAAGTTGTACCTTAAATCATGTTCTGTTTTAATTATTAAAAAAATGAATAATATATTTATAATATAATTTGTGCAAAAATAAGAAAACAAAGCACTCAAAATTAAAAGATAATTTTTTCAAACTTTGGATATATTTAAACTCTCTATAAAAATATTAATCTCTTGTGTATCTTCTGTATTATGTTCATTTATATTTTAATTTCAAGCATTTAATTTTTAATTTTATGTGATTTACGTTGACATTCTTTTATAATTTATATCAAAGCTATCTAATGTAATTTTCTTCTCTTTTTATTCAAAAAAGACATTAATCCTAATAAAAATTTGCCCTAATACATCTAAAAAAAAGAACTTGACCAATGTGAATCTCGATATAATACTTAAATTAAAAATTTACTAAATTAAATTCAGGATTACCCAAACTTTCATTTTCAGTAAGCTTTTAATTGGACATAACATATGTGAAGACAAATCTTTCAATTTATATAAGTGATCTGATATGAATTAAAATGAACACAAATTAGACACTGTAATATATTTAAAAACTTCAGAACAATTATTAATGATTAAATTGTCTCCAAATCATGCATGTTTATAGTCAATAGAGTGGCTCGATGAGTTGAATCCAATAGCTGAAGATCAATTCTGAGACTACTAATGAACTCAAACACTGAATGATCATAACCTTATTGTTTGATTAGGGCCGGGACACCCAATCTTTCAAATCTCTTCAATGGGAATCAAGCAATTATTTTAGTTGTGCATAATTGCATCTTTTTCAATGTCTAGAAATAACATAGTATTATATCTTTATATTATATAGTGATTTTTTTTTTCAATTGGGCTAGATCCTAATTTTATCTCTTTTTTTTATTATTATTTTTCAATAAAAAAGTATCATATTTCTTACAACTCTTATTATGCTTATATTAGATTTTATATACAATTAAATATTAAATAAGTTAATATTCTATAATCATAACTTTTTGGTATGTATGATTTCATAACAAAGTTTACTTAGGCTACATTTAGGATTGCTTTCTTATTGTTTCTTAAATTTTTTTTTTTTTTTTATAATTTTTTTTTATAAACTTACTTTAAAAGCAATAAAAAAGACATTGCCGAATGAAACGCTAGTTCTCATGAAACCTTAGTTCTCACGGAATAGCAATGGAGTGGCATTATATATCTTCCAATAAGTGAATGCCAAATGGATGAGGACGCTCATTTAGGTGGGTTTTGTTCAAAATATATTCTATTAATTATGTCCAGTTGGCTATTGAGGTGAGGACGCCTGGCATCCCAGTGATGCACACCTAAACTTTTATTACGTCGGTGTAAAGACGTAGAGGAATGTCCGGTTGGAGGCAATTTTCCGCTAAAAAACTAGGTATTTGCTCGGTACAACTAGGTATTATTTGATAATATAATGAGGATACTGTTCTCTGAAGACCAATACCGAGTTATACCGAGCTGTACCGAGTTTTTCTGGGAAAAACTCGGTACAACTTTTGTATAACTCCGGTATTTGCTCGGTAAAGCCTGGTATAATTCGGTATTGGGTCTTCAATGTGATATTCTTCATTAATGTTTGGTTTTTGCTCGGTACAACTCATTTTTGGCGGGATTTGCCTCCGACCGGACGTTCCTCTACGTCCGGGTCGGAGACGTAATTATTGTTCATAACTTTGCACTTTTCTCCGGCCCAATATAAACTTTGATGACCCGCGTTTTCTTTATTGCCTAACAAAGTGATACTGTAAACAAAAGCTATGAAGGCCCAAATAAATACTCACAGCCCAAAAATTAGCCTAATAGGGCCACATCATATAAAATAATTCCTCGGTTTTACCTATTATTCTCTAAAATTAAAAAAAAAAAAGTGTATATTGTATATAACAATTCCATTAAATATAGCTGCTGCTGATTGATAAATTCACAGGTTTTTTGTCTTATCGATTCACGAATAGCTAGAAGAAAAAATCATAGGGCCTTGCTCATGTCAGAAGATTTGTCATAAGATTCCACTATAAGTGAGTGGGTTACAATGGTTGACTTATCCCTTAACTGGAGAATGTGAAATTACAATAGTTTGGAGGTCGGTTGACTTTCATATGAGTAATTGGGAGTTTGTAATGACCGTGGTTAGATGACAAAAGTTGGAAGTCTGATAGAAATAGCCGGGAGAATGTCAACAAAGGTTGAGGACTGGGAAGAGGTCCGACTTTGGTTGGTGGTCATGCAGAGGTCCGACTTTGGTTGGTGGGCAGTTTCTTGCAAAGATCGATGGCGGTCGATGGCCAGACGGAGGTTCGGGTGGTGGTCGACGTTAGCATTTGATAGAGGCTTGGGGCGAGTCGACGACCAAGCAGAAGTCACAGCAGTAGGTGGTCTGCGGCCTTGCAGAGATCCAGCGGAGGTTGGCGACTGGCGGAGGTCCACAATAGTTGACAGCCAAGCGGAGATCTGACGGTGGCCTATCGACGAAATTCGCCATGCGATGGTAGCGTGATTTGATCCTCCAAAATATATAGCCAGACACCAATTTTGGTAAAATCTTAGTAAATTAAAAACGTATATATTTTTTCTTAAAATAATTATTTATAATAAAAGTAAAAAAAAAAATTTATTGATATCATGCAATTTTTCATATTTTTTAATTAATATGAATAGATATATATTTTTCACAGCTTAATAAGGTTTTACAAATTATAAAATGATTTAACATGTATTAAACAATCAACAACCGAGTCAACACGCAGGTTGCGTGATTGACCTCTTGTTTTGGTCTCACAAGGAGCAATTATTATGTCCGGCCAACCGAACTCGTTCAGAGGCTTATAATTCCATGATAATTTAATGATCAGTTTTATAAAAACTCGCAGTGGCAAACGCTTCAACCACCCAGCTAGAGTAGGCAATGCCTGGTTTGACTCTTTCAAAATTGCAGCTAATCCGTTGAAATATAACAATCTAATTTTCTTCCCTTTGGGAAAATCGCACCCTTTTCCGCGGCGGATAACATTGAAAATCCAATAGCTTTGGAAATACTGCCAAGTGACCTCATTAAATATTTTTGTTTGTTTGTTTGAACTTTTGAGCAAATTAATCTCCAATTCACATGCATCACATAAATAAATTTCGTGTAATATATATTGTTGCTGGCTAGAATGTACGCGGCGATAGAGTTAGAATCCTACGTACGTCTTAGCGTTGCACGAATATACAGCTCGCACATAGAGAACACAAGATTTTTTACGTGGAAAAGCCTGAAAAGAGAAAAAATCATAGGGTTTGACCCAGTTGAAAGTGATTCCACTAGAATTTGAGTAGGTAACAGCAGGTTGACTCGTCCTTGAGGGCGATCATATTACAAATGTCAACTGTAAAGTTGAAATCTAGTGACAAACAAGGATGCTAGTCCGCCGAAACTTGGTGGTTTGTCATAATTTCGGGCCTTAGGTGACGATGCGATAGATGTCTGGACGTTAGGTGGTGGTTCGGCAGAACCCCGGGCCTTAGGGGGGGAGGGGGGTGTTCGGCAGAAGTAAGGGCCTCAGGTGGTGGTCCGGCAGAAGTGAGGGCATCAAGTGGTGGTCTGACGGAGGTGAGAGCCTCAATTGGTGGTCCGGCGGAGCTCAGGGTCTTAAGTGGTGGTCCAGCGAAGCTCAGGGCCTTAAGTGATAGTTCGGCGGAGGTGAGGGCCTCAACTGGTGGTTCGACGGAGCTCAGGGCCTTAAGTAATAGTCCGTCACAAACGAAACCTTAGTTGATATCCTAAATTCTCAATCGACAAATCAAACTAGGTTGCATTTCATTATTGAACTAAGTTGTTGGCATAAAACTCTCCCATTTTATTGAACTAAGTTGTATTTTCTTACAGTATAATTCATTTCAATTCATATTACTTTTTTCAAAAATCAAACAGCCTCTTACTAATTATTTTCAAAGTTTTTTTAAAACAATTTTTTTAGGGGTTTTACATGCACGCCAAAAAAAATTTATATCTTATTTATCTAATAATTAAAATTCCGTATTTTCTTATATAATGCTTCAAAATTTTTTAGCACGTTAAGAATGCTGAAATATTTATTTTTAAAATAAAATACATATATTCTTATGTAATTGAATACTAACGTATTATATAAAAAAAATAAATATTAAATATAAGAAAGATATATGATGAATTTATAAGGGATAATAGAAAAAAAAGGATAATAGCATTTTTTAAATTCAATTGTTCTTAAAGATAAGAAAATAAATTCATATTTTCTTCAAAAAAAAAAAACTTAGGAAATTGTGACACCATTTTGATTAGAAATTTTTTAAAAAAATTACCGTAATATATTTTGATTGTATTTAAAATATATAAATTTATATGATTTTGAATTATAGATAATATGAAATTTATAATAAAATAATAATATACGGCAATATCAATATAAAACTATATAGAAAAATTGATATTTGTTTTTTTTTTAATTACTATAATAATTATGTAAGAGTATCGCGTTGTAAATTATTTTTTTCTTACCGACAGAAGATTTGGTACTTTTAAATAAAGCATATATGAGAGCATAACATCGAAACCGGCCTTAGCTCAGTTGGTAGAGCGGAGGACTGTAGTCGTTGCAGATAAATCCTTAGGTCGCTGGTTCGAATCCGGCAGGTCGGAATCTTTTTATTCCAATTAAATTTTGTTTATTTTTAATACTCAGCTAAATTACATATTTTATGGGGCGTTTCAAGTGAATTTCAAGATATATCATTTTAATTCTTAAATTTTAATATCATTTTAATTACTAAATTTAGATTTCAAATATAAAAACCATGATTAAGTGATCCTTCCACAACTTTTTCTCATTTGTTGGGTCAATTAATATATCATAGTGAATGTGTGTGAAAGAATTAAGTCGACTCATGAGCCGCTTGTTTAAAAATATTAATAAAAATTATTTTTAAAATATGTTAGGATTCAAGATTTTAAGTATAAAGTATGAAAAATATTTAAATTATATCTCAATTTCTTATATTAAGTAAATTATTATTTATTTTCTTATAATTTCTCGTTCTTTTTATCATTTTATTATAATAATTGCCTTGAATCATAATAATTTTCTTTCTTTCATAGTAAACAAGTCAGCTCGTGAGCCAGCTCGAACTCGATTAATTAATCAAGCTCATGCCACAAACTAGGGCTGACTCGGGCTCGGCTGGAATCGTTTACAACCCTAATATTGATTATTAATTATGTATATTGATTATTAGTTATGTGTTAGAAAATTTGTGTCTGAGATTTAATATCGTAAAGTAATACAAAATTTGGATATACACAAAAAGGTTCTTTACAGAGTTTAGATATTCGCTAGTGTAAATGATTGTAATGATTATTGATGGTGGTCGTAGTAGTTAGCAGAAAAATTAAGATAAATTTTTTGCTCACTTAGTTCAACTTGAAAGTTAAGAGAGTTTTTAAGTTCACTTAGCTCATGAACTTCCCCTTGTGTAGAGAATAAGATTATAATTATAGCTTTTTTGGGATGACGTTTTGATAAATTTGGCCAAAATATAAAGCACTCCTCATATAGTGCATATTGATACACATAATCATAGATCATTTATCAAACATTTGAATGATTCAACAATGTCAGAATTGAGTGATCCTAAGCTAGTTAGATTCATCTAGTTGAGCCACTCGATTTGACTATATGTATGCTATGAGTAGAAGTCATTTGATAATTTTACATTCACAATTTTTTAAACATAATTCAAGTGTTTGATTTGAGCTTATTTGGAGTTAGATCAGATCAATTGTAGCATTGATAGGCTTGTCTCATTAAGACATTCATAAATTAAAGTTCAAATGATCCTGAATTTAATTACGAGAGTTTTTAATTTAAATATTATTTTGAGACTTGTGTCGATCATATGAATTTTTGGAGTCATATCAGTGTTATTTACCAAGAGAATTTTATTAGAATAGCAAATATTTTATTATGACCCAAATAATTCTTAATAGAGGAATGCATTGGGCTTGTTATGTGATAGAAAAGTCCCTCTCAAGGGAAAATTTTATAAGATGGTAGTGAAAGCTTCAATGCTTTATGCACAGAATGTTGGCAATTAAAAGGGAGCATAATATTAAGTGTTGCAGAGGTGAGGATGCTCAGGCGGACGAGTGGATTTACTCTTTGAGATAGTATACGAAATGAACATATAGATGAAAAGGTTGGAGTAGCTCCAGTGGAAGATAAGATTAGAGAGAGTCGCTTTAGATGATTTGGTCACATAAAACGGCAGCCTTCTGATGACCCGATTAGTAAGTAGATGTATTAGATTTGATTTATGTTAAGAATGGTAGAGGCATAAATGCTTGTTATTATTATTGTTGTTGTACCCAAATAATTCTTAAAAGGTGTTATTTATCATTAAAAAAAAGTCAAATTTATTCAATTTAAGTTTTATAGTAGTAATATAAATTTTGACTGATTAAAAATATGGAAGAGGTTGGCTAAGTAGTACCTTAAATCATGTTCTGTTTTAATTATTAAAAAATGAATAATAATATTTATAATATAATTTGTGCAAAAATAAGAAAACAAAGCACTCAAAATTAAAAGATAATTTTTCAAACTTTGGATATATTTAAACTCTCTATAAAAATATTAATCTCTTGTGTTATCTTCTGTTTATGTTCATTTATATTTTAATTTCAAGCATTTAATTTTTAATTTTATGTGATTTACGTTGACATTCTTATATAAATTATATCACAGCTATCTAATGTAATTTTCTTCTCTTTTTATTCAATAAAAGACATTAATTCCTAATAAAAAATTTGCCCTAATACATCTAAAAAAAATGAACTTGACCAATGTGAATCTCGATATAATACTTAAATTAAAAATTTACTAAATTAAATTCAGGATTACCCAAACTTTCATTTCAGTAAGCTTATAATTGGACATAACATATTGTGAAGACAAATCTTTCAATAATATAAGTGATCTGATATGAATACAAATGAACACAAATTAGACACTTGAACTATATTTAAAAACTTCAGAACATTATTAAATGATTAAATTGTCTCCAAATCATGCATGTTTATAGTCAAATAGAGTGGCTCGATGAGTTGAATCCAATAAGCTGAAGATCAATTCTGAGACTACTAATGAACTCAAACACTGAATGATCATACCTTAATTGTTTGATTAGGGCCGGGACACCCAATCTTTCAAATCTCTTCAATGGGAATCAAGCAATTATTTTTAGTTGTGCATAATTGCATCTTTTTCAATGTCTAGAAATAACATAGTATTATATCTTTAATTATATAGTGATTTTTTTTTTCAATTGGGCTAGATCCTAATTTTTATCTCTTTTTTTTATTATTATTTTTCAAATTAAAAAGTATCATATTTCTTACAACTCTTATTATGCTTATATTAGATCTTTATATACAATTAAAATATTAAATAAGTAAAATTTCTATAATCATAACTTTTTTGGTATGTATGATTTCATAACAAAGTATACTTAGGCTACATTTAGGATTGCTTTCTTATTGTTTCTTAAATTTTTTTTTTTTTTATAATTTTTTTTTATAAACTTACTTTAAAAGCAATAAAAAAGACATTGCCGAATGAAACGCTAGTTCTCAATGAAACCTTAGTTCTCACGGAATATGCAATGAGGTTGGCAATTATATATCTTCCAATAAGTGAATGCCAAATGGATGAGACGGCTCATTTAGGTGGGTTTTGCTTCAAATATATTCTATTAATTTATGTCCAGTTGGCTAATTGAGGTGAGGACGCCTGGCATCCCAGTGATGCACACCTAAACTTTTATTACGTCCGGTGTAAAGACGTAGAGGAATGTCCGGTTGGAGGCAATTTTCCGCTAAAAAACTAGGTATTTGCTCGGTACAACTAGGTATTATTTGATAATAATGAGGAATACTGTTCTCTGAAGACCAATACCGAGTTATACCGAGCTGTACCGAGTTTTTCTGGGAAAAACTCGGTACAACTTTTGTATAACTCGGTATTTGCTCGGTAAAGCCTGGTATAATTCGGTATTGGGTCTTCAAATGATGATATTCTTCATTAATGTTTGGTTTTGCTCGGTACAACTCATTTTTTGGCGGGAATTTGCCTCCGACCGGACGTTCCTCTACGTCCGGTCGGAGGACGTAATAATTGTTCATAACTTTGCACTTTTCTCCGGCCCAATAAAAACTTTGATAGACCCGGCCGTTTTCTTTATTGCCTAACAAAAGTGATAACTGTAAACAAAAGCTATAGAAGGCCCAAATAAATACTCACCAGCCCAAAAATTAGCCTAATAAGGGCCACATCATATAAAATAATTCCTCGGTTTTACCTATTATTCTCTAAAATTAAAAAAAAAAAGTGTATATTGTATATAACAATTCCATTAAATATAGCTGCTGCTGATTGATAAATTCACAGTTTTTTGTCTTATCGATTCACGAATAGCTAGAAGAAAAAAATCATAGGGCCTTGCTCATGTCAGAAGATTTGTCATAAGATTCCACTATAAGTGAGTGGGTTACAATGGTTGACTTATCCCTTAACTTGGAGAATGTGAAATTACAATAGTTTGGAGAGTCGGTTGACTTTCATATGAGTACTTGGGAGTTTGTAATGACCGTGGTTAGATGACAAAAGTTGGAAGTCTGATAGAAATAGCCGGGAGAAGGTCCAACAAAGGTTGAGGACTGGGAAGAGGTCCGACTTTGGTTGGTGGTCATGCAGAGGTCCGACTTTGGTTGGTGGGCAGTTGTCTTGCAAAGATCCGATGGCGGTCGATGGCCAGACGGAGGTTCGGGTGGTGGTCGACGATTAGCATTCTGATAGAGGCTTGGGGCAGTCGACGACCAAGCAGAAGTCCAACAGCAGTAGGTGGTCTGCGGCCTTGCAGAGATCCAGCGGAGGTTGGCGACTTGGCGGAGGTCCACAATAGTTGACAGCCAAGCGGAGATCTGACGGTGGCCTATCGACGAAATTCGCCTGCGATGGTAGCGTGATTTGATCCTCCAAAATATATAGCCAAGATCACCAATTTTGATAAAATCTTAGTAAATATAAAAACGTATATATTTTTTCTTAAAATAATTATTTATATAATAAAAGTAAAAAAAAAATTTATTGATATCATGCAATTTTTTCATATTTTTTAATTAATATTGAATAGATATTAATTTTTCACAGCTTAATAAGGTTTTACAAATTATAAAATGATTTAACATGTATTAAACAATCAACAACCGAGTCAACACGCAGGTAGCGTGATTTGACCTCTTGTTTTGGATCTCACAAGGAGCAATTATTATGTCCGGCCAACCGAACTCGTTCAGAGGCTAATAACCACGCGTCACATCATCAAAAACTCGGTATTGCTCGGTATATATTCGGACCGTTCAATTTTTGACCGGATGTAATAATTTCTCTCTAACAAGAGGTCAAATGTTCTTCCATAACGCTCGACCAAAAGCTTAAAAAAAAAAAGCTTGGACAAAAGTTTTTCTTATTGAAATGAAGCAGAACTTATAAGAATATTAACAATAATTTGGAAATCTCTTCTCAACCTCTTTTTTTTTTTTTGGAAAACTGAGGATAGCTTGCAGGATTTGTAAAAATAAAAATATGTATAAGATTTTATTTGGGACAGTTTTATTATTGCTTCTTAAAATAATTTTTTAACAAAAAATAAATTATTTATACTAAAAAATTATTTTACGAAACAGCCGTCTCAAATGAAGCGTAAGTTGGATAGTCAAGTCTTTGCTACCATAATTCAATCGATGATTAGATAAATGGTTTCTGAAGTCGTCTAAATTCCTTAGAATTTTGACTGTTTTTGGCTCAGGGTAGTCTCAATCATTGCTTTCAAAACAGAAGACTCAAGCTTTTGCTCACCTATAGGAAAATTTATTACGTAGTCCGACCGGACGTAGAGGAACGTCCGGTCGGAGGCCAAATCGCGCCAAAAAATGAGAAATACCGAGCAATACCAAACAATAAGGAGGAATACCATCACGTGAAGACCCAATACCGAGTTATACAGAGCTATACCGAGCAATACCGAGTTATACAAAAGTTGTATCTAAAAACTCGGTACAACTCGGTATTGCTCGGTATAGCTTAGTATAACTCAGTATTGGTCTTCACAGAGCGGTATTTCTCGTTATTATCAAATAATACCTAGCAATACCGAGCAAATATCGTATTTTTTGGCGGGATTTTGCCTCCGATCGGACGTTCCTCTACGTCCTTACACCGGACCTAATAAAAGTTCCACTTATAGATGCTATATGATCAATTACCATATTATTATTATTTTAAATAATTGTGGGTCTTGCACCTGTGAGATTGATTGCTGATAGACTTACTGAAGAATTAATGGACATCACCATACACGTCACAAGCCGACGTGACAACGGGCCGATAACCCGTTCCAAAAAAAAAAAACCATATTATCAATTTATCTAGAAAAGCCTTTAGAGTGTGAAAAGGAGAAATGATAGCTCTGCTTTCTTTTTTGTACAGATTCCTCTGAACGGAAGTCGTGGGATAGCTTTATCTTTATTTAGGTATAGTTGTATTTTATTTACTTTATTTTATTTTATTTTATTTACAATAATCCATAAAAACATTAATGGGTGTTTACATAGGTTAATTACAATTATATTAACAATAATTTGATGAACTTTTTATCAGTCAAATATTTCAAAAAAAATCATTATATCCTGTAAATTTATTTATACCTCGCTTGATTAAGGCTTCGTTTGGGACGGCTTTTTTTTTGCTTATTAAAACGGAGTTTTAGTACAAAAATAAAAAAATTTGTACTAAAACTCCGTTTTAGAAAGCAATAAAAAAGCCGTCCCAAACGAAGCCTAAATCAAATGCTCGGTTCAAAAATGGAGACTAGTGACATGTGGCGGAGCTAAAATGTTTGCATATGACATAAATTTGTAGTTAAGAACCTTATTAAAAAATGTCAATTTAGAAGAATTTGAATTTTATTTTTTAATAAAACCAACACTAAATATTTAAATTGAAATAAAATTAAACGTAGGTTTGTGTGTAATACACATAACAAAATATAAAACATAGAATTCAATGATTTTTTTAAAGTAAATATTTATATATTTGAAATATCAAAATATTATTTCACTATGAACTATTAAAAGAAAAGTTAAAAGAAATCATTCAAAAAGAATGAGGACATTTTGAAAATCATCTATTTAGTACTCCACTAATAAAAAATTGTGGCCCCGCCCCTACGCATGATATGTGTAAATTTTATGTCAATTTAGATGACTAAAGATTTATTATTATTATTATTTATGAATAAAAATTAACTAGAGAATTTTTTTAATATTACATGTTGTAGAGATGAGGATGCTGAGATGGATGAGTAACTTTACTCTTAGAGTTAGCGTATAAAACGGGCATATACAAGAAAAGGTTGGAGCAATTCCAATGAAATATAAGATTAGTGAGGGTCATCTTAGATGGGTTGGTCAAATAAAAAGGTGGTCTTTTGTAGGGGCGGAACCAGCCATAACTTTCAGGGGGGGCAAACGTATAAGTAACTGTTCGCATATATGTCGGGGGTCAAAGGGGGCAGCGCCGCCTGGCGGGGTTCGACCTGTCCGGTCAGGTCGCGGGGTCAAGGGGCAGCGCCCCAGTGGGGGTTCCGGGGGCAGCGCCCCAAGAACAAATTTTGATTTACTATTTCTCTTTGTATTTGGTTCATCATTCCCTAACAATAACACATATATACAATGTATTTAATTATATTGGGGGCAATTGCCTAAAAATCATAGTATTTTAATATTTTTAGGGGGGGGGGCAATTACCTAAAAATTCTTATAATAAAGACTAAAAATCACCTAAATAAGAGTATAATAAAAAAAATTTGAGGGGGGGGCGGGGGGGGGGGGCAATTGCCCCCCTAACCCCAAAGGGGTTCCGCCCTTGGTTTTCTGATGACTCAATTAGGAGAGTAAATGTATTATATTTAGCTTATTTTAAGAAAGGTAGAAATAGACTTAAAAAGACTTAGTTAAAAAATATTAAAAATGAGCTTTCTTTATTTGATTTAAATGAGAATTTTACTCTTAATATAACACCATGGATAAAAAAATGTAGCCGACCCCACGTAGTAGAATAAATGTTTGATATTATTGTTATTGTCTGAATGAAAATTAACATATGCTTTAGGTTTTATATATGAAAGTAATATTTAGGTGAGCACTATCATGGGATGCTTTAGTTCAGATCTTTTAAATTATTTGAGTATTTGAGATAATTGTAATTAGTAGATATTAGATTTAATTAAGAGTTATAAATAAATAATTTTATTAATAGTTTGAAAATTTTATGGGATCATTGCAATAACACATGTGCCTAATTCAAAATAAATAAATAAATAAGCAAATAAATCACATGTAAAATTGTGCATGTTTTGCCACCTAAATAATTTCCCTAATTATTAGGTGTAAGAAGAAGAAGATGTTGAAGTTTGCCCAACGGAAGCGATGACGTCATGTAATTGATTAAAAAGATCGGACAAAACAGTCGGCCAATCCGAAAAAATGCCTTCAATTTCTTCTACTTGCTTGCTGGAACGAATTTGTGGGCCCTTACCCCAAGTTAGGTCGAGTCAAGTTGGAGCCATTTTGGCTGGAGGAGCTTCTTTTTTTTTTGTTGAAAACCAAAAATTTTATTCCAAACCAAAAGAAAAACCAGTACAAAATACAACATTCAAAGATACAACACGATGAGAGAGTGGATAAAATACAGAACAAGAGGGCTCATTTTAAGGCCGAGACTACCAGCTACCCTTAAGCCAAGCCTGGACCATCCAATTTGATGAAGAAACGCACCCAAGCCAACACCAAAGGTTGCCACGGGCCAGCCATAGGACAAGCGAGCCCCATGTGGACCTCCGAAAGAGCACCGCGCGAACGGGTCAATTGGAAGGGCAGATTGGATCGTGCATACGACTAACCATTGGAGATAGAGGCTTTCACCAACACATCCCCGATGGGTAGCAATATACACGACCTAGTCACGGGTTTCCCCCACCCGAAAAAGTTCGAATGGGGTTTAGTAGATTGTGGGAACCGAGTTTCCCACGGGCGCAAGCCCCCGTGGTTAATTACATCTCAGGCCGGAGCCTGAGAAAACTCTCGATTAAGGATCATACATTATCCTCTCTTAAAGTGGGATCGGCACGAAGGGGTAGACTAGGAAGTCCTACTCAAAAGGAAGGAAGGGTCTCAAAGGGGTGAATCAAACATACATGGCTCATACCAGCATTCGAAGGCTCTAGGGTACTAAATAGAAACTGGAGAAAATCAAAGTCAGGCATCCGATCACATGCGCGAGAGAAGGGATGGAGGTGGCGTCATCCTGTGACGCGGATAAGTAGGATTTATGGCTCCTGAAGAGGGAACCTACCCACTATTTTAGGCTTACTACGAGACCGAATGTAGTAGCCTTGAATCCTAAATCTAGGTTGGACTTAGTGTTCGACACACACTAAGACCAGTGTCCTAGCTAATGCAATGCAAAGATCTGGACTTATCCCGGCCTGGATGGGGGAGCCAGCTAACCACCTAATCGATTTAAAAACCATGCTGTCAAGTCAATGATGAAAGATGGGTGGGTGGTACAGTTGTTGGAAATAGGACCGACATCTAGAGAATTTCCTAATTGGTCCTGAACTTATGTAGGTCAGATGCTCCTAGCTAATGCAATTAAATTTTAATTAGTTAGTTACTAATGCAATGCATGCTAGTTGAATTGTCAGCTCATGAATGCTATAGAACTTTAAAAACAGGCTTATAAAAAATAGTTTTTTGAAAAGACTGGGTCTCCCTAGGTCCGGCACTTCATCCTCATAGGCCAGATTATCCGGACTCTACCCGCAGGCAGGGAGATGTCTTATAGCAAGGAAAGAGAAAATGCAGTAATATGCATGCGACCCCGGACGGTTCCGGCAGTTCCTTAAGTTCGTTAAATTTCTATGTTATTTAAACCTTAAAATTTTAGAAATTAGTTATGAGTAGAAAAGTTTTATAATCCTTAGAAGAGCCTACGAAATCCAGGCGAAATCAAAGACGGCATGCAAGAAAGAAACCTAGGAAAAGCAGGTAATTCTACTGCACAATCAGGTAAACACATCAATATAAATCCAAAATTAATCAACTAAATGGCCATAGGCAAATTGCCCTTATTACACCCCAGATATGCAGAAAATAAAGTGGCCGGGCACCACTGCCAACAACCCGGATTTCTAAGCCTATGACAGACGCCAACAACTTTGAGTGGGATATTGGGTCTTCAAACCTTTAGTCTTCTGGATATCTTCTCCTTGGACTCTTGGATCTCTCCTCCTTGGGCTCCTTGGATCTCTCCTCCTTGGACTCCTTGGATCCATCGTGGCTTGAATATCCAAACGAAGAGACAATTCTCCCTTTTGGGGAGTATTGCCTTTTCTCTTTGGATATCTAAAGCCATCCAACTCAGTCTTCCAAATGGAAGAAGACTCTCCCCTTTAGGGATGCCTTCTTCTTTTGGAATCTGAGTTGGATAAGAATATCCCGACTCATAGTTGTTTTCACAACTCTTAACAATTATTACAAATAAATTACATTTATTTACAAAAGAAAATTCTAAAGCCCCTGCAAGGTTATCCTAATAAAAATCCCAAGCAGTTTATATAAAAATGAAAGTGCTAACACCATTGACCCTGTGCCAAGCCATGCTCTTAATTCTGAGGGCTAAGCAGCTCCACCTGTGCAATTATAATTATTAATTTTAGCCCTCTTTTTATTTGGGGGGGAAGCTGAGCAAGCACCTGCATAAAACATTATTAGAAATCATTATGATGCTCCCCCCTTTTATTAGCTTTGAGCATGGCCACCTGCATGGAAGAACAGTATATATATAGCGCTCCTAACCTATGGGTAAGTCTAACGCTCATCGCATCACAGAGTACAGAAAAAGTAAGCAAACACACCAATCATTTTTCAAGCAGCATGCAATGAAATCCGCAAAAGCTCCGGCACACAGCAGAAAAGTAAAACCCAGCGGCCTAACCTAAGTCTAGCAGTAGTGCCCTAGCAAACCATTCTATGTGTGTGTAAGGCTTGTATGATTTAGATAGATCCTAATATGGGTAGTTAGTTAAAATTGTCTAAAGTTCAGGTCTGTTGTAGGCTAGAAAAGGAAATTTTAATTGAAATTCAAATATTAGTGGATTAGGGTGCATTTTAATTATTTCAGTTTGTTGATCAGTTTTAAGAGCTTGAGATATTCATATTTGAAGTTCAAATTGCATTAGCCAATTTTGGATAGTTCCGGGTCCTCTTAGGTACTAAGCTAAGGGTCCAAAAAGTCGCTATGAGAAATAGGTCAGGTTTGGGTCTCCTAATGCCTTAGTAAAATACTAGACCTTAATACGAGTAGTTAGCCAGGTAGTAGGCTGAAATCGGAGTTCTCTAGGAAAAGTTATGAATTTTCTAAGTTTCGGGCTCTAAATTAACTAGGGTTGACCAAAACGTTGACTTTCTAATTTAGGTGAGTTTCTGGACACCTAATATTTTTAATAAATACTAGACCCTAATTGGAGTCTAATGCAAGTGAGTTTACCTAATTTGGAATTTTCTACAATTAGTTATGAGTTTTCTAAAATCGGGGTATTTATGGAATTTTCTAAATTAATTAGAAGAAGGCCCTATTTTGCAATTTTGGCCCAAATCAGCCCCAAACTGAGTCGAATCACTCCCAAAAGTCAGGGATGACCTGAGAAAGTGATCCCCTAGGGTTTGGAGGGGATTTGAGATTTTTAATAATTTTTAATAATTTATTAGGGTCAAAAAGGTAATTTCTGCCTATAGTCAAATTAAGGGTCAACCTGAAGTCAAACTAGGGAGCCCTATTTATCTAAGGTCAAGGATCAGGGTTTGGTCAGTTTGAGGTATTACGGGTAATTTTCTGACCTAAGATGTATTTATCGTATTTTTCGGAAGGTCTCGGGGCCTTAATTAACCAGTTAATTAGGGTTAGTTAATTAAGAAGTCTAAAGGTTCCTAAAAATTCCTAGAAAATTCAGTGATGTTTTAGACGTCACTAAGTTTAAGTGTTGTAGTTTTCATGTCGTTCTGGGGTCTATCCTAGCTCCTAGAAGACTTCTAAGTTCGCTAGACGAGTCCTTAATTTTTGTCCTTAGGGTGTCACTACGTTGTAGGAGTTTAAAGTGATGTTTAGTCTAACCCTTCAGGTAATAAATGCATGGGAGTACAAAAATGAAATAAACACACCATGTCCTTAAATCTAGGAGAGCCTAGGCTAAGTGCTCGTGGTGCAATCCTATACATGCATTCTACGAAAAATAAAAGGAAAGACACCTAATGAAGGGATTAGTGAATGATTGGAACTCAATCACCCACTAATCCTTTCCCCATGATTACTCTTCATATCCAGGATCCATGTCTAAAATTTCACAAGTAGTGGATCTCCCAAGATTAAGGGATTTAATACATAAGTAATTTTAAAATATTTTAAAATACTTACAAATATATGAACTGTTGGAAAATAGCATAATTAAAAATAGATCAATTTATGATAAATACATATAAGGGAGACACACTGGCTACCCTAACGAAGTCTCAAGCGATTTGAAAGTAGTTTGTATCCTGAAAGTAGTTGTTATATTAATATATAAATATCAAAGTCCCCAAATAATTGAATCGAAACAGGAATCTATTCATACAGTCAAAATCAGAGGCTGGAAATGGCTTCAAAACATAAAGCTCGCTTTTCTGAAAAGAACGAGGGGTTATACGCAAAAATCCGACTTAAAACGGCGAAGATATGAATTTCCGAAGTTTTAAATATAATAGAATAGTATTTTAAAATAGTGTAGATTTACTGTTTTTGTAATAACAGCAAATGCAGACATGCTTTTTATCTGAAAATAGTTTCAAAATATGCAGAATTCAGAGTACATACAAAACAAGGTGCTGTGCGTCGACAGCGGATTTAAAACGACAAAGTTATGTAATTTCGAAGTTAAAATACGATAATTAAATATTTTTAAACATTGCTATTTTACTGTTTTGGAAATAATTGCACACAGACCCAAAATTTTCAAATAAAACTAGTTCCAGAATGTGCAGAATCTAAATACGTTCAAAACAAGACGTTGTGCGTTAAAAACGGAGCGAAAACGAGAAAGATATGAATTTTTGAAGTTTAAACACAGTAAAAGATATTTATAAATAGATAATTATTAAAAATAATAATAATAATAATAAAATATAATAAAAAAAAATGATCTCATAACTAATTAACAGTATTAATGATTATAAAACAGTAAAATAAAAACTTAAACTAATAGTAATTAATATAAATAACTATTAAATAATAATTATATTAAAATAATAGTTTAAATAAAAATAAAAATAAGGTTATTTTTACTGTTTTTTAAATAATTTAAAATATAATTATGATTTTTAAAACAATTTTAATTTTATAATAAAGAGGATAAAAATCCGAACAATTCGATATATTATACGTCAAAATCGGACGAAAAACGAATTTTTGGTGATTTTTGGAAGTTTTCTGTATTAAAACAAATTTAAAACAAAATTTTAATTCAAAAATCGTGGCGGCGACGCGTGGCGGCGGCGGTCAGACGCGTGGCACACGCGGGTTCGTCCCGCGGTTTGGGCGCAATCATTGCCAATGATTGCGCCGCCGCGCAATCATTGGCAATGATTGCCGCGGCGCGGGAATCAGCGCCGGCTGACTTAACCACGTCGGACGACGCGTATGGCCGTCCGATCGTCCGCGGTTTGAAGCCAACGGCTGTGATGCAGCCGGACGGGAATGATAGCCGCGGGATCGGATCCGCGGTTAGATCGAAACCGCGGAACGGCTTGATCACCGCCGTCGATCACAAGATCAACGGTTGCGATCCAGCCCAGACGGACGAACAGACGAACCCGAACCCTAAGACCGTTTTTTGCTGATTTCTCTCGATCGGGTAGACGAAATTGGATGAAATTTTAGATCTAGACTTTAAACGTGAAGAGCATTCATGGGGGACTAATAATTGGACAAAATATTTAGTGTATGAAAATCTATTTAGCTTTAGGTGTTCTAGCTAGGGTTGAAGATTTTACCTAATCCACACGGTGGATTCGGAAGTTCTTGGTCTCGTTGGATTCGTGGACTCCCAAGGAACAACTCTCCTGTTGACCTCGTGCTCCGAAACGGCCTCGATCGGACGGGATTCGTCGTAGAACGGGAATAGTCTCGGGTGGCCGGAGATCTCGCCGGCGGCGGCTTTGGACGGTCGGGTTTTGCGTGGGGAGTCGAGAGGGAACCTAGGGGAGCTCTCTTGCCAAATCTCAGAGGCTGGGGAAGTCTCTAGGTCGAGCAAGAGCAAAAAAGGTCCCTAATTGGACTTGATTTCTCCTATTTAAACGCCCTAGACCTAAGGTAAACGGCCAAGATTAAATCAGGGGTTAATTAGGAGGGAAATAGGTCGGTTTAGGCCGTGGTTTTGAATTCAAATCCAAAGGAGAGGAGTTAATGCACTTAATGGCTCTTAATGGGCTCTAAATAGGTTGATTTAACCTATTAATGACTAGATTTGACCAAGTCAAAATTTGACTTGGTCAAACCAGTCAATTGAGTCAATGGAGTGAGGGGTTTGAGCCGTGCAAGAGTTGGAATTTGATTTGGGCTTGATTTGGGCTCAAAAGGCCTTAATGGGTCAAAATTGACCCAATAAGCTTTGGGTTGACCAAGTCAACAGTTGACCTGGTCAACCTAGTCCCTCATGCCCAATGGTTTGACAAAATCGAGGTCAACACCCCAACCACATCATTGCCCGACCAAACGAAAAACAGACGAAGAGCTCGAACATATGCAAAGGCATCAGGCAACAATAATTCAAGGTAACCACCCTCGCCACCGAAACAACCAGACCATCCAATGCACAATCCAAGAAAATTGCACCCCAGAAAAATGAAACCATAAGACAACCACCACAAAAGCCACGGCCATTACCGACGACGTCTGCCCCTACCACAAGCTTTACCACAAGAGGCATCAGAAACAACAGGTTTATCACGCAAAAAAGCAAAAGGATTACCAGGATCATCCGCGCCACTAGACTCAAAAGAGGAAACAGACTCCGAATCAGACGAAACATGAAGTCAATCTAAGTGGTTCCTCACATCCCTACCGGAATTGTTCCCCACATGAAAAGCCAAGGCTTGAGGTTCAATTAATTTCACTGGCACATCGACACAAACATTATGAACATCATCCACTCCCAAATTAACCGAAGAGGCACCAACCTAAGAAACAGGGGACAAATCCTTCATGGATCCAGAGAAGTCTGATGGCTCAACAGCCATTGAAGGAGCAACAATTTTAGTTAAAACACACGGTTCACTTAAAACCGGCAAAGAATTAAGTTCACCACCCAGCAAAGTGCCATTACTAGAACATCCCCGAACATCCTGCTCAACAACAGCCATGGCACCCACAGACACCACAGGTGCATCATCAACAGTAGGTTCAACCACAGTAGGATTAACTACAGCATTATCAAAAGGAACTGCCACATGCAGGATTTAAAACTGTACCCAAAGGCTCAACAACAATAACATCAGCATGCCCAACTTCATTCAAATCCGGGGCCGATACAGGGTTAGGAGAGACTCTAACCGAGACAACAAAGTCAACACCTAAACCTCCCTCCTTAGCAGTTGAGAGAAAACTAGGATCAGATGAGTGCACAGTAGCTAAATCAACCCCCAACGAATGAGAAGGAGGCAAAGCAAAGGAAACAAGGTTTGGATTAAAAATTTTACAACTCGTTTTAGAATGGCCCAAGGCTAAACAATGCGCACAATACTCAAGAAAGTCTTCAAAAATGACAGATTGAACATACCCAACACTATCCGGGCCAATCCAAATCTTGTTCGGATACTACTTGGACACATCCAGTTCAACTAAAACACGAGCAACAGAAGGACGCGAACCAGAGGAGGTCGCATTGTCCGTCTTCAAGGGTTTACCAAAGACCTGACCTAAACCATGAAGAATACACGGAGCGAATAAATGAGGCCGTAAGTTAGTGAATGAAATCCAGATTGGGATAATAGGTGATTCAACCTCCACATCCAACGTAGGAGGCCATTTAATCAATTTCATGAAGCAATTACTTACAAAATAAGATCTATGAGCAAAGACCCGACAATAATCCAGATCGTTAAAAAGTTTGATCAATATGTTACGCTGATTTAAAACTGTCACTGAAACCTCACCATTAAGCTTAAGCTTGAAGAAAAAACTCCTAATAGCTTCAAGCGAAGGTCTCCGACCAGGAAATTTACCAACCAAAGCAAGTTCAAACGGGGCAGCCAACGAAGCGATTTCCGCTTCGGAAATCCATAGTGCCGGCAAGCCCCTATGAGAGGAAACCTTGAGCTCGGGAAAACCACCAGAAAGAGGGAAGAACCAGAAAGTGCATCTTTAAACGAAAGATAAGACGAAGCATCCAAAAAACCAGGATCACGAAAACGAGAAGGTGCCATAAAAAACTCAGACCGAAGAAGAAGAAGAAGGACAAACTTCCCTGCAACAGATGAGGAGAAGCATCCAGCACTCGAAATGCCGGGAGGGGCGGCTAGGGCGATGCCCTAGCAGCTCCCAGAGTGAGCGAGAGAAAAGACGCAGCCTTCATCTAGTAGGCTGGCTGGAGGAGCTTGAATTAGAATGATTAAATGGATTTGAGCTTGAGCTCGAGCTTTATTCTGCGAGTTTGAGCCCAGTCCATTTTTTTTATAAAAAGAGGAAAAAAAAAATTTAAGCAACTATTCAAAAAAAGTGTTAAAAAGAATGACTAATTATAAAATAATAATAATAATAAAAATAATAATAATGAATCACTTCATATAAAAAAATGAGATATAATTTTTAAATATTTTTATCAACATTTTACTTAAAGAATCACTTCATATGGAGGAATAGGACATTATGGTGATATAGTGATAAGGATATATTTGATGTTTAGGGTCACAATGAGCTAAGGTTATTATTATTATTATTATTTGATTAATTAAATTTATAGTGCATATCTGAGTTCTCAACATTAATAAATATTCATCATTTGAATGTGATAATATGTATTTAGGTTATATCGATCCAAATTATAATTGAGGCAAATTAAATTTAAAAATAAATATTTATATTTTGACTTAATTTGAATTTGAATCGAGTCAAAAGCTTTTAAGTCAAATTTTAAGCTGGTTGTTGAAAAACCTATAAATTTTATTAAATATTTCAAAAATTTTAATTAGATTTATTATTCATATAAGATATCAAATTCATTCTCCTAGAACACTAAATACGGCTATAATAAAAAATTTGAGGGGGGGCGGGGGGGGGGGGGCAATTGCCCCTAACCCCAAAGGGGTTCCGCCCTTGGTTTTCTATGACTCAATTAGAGAAGTAAATGGATTATATTTTAGCTTATTTTTAAGAAAGGTAGAAATAGACTTTAAAAAGACTTAGTTAAAAAATATTAAAATGAGCTTTTTTATTTGATTTAAATGAGAATTTTACTTTAATATATCACCATGGATAAAAAAATGTAGCCGACCCCAGTAGTAGAATAAATGTTTGATATTATTGTTATTGTCTGAATGAAAATTAAACATATGCTTTAGGTTTTTATATATGAAATATATTTTAGGTGAGCACTATCTATGGATGCTTTAGTTCAGATCTTTTAAATTATTTGAGTATTTGAGATATTGTAATAGTAGATATTAGATTTAATTAAGAGTTATAAATAAATAATTTTATTAATAGTTTGAAAATTTTATGGGATCATTGCAATAACCACGTGTGCTCAAATTCCAAAATAAATAAATAAATAAGCAAATAAATCACCATTAAAATTGTGCTGTGTTTGCCACCTAAATAATATTCCTAATTATTAGGTGTAGAAGAAGAAGATGTTGAAGTTTGCCCAACGGAAGCGATGACGTTCAGTAAATTGATTAAAAAGATCGGACAAAACAGTCGGCCAATCCGAAAAAATGCCTTCAATTCTTCTACTTGCTTGCTGGAACGAATTTGTGGGCCCTTACCCCAAGTAGGTCGAGTCAAGTTGGAGCCATTTTGGCTGGAGGAGCTTCTTTTTTTTTGTTGAAAACACAAATTTTTATTCCAAACCAAAGAAAAAAACCAGTACAAATACAACATTCAAAGATACAACACGATGAGAGAGTGGATAAAATACAGAACAGGGGCTCATTTTAAGGCCGAGACTACAGCTACCCTTAAGCCAAGCCTGGACCATCCAATTTGATGAGAAAACGAAACCCAACACACAAAGGTTGCACGGGCAGCCATAGGACAAGCGAGCCCCATGTGGACCTCGAAAGAGCACCGAGCGAACGGGTCAATTGTAAGGGCAGATTGGATCGTGCATACGACTAACCATTGGAGATAGAGGCTTTCACCAACACATCCCGATGGGTAGCAATATACACAACCTAGTCACGGGTTTCCCCCACCCGAAAAAGTTGTAAGGGGTTTAGTAGATTGTGGGAACCGAGTTTCCCACGGGCGCAAGCCCCCGTGGTTAATTACATCTCAGGCCGGAGCCTGAGAAAACTCTCGATTAAGGATACATTATCCTCTCTTAAAGTGGGATCGGCGAAAGGGGTAGACTAGGAAGTCCTACTCAAAAGGAAGGAAAGGGTCTCAAAGGGGTGAATCAAACATACATGGCTCATACCAGCATTCGAAGGCTCTAGGGTACTAAATAAACTGGAGAAAATCAAAGTCAGGCATCCAGACAATGCGCGAGAGAAGGGATGGAGGTGGCGTCATCCTGTGACGCGGATAAGTAGGATTTATGGTCCTGAAGAGGGAACCTACCCACTATTTTAGGCTTACTACGAGACCGAATGTGTAGCCTTGAATCCTAAATCTAGTTGGACTAGTGTTCGACACACACTAAGACCAGTGTACCTAGCTAATGCAATGCAAAGATTAGGACTTATCCCGGCCTGGATGGGGGAGCCAGCTAACACCTAATCGATTTAAAACCATGCTGTAAGTCAAGATGTGAAAGATGGGTGGGTGGACAGTTGTTGGAAATAGGACCGACATCTAGAGAATTACCTAATGGTCTTGAACTTATGTAGGTCAGATGCTCCTAGCTAATGCAATTAAATTTTAATTAGTAGTTAACTATGCAATGCATGCTAGTTGAATTGTCAGCTCATGAATGCTATAGGAACTTTAAAACAGGCTTATTAAAAAATAGTTTTTTGAAAAGACTGGGTCTCCCTAGGTCCGCACTTCATCCTACATAGGCCGCAGATTATAGACGGACTCTACCCGCAGAGCGGGAGATGTCTTATAGCAAGGAAAGAGAAAATGCAGTAATATGCATGCGACCCCGGACGTTCCGGCAGTTCCTTAAGTTCGTTAAATTTCTATGTTATTTAAACCTATAAAATTTTAGAAATTAGTTATGAGTAGATAAAGTTTTATAATCCTTAGAAGAGCCTACGAAATCCAGGCGAAATCAAGACGGCATGCAGAAAGAAACCTAGGAAAAGCAGGTAATTCTACTGCACAATCAGGTAAACACATCAATATAATCCAAAATTAATCAAACTAAGGCCATAGGCAAATTGCCCTTATTAACACCCCAGATATGCAGATAGAAGAAATAAAGTGGCCGGGCACCACTGCCAACAACCCGGATTTATAAGCCTATGACAGACGCCAACATACTTTGAGTGGGATATTGGGTCTTCAAACCTTTAGTCTTCTGGATATCTTCTCCTTGGACTCTAGGATCTCTCCTCCTTGGGCTCTCCTTGATCTCTCCTCCATGGACCCTTGGATCATCGTGGCTTGAATATCCAAACGAAGAGACAATTCTCCCTTTTGGGAGTATTGCCTTTTTCTTTGGATATCTAAAGCCATCCAACTCAGTCTTCCTAAATGGAAGAAGACTCCCCCTTTAAGGATGCCTTCTTCTTTTGAATCTGAGTTGGATAAGAAGTATCCCGACTCATAGTTGTTTTCACAACTCTTAACAATTATTAAAATAAATTACATTTATTTACAAAAGAAAATTCTAAAGCCCCTGCAAGGTTATCCTAATAAAAATCCAAGCAGTTTATATAAAAATGAATGTTAACACATTGACCCTGTGCAAGCCATGCTCTAATTCTGAGGGCTAAGCAGCTCCACCTGTGCAATAATAATTATTAATTTTTAGCCCTCTTTTTATTTGGGGGGGAAGCTGAGCAGCACCTGCATAAAACATATATTAGAAATCATTATGATGTCTCCCCCGTTTATAGCTTTGAGCATGGCCACCTGCATGGAAGAACAGTTATATATATAGCGCTCCTAAATATGGGTATGTCTAACGCTCATCGCATCACAGAGTACAGAAAAGTAAAGCAAACACACCAATCATTTTCAAGCAGCATGCAATGAATCCGCCAAAAGCTCCGGCACACAGCAGAAAGTAAAACCCACGGCCTAACCTAAGTCTAGCAGTAGTGCCCTAGCAAACCATTCTATGTGTGTGTAAGGCTTGTAGATTTAGATAGATCCTAATATGGGTAGTTAGTTAAATTGTCTAAAGTTCAGGTCTGTTGTTAGGCTAGAAAAGGAAATTTAATTGAAATTCAAATATTAGTGGATTAGGGTGCATTTTAATTATTTCGTTTGTTGATCAGTTTTTAAGAGCTGAGATATTCAATTTGAAGTTCAAATTGCATTAGCCAATTTGGATTGTTCCGGGTCTCTCTAGGTACTAAGCTAGGGTCCAAAAAGTCGCTATGAGAAATAGGTTCAGGTTTGGGTCTCCTAATGCCTTAGTAAAATACTAGACCTTAATACGAGTAGTTAGCCAGGTGTAGCTGAAATCGGAGTTCTCATAGGAAAAGTTATGAATTTTCTAAGTTTCGGGCTCTAAATTAACTGGGTTGACCAAAACGTTGACTTTCTAATTTAGGTGGGTTTCTGGACACCTAATATTTTTAATAAAATACTAGACCTAATTGGAGTCTAATGCAAGTGAGTTTACCTAATTTGGATTTTCCAATTAGTTATGTTTTCTAAATCGGGGTATTTATGGAATTTTCTAAATTAATTAGAGAAAGGCCCTATTTTGCAATTTTGGCCAAATCGCCCCAAACTGAGTCGAATACACTCCCAAAAGTCAGGGATGACTGAGAAAGTGATCCCCTAGGGTTTGGAGGGGATTTGAGATTTTAATAATTTTTAATAATTATTAGGGTCAAAAAGGTAATTCTGCCTATAGTCAAATTAAGGGTCAACCTGAAGTCAAAAATGGGAGCCCTATTTATCTAAGGTCAAGGATCAGGGTTTGGTCAGTTTGAGGTATTACGGGTAATTTTCTGACCTAAGATGTATTTATCGATTTTTCGGAAGGTCTCGGGCCTTAATTAACCAGTTAATTAGGGTTAGTTAATTAAGAAGTCTAAAGGTTCCTAAAAATTCCTAGAAAATTCAGTGATGTTTTAGACGTCACTAAGTTTAAGTGTTGTAGTTTTCATGTGTTCTGGGTCTTTACCTAGCTCCTAGAAGACTTCTAAGTTCGCTAGACGAGTCCTTAATTTTGTCCTTAGGTGTCACTACGTTGTAGGAGTTAAAGTGATGTTTAGTCTAACCTTCAGGTAATAAATGCATGGGAGTACAAAATGAAATAAACACACCATGTCCTTAAATCTAGGAGAGCCTAGGCTAGTGCTCGTGGTGCAATCCTTACATGCATTCTACGAAAAATAAAAGGAAAGACACTAATGAGAGGGATAGTGAATGATGGAACTCAATCACCCACTATCCTTTCCCCATGATTACTCTTCATATCCAGGATCCATGTCTAAAATTTCACAAGTAGTGGATCTCCCAAGATTAAGGGATTTAATACATAAGTAATTTAAAATATTTTAAATACTTACAATATATGAACTGTTGGAATAGCATAATTAAAAATAGATCAATTTATGATAAATAACATATAAGGGAGACACACTGGCTACCCTAACGAAGTCTCAAGCGATTTGAAAGTAGTTTGTATCCTGAAATAGTTGTTATATTAATATATAAAATCAAAGTCCCCAAATAATTGAATCGAAACAGGAATCTATTCATACAGTCAAAATCAGAGGCTGGAAATGGCTTCAAAACATAAAGCTCGCTTTTCTGAAAAGACGAGGGGTTATACGCAAAAATCCGACTTAAAACGGCGAAGTTAGAATTCGAGTTTTAAATATAATAGAATAGTATTTTAAAATAGTGTAGATTTACTGTTTTTGTAATAAAGAAATGCGACATGCTTTTTATCTGAAAATAGTTTCAAAATATGCAGAATTCAGAGTACATACAAAACAGGTGGTGCGTCGACAGCGGATTTAAACGACAAGTTATGTAAATTTCGAAGTTAAAATACGATAATATAAATTTTTTAAACATTGCTATTTTACTGTTTGGAAATAATTGCACACAGACCCAAAATTTTCAAATAAAAAATAGTTCCAGAATGTGCAGAATCTAAATACGTTTCAAAACAAGACGTTGTGCGTTAAAAACGGAGCGAAAACGAGAAAGATATGAATTTTTGAAGTTTAAACACAGTAAAAGATATTTATAAATAGATAATTATTAAAAATAATAATAATATAATAAAATATAATAAAAAAAAATGATCTCATAACTAATTAACGTATTAATGATTATAAAACAGTAAAATAAAAATTAAACTAATAGTAATTAATATAAATAACTATTAAATAATAATTATATTAAAATATTAGTTTAAATAAAAATAAAAATAAGGTTATTTTTACTGTTTTTTAAATAATTTAAAATATAATTATGATTTTTAAAACAATTTAATTTTATAATAAGAGGATAAAAACGAACAATTCTATATTTAACGTCAAAATCGGACGAAAAAACGAAATTTTGGTGATTTTGGAAGTTTTCTGTATTAAACAATTTAAAACAAAATTTTAATTCAAAAATCGTGGCGGCGACGCGCGTGGCGGCGGCGGTCAGAGCGTGGCACACGCGGGTTCGTCCGCGTTTGGGCGCAATCATTGCCAATGATTGCGCCGCCGGCAATCATTGGCAATGATTGCCGCGGCGCGGGAATCGCGCCGGCTGACTTAACGTCGGACGACGCGTATGGCCGTCCGATCGTCCGCGGTTTGAAGCCAACGGCTGTGATGCAGCCGGACGGGAATGATAGCGCGGGATGGATCCGCGGTTAGATCGAAACGCGGAACGGTTGATCACCGCCGTGTCCAAAGATCAACGGTTTGCGATCCAGCCCAGACGGACGAACAGACGAACCCGAACCCTAAGACCGTTTTTTGCTGATTTCTCTCGATCGGGTAGACGAAATTGGTGAAATTTTAGATCTAGACTTATAAACGTGAAGAGCATTCATGGGGACTAATAATTGGACAAAAATATTTAGTGTATTGAAAATCTATTTAGCTTTAGTGTTCAGCTAGGGTTGAAGATTTTACCTAATCCACACGGTGGATTCGGAAGTTCTTGGTCTCGTGGATTCGTGGACTCCCAAGGAACAACTCTCCTGTTGACCCGTGGTCTCCGAAACGGCCTCGATCGGACGGGATTCGTCGTTGAACGGGAATAGTCTCGGGTGGCCGGAGATCTCGCGGCGGCGGCTTTGGCGGTCGGGTTTTGCGTGGGGAGTCGAGAGGGAACTAGGGGAGCTCTCTTGCCAAATCTCAGAGGCTGGGGAGCTCTAGGTCGAGCAAGAGCAAAAAAGGTCCCTAATTGGACTTGATTTCTCCTATTTAAACGCCCTAGACCTAAGGTAAACGGCAAGATTAAATCAGGGGTTAATTAGGAGGGAAATAGGTCGTGTTAGGCCGTGTTTTGAATTCAAATCCAAAGGAGAGGAGTTAATGCACTTAATGGCTCTTAATGGGCTCTAAATAGGTTGATTTAACTTTTGACTAGATTTGACCAAGTCAAAATTTGACTTGGTCAAACCAGTCATTGAGTCAATGGAGTGAGGGGTTTGAGCCGTGCAAGAGTTGGAATTTGATTTGGGCTTGATTTGGGCTCAAAAGGCTTAATGGGTCAAAATTGACCCAATAAGCTTTGGGTTGACCAAGTCAACAGTTGACCTGGTCAACCTAGTCCCCCATGCCCAATGGTTTGACAAAATCGAGGTCAACACCCCACACACATCATTGCCCGACCAAACGAAAAACAGCACGATTGGGGCAATTACCTAAAGACCATAGTATTTTTAAATTTATTGGGGGGGGGGGGCAATTGCCTAAAAATTCTGGTAATAAAACTAAAAAATAAATGAAAATGGGTAAATTACCTAAAAAAATCATATAATAAATTTTTTTAAAATTTTTTTAAAAAAAATTTTAAAAAAATTATAAGTGGCAATAAAAAATCTTATATTAGAAGAATAACTTGATGACCTCCAATTTCCTCTCAAGTTTATTTAAAGGACAAGGAGGCAATAAGGTAACTCCCCTCACAAAAAAAAAAAAGTCAAGAATACTAAAGTTGATTCTACATCAATTTAGCAACTTTATGTTATGACGTTGGTTCAAGATCTTATATAAGTGGCAATACGAAGAAACATCCATGTTGATGCCTCACAATTTGTACTCGAAGGAGATCTTAACCAAATTATCCTTCATTTGAAATTTCCTTGTATAAAAGAAGATGCATAAGAAAATTTCATGGGCGTCTCATCTTTGCATCAATATTCAACTTATATAATCCCTAATTAGACTCTTCGCCATTGGATAGGGTCATAACCTCCACATCAAAAGGGCAAGGGTGATTCAAAATTGATAAGATCTACTCCAACCTAAGTCAAGATTATCTGAGTTTACACTACACCTTAAAAATATTTCATTAATAATTGATGGATTTGATTCAAACTCTACCCTAAAAATTACAATTGTTAAGAATGGTGTGACTAATAATCTCAAAAGATAGCCAACATAATTGGCGAATTTAATTTGACTTTTTTAATGCTAATAATTCTTATCGTAGACCAAAAATCTTGAAAGAAAATTAAAATTGTTAGGGGATTTAGCTCTAACTTCTCATAATAGATAATGGTTAGCAACTAGGACTTAGTAATATTCATAGAGGATAATAAAAATATTGGGAGAATTTTCGAGCCTTGGGCAAATTTTTATGTCACTCGTAAGAAGAATTCATTAAATCACAACCACAAAAAGATTCAACATTCAAAACAAAATACCTACTCTCGATTTGGTGACATTATAAAAACATAAACAAAGAGCTATTCTCTAATAAAGATTTTTTATCCTTCAAAGAAAGATATTGGAAAATGTCTAGTCGGTACACCCTTTAAATGATAAAGTTCAAGTTGAAGCCCAAAATTTTTTAAAAAAATCTTTAACAACCTCTATGTTGGACATTAATCATTCATCACAACTCAGAGGACAACCAAGTGCTCTTCCTCTTTGAGTTAGCATCCAACATATATTGGATCATCTTAAAACTCATCATTTCTTTGACTCCTAAAGCATTTTCTTGCAAACTCCATGGACAATTTAAAAACAATCCACGTTGAATATGTTAAATAAGAAATATCTTTGGACCCACAAATCATGCCCAAAAATATAGGGGATTATAACAATCACTATAAGATCAAACATGATTTGCAATGTGATGCATGAAATATTTGACGAATTCAAGAGGTCTAGTTAATGCTCAACTTATCTAGGAAATGAAGTTTGATGCCAAATAAGATTAAAATATTTTAACAACATAACCAAAATGCTTGTATCATCAAAGGTTAACATATCAACAACAAGTCATGCATAACAACTTCATTTGCATAGCAGCCTCCCAACCAATTCGTTACAAATACTAGATATTCTAGCCACATCAAACCCAATAATTTTATAGTCCAAGGCTTTTCTACATATAAAATATTATCCGTCGTTCTTATGTGTATAGTTTTTAGAATTACTAAGAAAGTTGAGATTTTTCTCTATTATCTTGACTCATTACACTAACAAAAAATAAAAATTTAATAAAATTACAATGCTATTTAAAAAACATCTTCCACCGTTAATTAAAATTAGCTAGAAAATCCTCAACAAATTTTTTTCTTACTCATGGTAAATGGAGCTATAATGTTCAAGCCCACTTTCCTCTGTTTTCTCTCCACAACAATAACTAAACATAAAACTATTGCCCATATCATGTGACCTACATTAAATGCTTTAATGAACTTACAAAAGAAACAAATTTTCCTTACATTTTTGCTATAAATAAGAAATGTGTCAATGCATAATAAAAAAAAAACAAACTCTTGCACTTCTACCTAAAATAATTAACCTCTCACCTCCCTCTATTTTGTCACCTTATTGTGACACAAGAAGCCAAATGATACAAGAATTCACCATTTTCTCTAAGGATGAAGCCCAGAAGCCTTGCCACAGAGCAATGCATTTGGAGGAATATCATACTCATTTGAATAACTCTTCTCTTGAGTCCAAACTCTAATATAGAGTTGTTGCCCAAGGTACTGCCTTCCCCACATTGCAGACCTCAGATTCCACATCCCCTGGTTATCCAGTGATACTAAGATCGCTGACCATCCATTTGGATATACCTAATTAAATACATCACACTTGTAATTAGTTACTAAAGCATACATAAAATTTCATATTTAGAAATGTGTATAATTTTGTGAAAAATAAAAGAAATTTGTTGTTTAATTTTACCTGGACTGTGTGTCTAGAGATAGCATCAACAAGGTTGTAGTTGTTACGATTCTGTTCCAACCATTGCCCATTTCCATATCTAAATACATACATTGATAAGTTTCAAATAAAGGATTAATGCTTAATTTAGGGTTCGTTTGGGACAGCTTTCTTATTGCTTCTTAAAGCAGCTTTCGAGTACCAAAATTTTAATTTTTGTACTAAAAAGTTGTTTGAAGAAGCAGTATAAAAAAGCCATCCCAAACGAAGCATTAGATAGTTTCAAGTAGTCTAGAACAAGCACAAGATTGTAGTAGCTTCTCATGAATAGAAGATTGATTAGGCTACTCATAAGATGAACTGCATCTTCGTTAAGTTTAAAGATTTGTGAATTGAACTAGCAAATTTAGGCTTACCCAACAACCCAGAAAGAATAGCCATCAAGATGCCAAGACTGCATGGTATTCTCGGTGTTTTGGAAAATTATCTCAATGAATTCATGAAGGTTGGTCCTCAGAACTGGTGTTCCAAGAACAATAGGACCGTTGGTAGGCGAAACTGGGATGCTATCCCAAGTGAAGACACTAGCAATGTTGAAGTTGTCTGCAAGCTTCAATGGAGTGTCAGGTACGATAAAGGAGACACCATTGACAGCATAGCGCAGTTTGCCATTGATCACAGGTGCAGAACTTGCAAAGTTCAGTGATCTGGACCTTGTGATGTTACCATACTTGTAAGATCCTTGAGGATTAGGCCTTGCAGCATTTGCGGTTAGATTCCATCTGCAAAGATTACATTCAATATGTTATGTAAGGAATTCATGTCAAACACTCAAAACATTATTTCTTTTGCTCAACAAGAAAAGCATTTAGTTTCAAAAGTGACTTGGATCCATAAATATACGTTACTAAGCAAAAAGTGATTCCACTTAGGCTTCGTTTGGGACGGCTTTCTTACTGCTTCTTAAAACAGTTTTTTATTACAAAAGTTATAATTTTTGTACTCTAAAGCTGTTTTAAGATACAGTAAAAAAGCCGTCCCAAATGAAGCCTTAGTTGATAACAAAACATCCATAAATGATTTCCACTAGGAAGCATGTAAGCATTTAGTTGGTAAAGTGCTTGGAAGTTGTTCTAGGATCGAATCTCTGCAAAACAAGCTTAAGAGAGACAGAGAGCATCACCTGAAGGTTCTGGCTTGGAGCATAGACCAGTGGTAATCGCCGGCCGGAGGAGCGGGGACTGGTCCAGAAACTGGGGACTTGGAATTGCTATAGTGCAAGACAGCAGTTGCAGTGAGGACTGTTCTTGTGAACCGGGAGGTGGCCACAATATGGTAGTCCTTTGGTGGCTGATCAAGAGTCACAAGAACAGCTATGGACTGCCCAACATGGACGTCGAGCGTATCATAAGTATTTTGAATTGTATGGGATCCTTCGATTTCGACAACCTTCATCTTGTGGCCCTCAATTCTGAAGTTGAACGAGAGGGAGAGGCCCACATTGGAGATCCTGAATAGATATGTCTTCCCTGGAGAATAAGAACAAAGAAATTCTAAGTGGAATGTATGATTATACATCATTAGAGATACATTATCATATAATTTGCAGATTTATCTCAATTTTACTGAATCAAGGAGGTTGTTTAGTACTTAAAACTAGGATTAAGGAGGAAATTAGATTTGACTAAATCCAACCTAAATCCGATGAAATACCTTTATCTCCAGTGAAGAAATATGATTGTGGAATGCCATTAATGAGGAGTCCGTCAGGAAAAGACAGAGGCTTCCCTGAATCCAAACCCTGCCTCAACGACTGATGACAACAAGAGGAAACCAAATATAAGCCAACTGTTCGACTAAATGTCTGAAAGAAAATAAATGGATCTATTGCCAAATGGGAACAATACCTTGTGGCCAGCCTTGTACCAGTCGCCGACAAGAAGGGACATCTCGCCATCGGGAATGTCGTAAGGCACCGATATGACGGAGCGCTGCCGCACGTAGAAAGGACCGAATCCGCCGGAGGCGCGGTGCATTGCCGTAGAGGGGAAGTAGGTGAAGGTGCCGATCTGGTCCTTGCTCTGAAACTTGTAGGTGTAGTTGGCCTTGGGAGGGATAGGGCAGTTAGTACCCAAAACCCCATCCTGCCATGAGTTCTTCCTCTGCTTGATCCCGTTCCTTCATTTCCCCAAAAAAGATATTTTCAGTAAATCAAATGGCGTAGTACTCCTATCAAGACTTCAAAAGTTTTAACTTGGTTTGTGAATAATCATATCTGAAGAGAATGTGAGGCTCACCAGGTTAAGAGGAAGGGCTCGTCGAGCTGGTTGATGACATTGATGATGATATTGTCATTGGTGATGCAATCAAGGGAAGGGCCGGGGAACTGACCATTGATGAGGATGACCTTTCGAAGAAATACAACATCGGATAAGCAAGATTAGCTATTACGTACCCAGGATTTTAGATGATACATTTGAATGGGAGAGAGAAAGAACCTGCTGTGGAACTCCGAGAGGCGAAGCGGTGCCGTAGGTGACGGTCCAAGTGAAGTAGCGGTAGGGGTCCTCGGCAATGGCGGAGGTAGCGAGAAGGGCAACGGCGGTGCAGAAGAGGCAGAGAAAGAGTGTCGTGGTTCTTCCCATTGTAGATAAGAGGAGATGGAGAGAAATCAGAGAATGAGACAGATGTGAAGCGTAATGGAAAGGTTGAAGGGTTTTAAGTAGGAGAGGAAGAAAGGAAAGGGGAGGAGAATTCAAGTGACCATCGAGTGCCAGCTGAGCAGCTTATCATCTCCACGCCGTCGGCGCCGCGTCTTTCCTCGACGCGGTTACGTATTTCGCGCTCAAACTGAGTATGCTTTATTTTTCTTTTTCTTAAGATTATATATATATGAATCATGAATGTGTTTGTATTTTTTATTTCAAGTAAAATAAATAAAATAAAATAGTTTTAATTTTTTGATTTTTTTTCTCAAATCTAATACAAATAAATTAACTATATTTTGTTGGAAAATTTCTATTATGAATATAAATATTAAAATATATATTATTATAAGTTATTTTATTTTTAAGGATATAAAATTCTATGATTAGTCGGTATTTGACTTTTTAGATATCTCATTATTATTTTTTGTATAAAATTTATTACATGTAAAGATTAAATATTTTATTTTACTTTTATGATAGGTTAAAATAATTTAAATATACTTGAGTATAAATACTTAAATAGAGTCATATCCTCGAACTTTTATTACGTCTGGTGTAAGGACGTAGAGGAACGTCCGGTTGGAGGCAAAATTCTGCAAAAAACTCGGTATTTGCTTGGTACAACTAGGTATTATTTGATATTAACGAGTAATACCGCTCTTTGAAGACCAATACCGAGTTATACCGAGCTGTACCGAGAAATACCGAATTGTACATACCGAGTTTTTCTAGGAAAAACTCGGTACAACTTTTGTATAACTCGGTATTTCTCAGTTTAGCTCGGTATAACTCGGTATTAGGTCTTCAAATGATGGTATTCCTCGTTATTGTTTGGTATTGCTCGGTATTTGCTCGGTACAACTCGTTTTTTGACGGGATTTGGTCTCCAACCGGACGTTCCTCTGCGTCCAGTCGGAGGACGTAATAATTGTTCCATATCCTCACCCTAAATATTGGTTCTTCTATTTGCTCAAATCCCACCTTAAATAATTAAAAAAATTCTCTCTCAAGAATACCTTTGTTAAAAATAGAACGTTATATATTATAACTCTATGATTTAATATATTTAGGCTTCGATTGAGACGGCTTTTTAATATAGCTTTTTAGTATAAAAATTTAATTTTTGTATTAAAAAATTGCTTTAAAAACAGTAAGAAAGCCACCCCAAATGAAATATATATTAGGCTTCGTTTAGGACAACTTATTGTTTTTTAAAGTAATTTTAAAAAAAAATTAAAAATTAAAAATTTTGAACTAAAAAATTGCTTTAAAAAATAATAACAAAGCTATCTCAAATGAAGAAATGAAGTCTTAGGCTTCGTTTGGGACGGCTTTTTTACTGCTTTCTAAAACGGAGTTTTAGTACAAAATTTTTTATTTTTTACTAAAACTCCGTTTTAGAAAGCAATAAAAAAACCATCCCAAACGAAGCCTTAGTTACACTTTCGATTAATTCTTTTTGATAATTTGACATGGGATTTTTTATAGATGATTTTTTTTCTTCTTGAATTATTTTTAACATATTTATCTTAAGGGAATAAATTAGTTTAGAATATCTTTCTCAAAATTTTGTCAAAATTAATTTTACACTCATCAATTAAATATACTACGTACATAATAAATCAATTAACTATTATTTTACAGACATCTCAAGAAAATCAGTGAAGTGCTTAGAATATTATTATAGAATAATTTTGGTAGGTTTATAGTACTTTGATTATCATCTCTTTGCAATTAAGATTTTATTTGGGACAATTTTTATTGCTTTATAAAGTAACTTTAAGTATTAAAACTTTTTAAACAAGAAATTTTTGTGCTATAAAGATGCTTTAAACAACAATAAGAAAGTTGTCCCAAACTTGGTTTGAGACAACATTATTATTGTTTTCTAGGACGGCTTTTTACTACAAAAGTCTTTTGTACAAAACAGCTATTTTAGAAAGCAATAAAAAACTATCTCAAACGAAACCTAAGTGTAGATCGATGAAGTTTGTTAATTTAAAAATTCTCAAACAAGAAGAGTTAATTATAGCTTGGCGAGCGTACATGATGCTCGAAAGTTGAAACTCGCTGTAAATTAAATCCAAAATTAATTTGAAATATTTTTTATTTAAATAATTATATAAATCTGAGTGTGTGTGTGTGTGTATATATATAAAGGGTGTGATCACATCCTAAAAATATGGGTTCATATTGAACCCTTTAATAAAAGAGCTAGTTTCAGGTCATGCGTTCCGACCCATTTATTAAGTGTGATGGGTTGGGGTTGACCTGCCAACTAGATTTTGATAGAAAAGTGGCCACTTTTTTTGTTTATTTTTTTATTGGTATAATCTTCTTATTTATGCTTAATTAACTTAAAATATATAATTAATAAGCTAATAAAAATATTTTAAAATTAAAATGAGTTATTGGGATGTGTTCGGATTACTAGATCTATAGTTGATCATAGTCAATAATAAAATCTTAAATTTAAATAGCATATTATGATAATGCATGCATTGAGAAATTAAAATAAAAAGTAATAAGAAAAATTTATTTCACCAAATATATCAGACTTATTATTTTTTAAATAATCAAAACAGTCATATAGTCTTGATACGCCATCACAAAATTATCTTGATTGGGCACGAATCTCGAGGCAAAAGCTAGTTGGAAACTTCAAAAACTAATTTTGGGAGCACCCGAACTCCGATTTCAACAAACTTACAGTCAAACTGAGCGTCTCGGAAATACGAACCCAACAACACCAAGATCAACCCAATCCGAGCCCAAATGAGTCCGAATCAAGGGTCCAAAGCGCTGTTGGAAGGTTCAAACCACATTTTGAGTTACCAAACGGTCTCCGATTTTGACGAGCTTATACTCGAATCGAACGGCTCGACGAGACGAATCCAACGAGCCCAAGATCATTGGATTCCGACATCATTAAGGCCTTCAAATGACCAACGAACGGTGCATGATCAAAGGATTCGATATCGGCCGTCCATTCAAACCACTCCCAATTCGCCCTTGATCTCATGCCTATTTACGGGTTATGCCACTCCAGAAAAACTATAAATAGAGCACTCATTCTACACCAAGGGGACTCAAGTGAAGAGAGAGAAGAAGAAGAGAAGGAGAAGGAGAAAGGGGAAAAGGAGATTCCTCACCTCCTCGACCACCGCCGCCGGAGCTCTTCCTGCCGCCTGAAGACGCCGGAACTCTGCCGGATTTTCAGGAAACGCCAGGAATTCGCAGAAGAGAGAAGAAGAAGAGAAGAAAGGGGAAAAAGAGATTCCTCACCTCCTCGACCACCGCCGAAACTCTTCCTGCCGCTTGAAGACGCCGGAACTATGTCGGATTTTCGAGAAACGTCAGGAATTCGCAGAATTTTGTAAACTTCCTGGGAGAAACAAATTGTATTCTGATTATCCCAACTTGTGGGACGAATCAGCCATCTGTAATCTGCAAAATCACTAGTGGAACTTTACAACTGAGCGAGGTCCGTGGTTTTTTTCCTTTTTGGGTTTTCCGCGTAAAAACCTTGGTGTTCACTTCCTCTTTTCTGTTTGTGTGCGAAATACTCGTGCAACGCTAGGACGTGAATTTACAAACTCTACCGCCGCGTATATTCTCGCACGCAACAAGTCTAAATGTTAAATATTTTACACAAAATAAGATAATTTATCAGAGAAGTAATTTAATTTTTTATTTTTAGGATTTCTAGCCAACTAAATCTTAACTGACAAAAAAATAAGATAAAGAGTATTGTGTGAATGTGAATGATTATTTTTTAATTAAAAATGCTGCATCAAATGTTAATTAAATATAAATTTATTTAATGGGCACAAACAATATAGAAGATTAAAGATAGTGAAGTTAATTTTAAAATAAAAAAATTTATTTACAATCAATTAATATAACTAATAATAGTTATTTAATCAATTTTACAAAAAAAAATATTTTATATTTATTTTATTCATAATTTAAAAAATACATGAATTATAATACTCGCAACTATATCACTTGTTAATAAAATAACATAAAAAGTCTATGCAACTCATTTTGGTCTATTGATTGGGAGTTTTGGCTTCCAACCAAAAGGTTTTGGATTCGAGTCCAGAGCCCTGCATTGGTATCCATACCCACACCCACCCACATAACCAATGGGTATGGGTGCCATGGTCTCATGAGTTGGTATGAGTGGGTACTCAACAATGGGGAAAAACCAATTTACATTAGTAATTATCGTATGTCGTATATTACCGTAATCCTCACTATACAATGTGCAACACTGAACCGCGTTGCGACCACGGTAAATTCTGATATGTGGCTTGAAAGTTTGCAGTCAAATCAAAGGGCAACATGCCTCAATGCTATCAGTCTGTGACAGATTGTGTTCAAAAAACGAGAAAAATTGGTGGGTATGACACCCTGAAAGTCACCATGGGTGAGTGTGGGTGGGCAAAACCCATCGTGCAGCGCATGAGCACCCAATAAGTACCCAATCAGGACTCCGTGTAGGACTTTGTCCGGGTCTTTATATGCATTAATTTTTTTTAATTGATCAAAATATTTTAAAAATAAATAAATAAAATAAAAAAGTATAGTGACATAATTACTCGCCCATAAATTATAGAAAAGCTCATACGAATTTTATGATAGTGAGCTGCCCACCCCAACTTTGATAACGTGAAAGTAATTAATCGGTTACTTGTAATCCACCATTTCTCATAAATGCTTTGACCTTTCATAATTCTTATTCATTCTTCGGGTCACATGGTTTGCCCCCTCTTATTTATTTATTTCTTTAATTATAATTTAAATTAATAAAAGAAATATATTTATTATCAGCATAATATTTAAAATAATTAAAGAGATACTCATAAATTTTTATTTTTTATTTTCTAGAAGAAAGTATTATTTGGTGCCGCTTTCATACTAATAATATATATATATAAAAAAAAAAGCTGTAGTCCGCCTGTAACTCTGTATCTCACAAATTGAAGATGGGAGAGGTTGTTGGGTGCTTGCGTAATTTCTATAGTGGAAGTCAGCGGCGCCATCACCGGCGATGGAACGATTTCACGTGCTTGGTACAGCACTTTAAGTTCCTTTTAATAATAATAATAATAATCTAAATCTTAATAATAAATGATACGCCACCATAAATCATTTGATCCAATAAGAATTTCAAGACAAATCTTAATAGGCAACTTTTAAAATTAAATTCATAATCATCTAAATTTCAATTTCAGTAAACTTATAGTCAAATTAAACGTCTAGAAGAGACGAACCTAATGATAACAAAATTTGTTTAATCCAAGCCCAAAGAGGCCCAAATTAGGAGATATTATTTTGTACGGACATCGGTCAAGAGACCGTTCAGTTAAGCGCTAGGTATCCAACGGTACCGAGGGGTACCTAGTGCGGGTACTGAGCTGAGTATCCAGCAATGGAGTGACGCGGCACATTTTTATTGGCCTCTGAACGCCCTCTGGACTCGGCACAGAATAATAAATCTCAAATTAGGGGTTGAAGAGCATTTAGAATATTCAAAGTACAAATTGGATTAGCAAATATATCCAAATATAGCATGATTATAATTGAATCAACCAGTTCGACGAGACGAATCTAACGAGCCTAAGAACACTTAATTTTGATATCATTTTGGCATATAAATGCTTAACAAAAGATATATGATCGAGGTGATCAATATATGCCATCTAATTAGGGGTGTCAATATTTGACACAACTAAAAAATTGGACTCGAACCTGACACAGAATTTTCGGGTTCGGGTTAGAGTTTTCAACCCATTTCAAAAATTGGGTCAGGTTCGGGTTGACCCAGAAGTCCGAAAATAACCTGCTAACTAGGTTACCCCCCCCCCCCCCCCTATATTTTGTGGTGCTAAACCTCAGTCATAATAATTTTAATACTAAGATTGACCGAGCTGCCCTACCCCCCGCTATGCTGCCCAGCTGACCCGCTGCCCGCTTACGTGACCGCGTCGCTTCGGCCGCTGCCTTCGCATCGCATCTGTTGCCCCGCTGTCAACGAACGTCGGATGAAGGACTGCCGGACGCAGCTGTCGCGAAGATGCTCACGGCGCTACTTTGATAGAATCAATATTTTCAACTTCATCACAAAATCAACCAAGGTAAAATGTTCGACCACGAATTTATGCTTTGATCCAACAGGAGCCTAATGAATCAATATATGTTAATACAGATGAATGAGATGTCTTTAATCTAGTAACTTTTTATGTTATATCAAATGTTTTGCTTTATCCAGTTATCTAATTATGTTATATCGAAGATTTTATTTTATTCTGTTATGTATCCAATGTTGAAGTTTAAGTTCAATAAAATTAAAATGATGTTTTGCTTATGCTCAATTTAACTTGTAGTAGTATCCTATAACTAAAATGTCATTATAAATTTCAATGGCGAAAGTTTTATAAGAAGGGGAGATTATAAGGATCGGATTTTGCTAGTTCAATTCAACTGGCTATAATCAAAAGTGAATGCAAGTAGGTGAGCGGAACCGAGTGAAGCAAGCAGGCGTGGGAGCTATTGACCGGATCAGATCACATAGATAAGTGGGGAAATGCGTCAAAAGTGAAAAATAGCGAGTCCTCAGGCGAGAAAACTTCTTTTTGCTTCATCGAGTTCGACGAATGAGCAAAAGAAACTAAGAAAGCTATGACCAATAGGAGAAGGATGAGGAAGGAAATAGAGAGAAAGAGGAAGGAAGGGAGATTGAGAGAGTGATAGCGGAAGAAATAGAGAAGGTTAGGGCGAACGATGAGAGAGGGATCGAGTGATAAGAAGGCACAGTTTGGAAAGGTGATTTTATTATTATTATTTTTATAAATTAGTAAATGTTGTTTAAGGAAATTTAATCTAAAATTTTATATTTTTAAAAATATTATATCAAATATTTTAATGATAAATGGAAGATATGCAAAGGGTTGGAGAGCATATATTCAAATGAATTTTTATCCATAAATTAAATTATTATTAATTTAAATATTTATAGAAGAATGAGTTAGTATTAACGTAAGAGAGAAAAGTGAAATTTATGTTATGCAAGGAAATAATAATAAGTTAATTAAAGAAATGTATATTAGTAATGACATGTCACCAAAATCGTTTTGATCGTGCATGAATTTCGAGGTATGAATTTCGAGGTATATTCAAGTTGGAAACTTCTAAAATTAAATATGTGACCATCTAAACTCCAATTTTAGTTAACTTAGAGTCAAACTGAATGTCTCGAAAAGACGAACCGAATGACACCAAAATTGATCAAAAACCAGCCCAAATGAGTCTGAAGTAAGAGTCCGGAGTATATTGAGAATGTTCAAAGCATTAATTGGATGACAAAATGATATCCAAATATGATATGATTATAGTCAAATTGAGCAGCTCGGTGAGAAAAATCCAATTAGCCCAAGATCATTGAATTTCGACATCATTAAGGCACCTACACATTTGAAAAACACTCTATGAAAGGGGGAATCAATATGGGCCATCCAATCGAGCACTCCATCTGATCCAGCACTCCGAACCTATCATAGATCTTCTCTATATTTACGGGGTATGCCACTCACAAAAATCTATAAATAGACCCCCACTCTCTACATGAGGGGAGACATTTGATTGGAGATTGGAGAAAGCTCTGAGTCTTTAAGAGCTCCAGCACCACCGTCGGCAAACCTCTATCGAACATCGCAGGACCACCGCCCAGTCGTCGGATTTCCACCCAGTCACTGACTGCCACCAGACTTCCACTCGGCCCCCGACTGCCATCAGACTTTCACCAGGCAGGACATCAACATGGACTTCCACCCAACCATTGTCGAACCACCGCCCGGTCCCTAACAGCAGCCAAAGTTCCACATGACCATCATCGCTGCCACCTGGCCGTAGACTGTTGTCGGACTACCACCCGGTCATCGACGATTGCCAGACTTCCGCCCAACCCCTGCCGGACCACTGCAAAACTACCTCCTGTCCGTCGACCACAGCTAGACTTTCACCCAACTGTTGACCGTCATCGAACTTTCGCACATCGATCTTTGAACTGTCATCCGGCTGCCGACCTCTGCCACCTACCGACTACGGTCCCTTCGACCACTATCGCCGCCGACTACAATCCCTCTAACCACTATCATCTGCCTACTATGGTCCCTTCGACCTACATCGCCCACTTACTACAATCCCTATGACCAATGTCGTCTGCCAACCCTGTGACATCCGCCACCGATCCCTCATACCACCATTGCCTGCTAACTACGGTCCGTTCGACCACTGTCGCCCGTCGACTACGTTCCCTACCATCTTCATCGCCCATCAACTATGGTCCCTCCATCGCTTACCGACTATGGTTCCTCCGACCACCGTGACTCGCCGACTACGATCTCTCCGACCTCCATCTCTTACAACTTGGAATTATTTGTTTAAAAATTTTAATACTTAAATTTTGTTATTTATTCGCACAAAAATTAAAATTATAAATAACAAATAAAAATATCAATTATTATTGATATCTTTCAAAACTTTGCACATGACGTACGTCAATCCTATGAACAAACTTTCTAGCAATTTCTTAATGCTACCACTGAGGTCCTAATTTAAAAAAAAAATATTAAAAAGAAATAACCTTACTAAAAAGATTTTTTTTCCCCTTTTATTCTCCTTCATACAACAGCTACATCATTAAACGACTGCAATTTTGAAGAAATTGTCGGACCTCATCGGATAAAGATAAGCCAACTTGAGAGATCACAAGTTGAGCCTTGTCACGCTAAAGCTTGAGCATGTTTGATATGCAAGCTTGAGTTTAAGCTTATGGCTTGATAATATCGCAAATTGACAAGCTCAAGCTCATTTATCATTAATGCTTGAATTTAGGCTTCAGCTTGATAAGCTCAGCTCACAATCACGTTAGTGAGTCAAGTTCAAATTGAGTTATGACTCGGCTCGACTTGGTTACATCCCCACCACCATCGCACACTGTTATTCACGTCGATGCCATTCTTCAAGAAATCCCAGTGTCCCAACATGATTCCATCATAACTTCTCGTATATTCGGTGCCACCCTTCATTTGCCACAAGTCTTGTCACAACGGGATCTCTTTGCATCTTTTATATTTCTTCATCATTTAGGATTGTTGGAATGAGCAACTATAGTGCTAACGGTGTTGTAAGTTGAGTAAATAGTACAATTTAGGTGTTAAACATATAAAAATAATAATTTTATATATTATGATTATAAATTCTCTTAATAATAGATGATAATTAGTCTCTAAAAAAATGTGCTTGGTCAATATGAATCTTGAGGTAATATTTAAATTAGATATTTTCAAAGTTGAATTCATGACCATCAGAACTTCAATTTTAACAAACTTATAATCAAATAAAATGTCTCAATAACATGAAACCATCGACACTACAAAATGATCTGATTTGTGTTTAGATGAACCTAAGTCAAGCATTTGTAGCATACTTGAAAGTGTGAAGCCATCAACTTAGGGGATCAAATAGTCAAATCAAATTGCTAAACAAAACGAATCTAACGAGCCTTTTTTTTTTTCCTTCTCAAAATTTCCACAAAAAAATATTATGAAATATTACAATTTGTATTGTTTTTTGTTGAATCTTTGCACAAAACTTAAATAATAAATAATCACTTAGCTACACAAATTTTGTAGCATGTAATAATAATAATAATAATATAGTATAATTTACTATTAATTTGAAATAAAGCTCAAATAAAAATATATGAAATATACGAAAAATAATTTACTATTAATTTGAATATACATTTATTCAAGTAGTCAGGAGAGTCTCGTTAGTCATGATCTTACTTTTGTAGAGTTATATAAATATCATCAATTAAAAAAAAAAAAGCCTAGTATACTAATTTTGAATAAGATTCAAATAAAATTATATGAATCTTATGAAAAATAATATTATACTAATTTGAATTCAAATGAATACAACCTTCTTGTTTTTAAATTATTTTTTAGTATTTTTAACATTGAGCGAATTTAATTATAAATCCATGATAACAAAAAAATTTAGAAGCCAAATCTATGATCTTATAATTGGAAGCTAAATTTAGTATAAATTTGGGATATTTTCCTCACTATTTTACTTTTTAAAAATTTGTGAGATAAGAATCATATGTAATAGTGTATGATAGATATAAGAAAATTCTGATATGGTAAGAAACTATTTTTCAAAAAAAAAAAATATTTTCTTATAATTAAATCTAAAAATATATAAGAGCTATAAGAAAATTAATATATATATATATATATATTCGTGGTAGTTGAGAGATTGAGTGTTTAAAGTTATAGTTTTATACGAAGATCTAGCACATAGACAAATGAAATAGAGGGGTGCCGGATCTTCATACAATAATAAGATGTCAAATACTATCTCTCTAATATTGTAATTATTTTGACAAGCAATAATATATATATATCCCGATCATAAAAAATTTTCTAATATTTCTTTCCATGATAATTTAATGATCAGTTTTATAAAAACTCGCAGTGGCAAACGCTTCAACCACCCAGCTAGAGTAGGCAATGCCTGGTTTGACTCTTTCAAAATTGCAGCTAATCCGTTGAAATATAACAATCTAATTTTCTTCCCTTTGGGAAAATCGCACCCTTTTCCGCGGCGGATAACATTGAAAATCCAATAGCTTTGGAAATACTGCCAAGTGACCTCATTAAATATTTTTGTTTGTTTGTTTGAACTTTTGAGCAAATTAATCTCCAATTCACATGCATCACATAAATAAATTTCGTGTAATATATATTGTTGCTGGCTAGAATGTACGCGGCGATAGAGTTAGAGTCCTACGTACGTCTTAGCGTTGCACGAATATACAGCTCGCACATAGAGAACACAAGATTTTTTACGTGGAAAAGCCTGAAAAGAGAAAAAATTATAGGGTTTGACCCAGTTGAAAGTGATTCCACTAGAATTTGAGTAGGTTACAGCAGGTTGACTCGTCCTTGAGGGCGATCATATTACAAATGTCAACTGTAAAGTTGAAATCTAGTGACAAACAAGGATGCTAGTCCGCCGAAACTTGGTGGTCTGTCATAATTTCGGGCCTTAGGTGATGATGCGAAAGATGTTTGGACGTTAGGTGGTGGTTCGGCAGAACCCCGGGCCTTAGGGGGGGGGGGGGGGGGGTGTTCGGCAGAAGTAAGGGCCTCAGGTGGTGATCCGGCAGAAGTGAGGGCATCAAGTGGTGGTCCGACGGAGGTGAGAGCCTCAATTGGTGGTCCGGCGGAGCTCAGGGTCTTAAGTGGTGGTCCAGCGAAGCTCAGGGCCTTAAGTTATAGTTCGGCGGAGGTGAGGGCCTCAACTGGTGGTTCGACGGAGCTCAGGGCCTTAAGTAATAGTCCGTCACAAACGAAACCTTAGTTGATATCCTAAATTCTCAATCGACAAATCAAACTAGGTTGCATTTCATTGTTGAACTAAGTTGTTGGCATAAAACTCTCCCATTTGATAATTTACTCGCTATTTTGTTTTAGAACAATAGGGTGCAAAGCAGAGCAGTTGGCCATTGTTTGTCACTGGCGGCCAACGATTATCATCATTGTTGGACTTTATATTATATTATATTTATTTTAAGCTAATACAAAAATTAATCACCTACATTTATTTCTGGTACGACTATAAATAACTCAAAATATTTCAAATACATTATATTTTCTTACAGTATAATTCATTTCAATTCATATTACTTTTTTCAAAAATCAAACAGCCTCTTACTAATTATTTTCAAAGTTTTTTTAAAACAATTTTTTTAGGGGTTTTACATGCACGCCAAAAAAAATTTATATCTTATTTATCTAATAATTAAAATTCCGTATTTTCTTATATAATGCTTCAAAATTTTTTAGCACGTTAAGAATGCTGAAATATTTATTTTTAAAATAAAATACATATATTCTTATGTAATTGAATACTAACGTATTATATATAAAAAAATAAATATTAAATATAAGAAAGATATATGATGAATTTATAAGGGATAATAGAAAAAAAAAGGATAATAGCATTCTTTTAAATTCAATTGTTCTTAAAGATAAGAAAATAAATTCATATTTTCTTCAAAAAAAAAAAAACTTAGGAAATTGTGACACCATTTTGATTAGAAATTTTTTAAAAAAATTACCGTAATATATTTTGATTGTATTTAAAATATATAAATTTATATGATTTTGAATTACAGATAATATGAAATGTATAATAAAATAATAATATAAGACAATATCAATATAAAACTATATAGAAAAATTGATATTTGTTTTTTTTTTTTATTACTATAATAATTATGTAAGAGTATCGCGTTGTAAATTATTTTTTTCTTACCGACAGGAGATTCGGTACTTTTAAATAAAGCATATATGAGAACATAACATCGAAACCGGCCTTAGCTCAGTTGGTAGAGCGGAGGACTGTAGTCGTTGCAGATAAATCCTTAGGTCGCTGGTTCGAATCCGGCAGGTCGGAATCTTTTTATTCCAATTAAATTTTGTTTATTTTTAATACTCAGTTAAATTACATATTTTATGGGGCGTTTCAAGTGAATTTCAAGATATATCATTTTAATTCTTAAATTTTAATATCATTTTAATTACTAAATTTAGATTTCAAATATAAAAACCATGATTAAGTGATCCTTCCACAACTTTTTCTCATTTGTTGGGTCAATTAATATATCATAGTGAATGTGTGTGAAAGAATTAAGTCGACTCATGAGCCCGCTTGTTTAAAAATATTAATAAAAATTATTTTTAAAATATGTTAGGATTCAAGATTTTAAGTATAAAGTATGAAAAATATTTAAATTATATCTCAATTTCTTATATTAAGTAAATTATTATTTATTTTCTTATAATTTCTCGTTCTTTTTATCATTTTATTATAATAATTGCCTTGAATCATAATAATTTTCTTTCTTTCATAGTAAACAAGTCAGCTCGTGAGCCAGCTCGAACTCGATTAATTAATCAAGCTCATGCCACAAACTAGGGCTGACTCGGGCTCGGCTGGAATCGTTTACAACCCTAATATTGATTATTAATTATGTATATTGATTATTAGTTATGTGTTAGAAAATTTGTGTCTGAGATTAATATCGTAAAGTAATACAAAATTTTGATATACACAAAAAGGTTCTTTACAGAGTTTAGATATTCACTAGTGTAAATGATTGTGATGATTATTGATGGTGGTCGTAGTAGTTAGTAGTAGTTAGCAGAAAAATTAAGATAAATTTTTTGCTCACTTAGTTCAACTTGAAAGTTAAGAGAGTTTTTAAGTTCACTTAGCTCTTGAACTTCCCCTTGTGTTGAGAATAAGATTATAATTATAGCTGTTTTGGTATGGCGTTTTGGTAAATTTGGCCAAAATATAAAGCACTCCATCATATAGTGCATATTGATACACATAATCATAGATCATTTATCAAACATTTGAATGATTCAACAATGTCAGAATTGAGTGATCCTAAGCTAGTTAGATTCATCTAGTTGAGCCACTCGATTTGACTATATGTATGCTATGAGTAGAAGTCATTTGATAATTTTACATTCACAATTTTTTAAACATAATTCAAGTGTTTGATTTGAGCTTATTTGGAGTTAGATCAGATCAATTGTAGCATTGATAGGCTTGTCTCATTAAGACATTCATAAATTAAAGTTCAAATGATCCTGAATTTAATTACGAGAGTTTTTAATTTAGATATTATTTTGAGACTTGTGTCGATCATATGAATTTTTTGGAGTCATATCAGTGTTATTTACCAAGAGAATTTTATTAGAATAGCAAATATTTTATTATGACCCAAATAATTCTTAATAGAGGAATGCATTGGGCTTGTTATGTGATAGAAAAGTTCCTCTGAAGGGAAAATTTTATAAGATGGTAGTGAAAGCTTCAATGCTTTATGCACAGAATGTTGGCAATTAAAAGGGAGCATAATATTAAGTGTTGCAGAGGTGAGGATGCTCAGGCGGACGAGTAGATTTACTCTTTGAGATAGTATACGAAATGAACATATAGATGAAAAGGTTGGAGTAGCTCCAGTGGAAGATAAGATTAGAGAGAGTCGCTTTAGATGATTTGGTCACATAAAACGGCAGCCTTCTGATGACCCGATTAGTAAGTAGATGTATTAGATTTGATTTATGTTAAGAATGGTAGAGGCATAAATGCTTGTTATTATTATTGTTGTTGTACCCAAATAATTCTTAAAAGGTGTTATTTATCATTAAAAAAAGTCAAATTTATTCAATTTAAGTTTTATAGTAGTAATATAAATTTTGACTGATTAAAAATATGGAAGAGGTTGGCTAAGTAGTACCTTAAATCATGTTCTGTTTTAATTATTAAAAAATGAATAATAATATTTATAATATAATTTGTGCAAAAATAAGAAAACAAAGCACTCAAAATTAAAAGATAATTTTTCAAACTTTGGATATATTTAAACTCTCTATAAAAATATTAATCTCTTGTGTTATCTTCTGTTTATGTTCATTTATATTTTAATTTCAAGCATTTAATTTTTAATTTTATGTGATTTACGTTGACATTCTTATATAAATTATATCACAGCTATCTAATGTAATTTTCTTCTCTTTTTATTCAATAAAAGACATTAATTCCTAATAAAAAATTTGCCCTAATACATCTAAAAAAAATGAACTTGACCAATGTGAATCTCGATATAATACTTAAATTAAAAATTTACTAAATTAAATTCAGGATTACCCAAACTTTCATTTCAGTAAGCTTATAATTGGACATAACATATTGTGAAGACAAATCTTTCAATAATATAAGTGATCTGATATGAATACAAATGAACACAAATTAGACACTTGAACTATATTTAAAAACTTCAGAACATTATTAAATGATTAAATTGTCTCCAAATCATGCATGTTTATAGTCAAATAGAGTGGCTCGATGAGTTGAATCCAATAAGCTGAAGATCAATTCTGAGACTACTAATGAACTCAAACACTGAATGATCATACCTTAATTGTTTGATTAGGGCCGGGACACCCAATCTTTCAAATCTCTTCAATGGGAATCAAGCAATTATTTTTAGTTGTGCATAATTGCATCTTTTTCAATGTCTAGAAATAACATAGTATTATATCTTTAATTATATAGTGATTTTTTTTTCAATTGGGCTAGATCCTAATTTTTATCTTTTTTATTATTATTATTTTTCAAATTAAAAAGTATCATATTTCTTACAACTCTTATTATGCTTATATTAGATCTTTATATACAATTAAAATATTAAATAAGTAAAATTTCTATAATCATAACTTTTTTGGTATGTATGATTTCATAACAAAGTATACTTAGGCTACATTTAGGATTGCTTTCTTATTGTTTCTTAATTTTTTTTTTTTTTATAATTTTTTTTTTTAAAATTTACTTTAAAAGCAATAAAAAAGACATTGCCGAATGAAACGCTAGTTCTCAATGAAACCTTAGTTCTCACGGAATATGCAATGAGGTTGGCAATTATATATCTTCCAATAAGTGAATGCCAAATGGATGAGACGGCTCATTTAGGTGGGTTTTGCTTCAAATATATTCTATTAATTTATGTCCAGTTGGCTAATTGAGATGAGGACGCCTGGCATCCCAGTGATGCACACCTAAACTTTTATTACGTCCGGTGTAAAGACGTAGAGGAATGTCCGGTTGGAGGCAATTTTCCGCTAAAAAACTAGGTATTTGCTCGGTACAACTAGGTATTATTTGATAATAATGAGGAATACCGTTCTCTGAAGACCAATACCGAGTTATACCGAGCTGTACCGAGTTTTTCTGGGAAAAATTCGGTACAACTTTTGTATAACTCGGTATTTGCTCGGTAAAGCTTGGTATAACTCGGTATTGGGTCTTCAAATGATGGTATTCTTCATTATTGTTTGGTTTTGCTCGGTACAACTCATTTTTTGGCGGGAATTTGCCTCTGACCGGACGTTCCTCTACGTCCGGTCGGAGGACGTAATAATTGTTCATAACTTTGCACTTTTCTCCGGCCCAATAAAAACTTTGATAGACCCGGCCGTTTTCTTTATTGCCTAACAAAAGTGATAACTGTAAACAAAAGCTATAGAAGGCCCAAATAAATACTCACCAGCCCAAAAATTAGCCTAATAAGGGCCACATCATATAAAATAATTCCTCGGTTTTACCTATTATTCTCTAAAATTAAAAAAAAAAGTGTATATTGTATATAACAATTCCATTAAATATAGCTGCTGCTGATTGATAAATTCACAGTTTTTTGTCTTATCGATTCACGAATAGCTAGAAGAAAAAAATCATAGGGCCTTGCTCATGTCAGAGGATTTGTCATAAGATTCCACTATAAGTGAGTGGGTTACAATGGTTGACTTATCCCTTAACTTGGAGAATGTGAAATTACAATAGTTTGGAGAGTCGGTTGACTTTCATATGAGTACTTGGGAGTTTGTAATGACCGTGGTTAGATGACAAAAGTTGGAAGTCTGGTAGAAATAGCCGGGAGAAGGTCCAACAAAGGTTGAGGACTGGGAAGAGGTCCGACTTTGGTTGGTGGTCATGCAGAGGTCCGACTTTGGTTGGTGGGCAGTTGTCTTGCAAAGATCCGATGGCGGTCGATGGCCAGACGGAGGTTCGGGTGGTGGTCGACGATTAGCATTCTGATAGAGGCTTGGGGCAGTCGACGACCAAGCAGAAGTCCAACAGCAGTAGGTGGTCTGCGGCCTTGCAGAGATCCAGCGGAGGTTGGCGACTTGGCGGAGGTCCACAATAGTTGACAGCCAAGCGGAGATCTGACGGTGGCCTATCGACGAAATTCGCCTGCGATGGTAGCGTGATTTGATCCTCCAAAATATATAGCCAAGATCACCAATTTTGATAAAATCTTAGTAAATATAAAAATGTATATATTTTTTCTTAAAATAATTATTTATATAATAAAAGTAAAAAAAAAATTTATTGATATCATGCAATTTTTTCATATTTTTTAATTAATATTGAATAGATATTAATTTTTCACAGCTTAATAAGGTTTTACAAATTATAAAATGATTTAACATGTATTAAACAATCAACAACCGAGTCAACACGCAGGTAGCGTGATTTGACCTCTTGTTTTGGATCTCACAAGGAGCAATTATTATGTCCGGCCAACCGAACTCGTTCAGAGGCTAATAACCACGCGTCACATCATCAAAAACTCGGTATTGCTCGGTATATATTCGGACCGTTCAATTTTTGACCGGATGTAATAATTTCTCTCTAACAAGAGGTCAAATGTTCTTCCATAACGCTCGACCAAAAGCTTAAAAAAAAAAAGCTTGGACAAAAGTTTTTCTTATTGAAATGAAGCAGAACTTATAAGAATATTAACAATAATTTGGAAATCTCTTCTCAACCTCTTTTTTTTTTTTTGGAAAACTGAGGATAGCTTGCAGGATTTGTAAAAATAGAAATATGTATAAGATTTTATTTGGGACAGTTTTATTATTGCTTTTTAAAATAATTTTTTAGCAAAAAATAAATTATTTATACTAAAAAATTATTTTACGAAACAGCCGTCTCAAATGAAGCGTAAGTTGGATAGTCAAGTCTTTGCTACCATAATTCAATCGATGATTAGATAAATGGTTTCTGAAGTCGTCTAAATTCCTTAGAATTTTGACTGTTTGGCTCAGGGTAGTCTCAATCATTGCTTTCAAAACAGAAGACTCAAGCTTTTGCTCACCTATAGGAAAATTTATTACGTACTCCGACCGGACGTAGAGGAACGTCCGGTCAGAGGCCAAATCGCGCCAAAAAATGAGAAATACCGAGCAATACCAAACAATAAGGAGGAATACCATCACGTGAAGACCCAATACCGAGTTATACAGAGCTATACCGAGCAATACCGAGTTATACAAAAGTTGTATCTAAAAACTCGGTACAACTCGGTATTGCTCGGTATAGCTTAGTATAACTCAGTATTGGTCTTCACAGAGCGGTATTTCTCGTTATTATCAAATAATACCTAGCAATACCGAGCAAATATCGAATTTTTTGGCGGGATTTTGCCTCCGATCGGACGTTCCTCTACGTCCTTACACCGGACCTAATAAAAGTTCTACCTATAGATGCTATATGATCAATTACCATATTATTATTTTTTTAAATAATTGTGGGTCTTGCACCTGTGAGATTGATTGCTGATAGACTTACTGAAGAATTAATGGACATCACCATACACGTCACAAGCCGACGTGACAACGGGCCGATAACCCGTTCCAAAAAAAAAAAAAACCATATTATCAATTTATCTAGAAAAGCCTTTAGAGTGTGAAAAGGAGAAATGATAGCTCTGCTTTCTTTTTTGTACAGATTCCTCTGAACGGAAGTCGTGGGATAGCTTTATCTTTATTTAGGTATAGTTGTATTTTATTTACTTTATTTTATTTTATTTTATTTACAATAATCCATAAAAACATTAATGGGTGTTTACATAGGTTAATTACAATTATATTAACAATAATTTGATGAACTTTTTATCAGTCAAATATTTCAAAAAAAAATCATTATATCCTGTAAATTTATTTATACCTCGCTTGATTAAGGCTTCGTTTGGGACGGCTTTTTTATTGATTTTTAAAACGGAATTTTAGTACAAAAATAAAAAAATTTGTACTAAAACTCCGTTTTAGAAAGCAATAAAAAAGCCGTTCCAAACGAAGCCTAAATCAAATGCTCGGTTCAAAAATGGAGACTAGTGACATGTGGCGGAGCTAAAATGTTTGCATATGACATAAATTTGTAGTTAAGAACCTTATTAAAAAATGTCAATTTAGAAGAATTTGAATTTTATTTTTTAATAAAACCAACACTAAATATTTAAATTGAAATAAAATTAAACGTAGGTTTGTGTGTAATACACATAACAAAATATAAAACATAGAATTCAATGATTTTTTTAAAGTAAATATTTATATATTTGAAATATCAAAATATTATTTCACTATGAACTATTAAAAGAAAAGTTAAAATAAATCATTCAAAAAGAATGAGGACATTTTGAAAATCATCTATTTAGTACTCCACTAATAAAAAATTGTGGCCCCGCCCCTACGCATGATATGTGTAAATTTTATGTCAATTTAGATGACTAAAGATTTATTATTATTATTATTTATGAATAAAAATTAACTAGAGAATTTTTTTAATATTACATGTTGTAGAGATGAGGATGCTGAGATGGATGAGTAACTTTACTCTTAGAGTTAGCGTATAAAACGGGCATATACAAGAAAAGGTTGGAGCAATTCCAATGAAATATAAGATTAGTGAGGGTCATCTTAGATGGGTTGGTCAAATAAAAAGGTGGTCTTTTGCAGGGGCGGAACCAGCCATAACTTTCAGGGGGGGCAAACGTATAAGTAACTGTTCGCATATATGTCGGGGGTCAAAGGGGGCAGCGCCGCCTGGCGGGGTTCGACCTGTCCGGTCAGGTCGCGGGGTCAAGGGGCAGCGCCCCAGTGGGGGTTTCCGGGGGCAGCGCCCCCAGAACAAATTTTGATTTACTATTTCTCTTTGTATTTGGTTCATCATTCCCTAACAATAACACATATATACAATGTATTTAATTATATTGTGGGCAATTGCCTAAAAATCATAGTATTTTAATATTTTTAGGGGGGGGGGGGGGGGCAATTACCTAAAAATTCTTGTAATAAAGACTAAAAATCACCTAAATAAGAGTATAATAAAAAAAAATTGAGGGGGGGGGGGGGGGGGGGGGGGGCAATTGCCCCCCTAACCCCAAAGGGGTTCTGCCCTTGGTCTTCTGATGACTCAATTAGGAGAGTAAATGTATTATATTTAGCTTATTTTAAGAAAGGTAGAAATAGACTTAAAAAGACTTAGTTAAAAAATATTAAAAATGAGCTTTCTTTATTTGATTTAAATGAGAATTTTACTCTTAATATAACACCATGGATAAAAAAATGTAGCCGACCCCACGTAGTAGAATAAATGTTTGATATTATTGTTATTGTCTGAATGAAAATTAACATATGCTTTAGGTGTTATATATGAAAGTAATATTTAGGTGAGCACTATCATGGGATGCTTTAGTTCAGATCTTTTAAATTATTTGAGTATTTGAGATAATTGTAATTAGTAGATATTAGATTTAATTAAGAGTTATAAATAAATAATTTTATTAATAGTTTGAAAATTTTATGGGATCATTGCAATAACACATGTGCCTAATTCAAAATAAATAAATAAATAAGCAAATAAATCACATGTAAAATTGTGCATTTTTTGCCACCTAAATAATTTCCCTAATTATTAGGTGTAAGAAGAAGATGTTGAAGTTTGCCCTAACGGAAGCGATGACGTCACGTAATTGATTAAAAAAATCGGACAAAACAGTCGGCCAATCCGAAAAAATGCCTTCAATTTCTTCTACTTGCTTGCTGGAACGAATTTGTGGGCCCTTACCCCACGTTAGGTCGAGTCAAGTTGGAGCCATTTTGGCTGGAGGAGCTTCTTTTTTTTTTGTTGAAAACCAAAAATTTTATTCCAAACCAAAAGAAAAACCAGTACAAAATACAACATTCAAATATACAACACGATGAGAGAGTGGATAAAATACAGAACAAGAGGGCTCATTTTAAGGCCGAGACTACCAGCTACCCTTAAGCCAAGCCCGGACCATCCAATTTGATGAAGAAACGCACCCAAGCCAACACCAAAGGTTGCCACGGGCCAGCCATAGGACAAGCGAGCCCCAACCACATCATTGCCCGACCAAACGAAAAACAGACGAAGAGATCGAACATATGCAAAGGCATCAGGCAACAATAATTCAAGGTAACCACCCTCGCCACCGAAACAACCAGACCATCCAATGCACAATCCCAGAAAATTGCACCCCAGAAAAATGAAACCATAAGACAACCACCACAAAAGCCACGGCCATTACCGACGACGTCTGCCCCTACCACGAGCTTTACCACAAGAGGCACCAGAAACAACAGGTTTATCACGCAAAAAAGCAAAAGGATTACCAGGATCATCCGCGCCACTAGACTCAAAAGAGGAAACAGACTCCGAATCAGACGAAACATGAAGCCAATCTAAGTGGTTCCTCACATCCCTACCGAAATTGTTCCCCACATGAAAAAGCCAAGGCTTGAGGTTCAATTAATTTCACTGGCACATCGACACAAGCATTATGAACATCATCCACTCCCAAATTAACCGAAGAGGCACCAACCTGAGAAACAGGGGACAAATCCTTCATGGATCCAGAGAAGTCTGATGGCTCAACAGCCATTGAAGGAGCAACAATTTTAGTTAAAACACACAGTTCACTTAAAACCGGCAAAGAATTAAGTTCACCACCCAGCAAAGTGCCATTACTAGAACATCCCCGAACATCCTGCTCAACAACAGCCATGGCACCCACAGACACCACAGGTGCATCATCAACAGTAGGTTCAACCACAGCAGGATTAACTACATCATTATCAAAAGGAACTGCCACATGCAGGATTTAAAACTGTACCCAAAGGCTCAACAACAATAACATCAGCATGCCCAACTTTATTCAAATCCAGGGCCGATACAGGGTTAGGAGAGACTCTACCCGAGACAACAAAGTCAACACCTAAACCTCCCTCCTTAGCAGTTGAGAGAAAACTAGGATCAGATGAGTGCACAGCAGCTAAATCAACCCCCAACGAATGAGAAGGAGGCAAAGCAAAGGAAACAAGGTTTGGATTAAGAATTTTACAACTCGTTTTAGAATGGCCCAAGGCTAAACAATGCGCACAATACTCAGGAAAGTCTTCGAAAATGACAGATTGAACATACCAAACACTATCCGGGCCAATCCAAATCTTGTTCGGATACTACTTGGACACATCCAGTTCAACTAAAACACGAGCAACAGAAGGACGCGAACCAGATGAGGTCGCATTGTCCGTCTTCAAGGGTTTACCAAAGACCTGACCTAAACCATGAAGAATAAACTGAGCGAATAAATGAGGCCGTAAGTTAGTGAATGAAATCCAGATTGGGATAATAGGTGATTCAACCTCCACATCCAACGTAGGAGACCATTTAATCAATTTCATGAAGCAATTACTTACAAAATAAGATCTATGAGCAAAGACCCGACAATAATCCAGATCGTTAAAAAGTTTGATCAATATGTTACGCTGATTTAAAACTGTCACTGAAATCTCACCATTAAGCTTAAGCTTGAAGAAAAAACTCCTAATAGCTTCAAGCGAAGGTCTCCGACCAGGAAATTTACCAACCAAAGCAAAGTTCAAACGGGGCAGCCAACGAAGCGATTTCCGCTTCGGAAATCCATAGTGCCGGCAAGCCCCTATGAGAGGAAACCTTGAGCTTGGGAAAACCACCAGAAAGAGGGGAAGAACCAGAAAGTGCATCTTTAAACGAAAGATAAGACGAAGCATCCAAAAAACCAGGATCACGAAAACGAGAAGGTGCCATAAAAAACTCAGACCGAAGAAGGAGAAGAAGGACAAACTTCCCTGCAACAGATGAGGAGAAGCATCCAGCACTCGAAATGCTGGAAGGGGCGGCTAGGGCGATGCCCTAGCAGCTCCCAGAGTGAGCGAGAGAAAAGACGCAGCCTTCATCTAGTAGGCTGGCTGGAGGAGCTTGAATTAGAATGATTAAATGGATTTGAGCTTGAGCTCGAGCTTTATTCTGCGAGTTTGAGCCCAGTACATTTTTTTTATAAAAAAGAGAAAAAAAAATTTAAGCAACTATTCAAATAAAGTGTTAAAAAGAATGACTAATTATAAAATAATAATAATAAAAATAATAATAATAATGAATCACTTCATATAAAAAAATGAGATATAATTTTTAAATATTTTTATCAACATTTTACTTAAAGAATCACTTCATATGGAGGAATAGGATATTATGGTGATATAGTGATAAGGATATATTTGATGTTTAGGGTCACAATGAGCTAAGGTTATTATTATTTGATTAATTAAATTTATATTGCATATCTAAGTCCTCAACATTAATAAATATTCATCATTTCAATGTGATAATATGTATTTAGGTTATATCGATCAAAATTATAATTGAGGCAAATTAAATTTAAAAATAAATAACTATATTTTGATTTAATTTGAATTTGAATCTAGTCGAAATCTTTTGAGTCAAATTTTAAGCTGATTGTTGAAAAATCTATAAATTTTATCAAATATTTCAAAATTTTTAATTAGATTTATTATTCATATAAGATATCAAATTCATTCTCCTAGAAAAATATTATAAGATATAGTGAATATAAATGAATTAATATGTCTCCATATATCATTTCATATATTATATACTTATGAATGCAAATAACTAACACTCAAATAATCATATGCATATAATAGATATAATTTCGATTTCAAGTTAAATTAAAATTATTTAATTTGTTTCATTAATTTTAATTTCAAATTAATTAAAATTCAAATTATGATTAAAAGAAATTTCTAGACAATTAGCAGCCCTAATCACCCAAATAAGAACTGACAAAAAAAAAACATAAATAATATCTTGTAAAATATAATATAATCATAAAGCCTCAAGCATCTAGCCATCTACCAATGAACATTTTGATTTTATTTATAACTACGACATTAGAGTAATGGAATTTATCTTTACAACTCGGCTCAAAACTTAAAAGGCTAATTTACAGTTTTATATTTTATTTGGGATACCTTTTTTATTATTTTTTAAGGATTCGTTTGGGATAATTTTTTTATTATTTTCTAAAGTAGCATTTTAGTTCAAAAAATTTCTTAAATTAAAAAAAAAATTGTTCTAAAATGCTGCTTCAGAAAATTGTAAAAAAGCTGTCTCAATCAAACTAAAAAAAATTTAGAAAGTAATAAAAAATTATCGTAAATGAAACCTCAATTAGATCAATTTGAAGCTTGTTGAAACTTTCAATTTCAATTGACTTTAATTAGTTTTAACAATTTTAATGAATATTAGGCTGAAATAATCAGTACTATCAAAACAGTTGAAAGTCTGAAAGTCATCGGAATTATTAGAATTAGCCAAAGCTTTTGATTTGAAGCATTTTAATAATAAAGTAATTGTATGACTTTTGAAAGTTTGAATATTTGAAAGATTGGTGGTAAATATAGGCTTCGTTCGGGACAGCTCCTAATTCTTTCTAAAATAGCTCTTTAGTTCAAAAAATTTAGACTAAAAAGCTGCTTTAGAAAGCAATAAAAAACTTGTCACAAAGGAACCTCCATAATATCACTTGACCAAGGTCTCTCTCCATTTCTCGTAGCCAAAGATGTTCCACTATCTTCGACCATAATTAGCCCCCACTGCCACTGGGTGCCCTGATTATGGATCAATTTTATTTTATTTTGCATTCCTTCACTTCAAATCAATTAAAAAATAAATTCCTATATTTGTAATATACTTAATTAAAGAATTAAAAATAATTTTAATACATTATTTTTATTTTAAAGAAAGATAAATTCAGATAGATATTGCTATACCATATTATTTTAACTCTTTATTCATTTTATCATCAAGCCAAACAGCCTTTAATATTTTAGTATAAAAATATTAAAAATATAAAATAATATATCAAAAGAATTTGTGATGTGACTTCAACCGAAACTCAAACGCATAGTGCTCTCAATTATGAACATCAGTTATTTGACCCGATTCCTTCCGTTTTTTATGTCCACATTTAAAATATGATGCCGTGTGGGGTCCAACGAATCCTATCTATAAAATTATTATTTATATAATATATAAATAAATTAAAAAGACAGTTTTTCAATGAGTTTGACAAAATTCTCTCTGAATTTTTTTTTTTTGACTAATAAAAGGGTTACATAAGCAAGCAGAAAGAAACAAAATTACAGAACTTAACACAACTAATTAAAGCAACCTCAGAAGAAGAAAGCAAGAAACCACCCGAGGGCTCAGCATAAAGCCGAGACTACCAGCATCCTCGAGACTGCTCAAGGACCATCCAGAAGGGAGCATCAACGGTTGCCACAAGAAAGTCGACGAGGGTGCGAGCCCCAGCCACATCATAGCCCCGCAACTAAAAGCCGAATGATGAGCAAACCGATCAAACGGCCAAAAACAAGCAAAATAAAAACAAATTATCTTTTTCTACCGCCTCGATTCCAAAATTTCCCACGAGAGACTTTATGAGGAACCATTTTAAACTCAAAGTCAGGATCTGAAAAAGAGTCAGTATCAGAAACATCTTCAGACGAATTGTTCAACCAGTCACCATGGGTCCTAACATCCAATCCGGGACTAAAACCCAACATAGTATGGGCTGGCAATAAATTTACAGGAACATTAATCAACCTGTTTTGCACATCCGAATCCACCACCTTGTCCCCCACAATAGAATCAGCCTCCCTAACATTAAGCTGCATCCCATCAGAAACTTCGGCCACACCCAGAACAGGCGAATCACTATAAAGCAAACCACCACCCACGTCAGGTAAAGTCGCAACAATAACAGGATTATGACCCAACCCCTCACTAACATTCGGCACCGGAATAACAGCCGAATGCCCAATATCAGCACACGAGGGAAAAAAAGGTATCGCATTTGGAGACAACAAATTATCAACCACATCCGAAGCACCTGCATCAATAACAACATTGTCTTCCTTAATGATATCCAAATTCACATCCACAGGAGGGTTTAAAACCATCTCCCCACAAGGGACAACTACAGGCTCATCTGATTCTAATACAAACGGCTCAAGCACCACCTTGACATCCGATACACCTGCAGCAACAGGCATAGTCGACACAGGCACATCGCATTGGGCAATCACAGGTTTAGAAGTTTTAAGATTGGGATGTAAAATATGGCAGGACTCCTTAGCATGACCTAAGGAATTACAGTGCATACAGAAGCTAGGAATATCATCAAAATTAACATTCTGTACATACCCCGATTCCACAGATCCAACCCAAACTTTATCAGCATGTTTCTTGGTAACATCCATTTCAACCAGTATACGAGCCATGGACGGTCGAGAACCAGACGCCGTAGCCAAGTTCGATTTGAGCGGCCGGCCAAAGAGAGAACCTAAACCGAGAAGAATCCTAGGTGAAAATAAATGAGGTCTAAGAAGGGGGAAAGACACCCAAATCGGCACAATCGGAGAATCAACCTCAACATCTAAATGGGGAGACCATTTCACAACTTTCATATAACAATTTTGGACAAAGTAAGATCGGTGTGAAAAAATTCGACAATAATCAAAATCATTCACCAATTTAATCAAAACATTTCGTTGATTGAGAACAGTGACCGAAAAATCCCCAATCAGCTTTAGATTAAAACAGAACTTTCGAATAGCATCAACAGAAGGCCTCCGCCCTGGAAAACGACCAACCAGCAAGAACTCAAAAGGCTTAGCAAGCGCGTTAATCTCTTCTTCAGAGATTAACAAAGCCGGTAATCCATGATGAGAAGAAAAGCCAAGTTCAGGGAAAACAGAGGAAGAAATACCCGAAACCGCATCTTTAAACGAAAGAGGAGACACAGCCCCCCCCCCCCCCCCCCCCCCCCCCCAAAAGCCGGGATCCCTTAATCGTGAAGACGTCATTCACAATCGCAAGGAAAACCAGAAGATTAGAGGAGAAAAAAGCTCTCACCAGAAAAATTCTCTCTGAATATATTTACAAACAAAATATCATTTGATTCTTTAATTTTTAAGAAAGGTCCAAAATTAATAAATAAATTATTTATATATATCTATATGTACATAAACAGAATTCTTTGTAGACTTTTCTTCCGGGCTAAGCACCGCCCCTCTTAGCTTGCATAAAGTTAAGCATACCAAGTAGTGTGCCAATTGAACTCCTTTTTTATTAGTAAATTATTTTAGAAATTATTACGTGTTGAGTATGGATAGGAAAATCGTCTAAATTATGTGAGGATACACAACAAATAATAGTAAAAATAAATTTGTATATTTACTGTGTACCCTCATAGAATTCAAACAGTTCTCCCGTCCGGACTCCGCATGTAATAATCTCTCAAATAATTTATTGGCTTGTTTGTGTGAAAATATTTATAGTTGTTCGGATGAATGAAAATAAGTAAAGTTATTTTTTTTTTTATTATTTGATATGAAGTAAAAATAAATGTAATGGAGAGCTCAAATAATCTCTCAAAGAAGATTACGAATAATTCTTACTATACTAAGAGTTTTAATTTTTTAAGGGGGGTACAATTGCCCTCCCTCAGCAGTACACAGTTCCGCCCTTTCTGCAGATCAAACATTAATATTTTAAGAATCCATATATTTGGAATAGTTGGCATCATTTCACTTCAAACAAAATTGCCTCTTAAGAGAAAATTATATCAAAATAATTTGATGAAAATTAATTCTTGTCAATCTTAAAGTAATTAATTTTTTCATGAAAAAATTAATGAATGAATAATCAATTAAAATTTATATTATGCTAATATTAAAATAAATCAATTAGATTTGAACCGCGCCCTAATTAGAAATTGATCAAATTTTTTATCTATTTTTTTTCCAAGTAATTATCTTTATTGATTTTTTTTAATAATTATTATTATAGTGAAAGGGTCATATTAGTATGATGAATTGTCTAAAATAATCATATATAGTATTGTATGCTTTAATATTGTTATGAATTAGTGAAAATTATCATATTAATGTGTACTTTAATATTATTATGAGTTATTCAAAATTATCATATTATTATTATTTGTCTTCTCTTTAATTTATATTAACAAGTAATAAAATATTATTATCATGTTATGAAGTTGAATATCAATATATCACATGAATAGTGAAGATTTTAAGTCTCATCCAAAATATTTATGATGATTAAAGCAAATTCACACACAACATATTATATATATAAGACTCGAATGCAAGACCTCTTGACTAAGGCTTCATTTGAGATGGCTTTCTCACTGCTTCTTAAAGGACTTTTTTAGTATAAAAATTAAAAATTTTATACTAAAAAGCTGCTTTAAGAAGTGGTAAGAAAGTAGTCCCAAACGAAGCCTAGCTAATAGTCAAAGCTCCCAATCAGCAGACCAAGTAGAGCTGCATATATACTTATTGTTTCAAAACAATAAGATTATGGGATAAAAATTCAGCCCATGATCAAACATTCTTTGAATCCTAATTGAACATTAATCGCTCTTATTAGCAAAATTTATTGATAATATTTGAATGTAATTCGCTCTTATCTATAAAACTTTGTTAAAAAAAATTATAAAATATTTGAATTTCAAATTTTAATAATGTTTGTTTAATGTTTGAATCAGGATCAAACTTATTAAACAACATGGTATAATAGAAAGCAATCACAATAGTTACAATATATTAGGTTATAAGGCAAACATAATAACGGATAAAATTTTAATAATAAGTTTTATATTAAATTGAAGCAGTTATAAAAATTTACATTATCATATTAAGTGCAGTCGCAATTGCTATAACATAGTAGATAAAAATTTTGATGCACTTAGATAAAAAATACAACCATATCATTATAAAGTGCCTTAATTTGACGAAACCTATATCGTTATAAAATGTGCCCTTAAATTTTATCGAGACTAAGGGCATCTCCAACCGAAACTCTAATTTTTCACTGCAAAATGCAGTAAAAATCAAGAAGTGCCGTGATTTATCTCCATTGGAACGCCATTTTGGCCCAAAATCATCGTCGTTTCTTTCGCGCCTTTCTCAGACTGAGTTCGGTAGAGAGAAAGAAATGGCGAAAGTGAACAGTGCGACGCCAATATTGGCGTCGCACTTTTCATCAGCGACTGAATGCTTGCAAAAATGGAGTTCGGTTGCGACGTTTGAGACTCTCCATTTGCCTGTTTGTCGAACGGCTGGAGAAGCTCTAAATCCATTTTCAAGAAGAATAGCATGTGTATTTTTGATCTGTATCTATAAATTCAGGCCATCAGGCTTTGCATTAATATTTAGTAGAACATACATAAAAATCAAGAGCACATCTATTGAAAGCAATGTAATGCCTCTCTACATGTATGATTTATATATGTATGTTTGGCAGTTATGTACCTGCCTTTATTATATTTAACGTAATGATGTCAATTTTTTTCATCACAACCCAAACTTTATATTTAATTCGAGCATATATTTACATGCATACTAAGATAACTCAAATGAGTTAACTGAATATTTTTTGAACCATAAGAAAACATTAATCATTCTTATTAAAAAAAAATGTTTCCATTATGTATGAGCATTTTGGGAATAAGATTCAAATAAGGTTCAAATAAGAAGTGAAGAACTTTCAAACCTTATTCGACTAGATATATCATCAATATATATATATATATATCTTGATCAAGCACGAATATCGAGGCAATTTTGAATGGGAAACTTCTGAAATTAAACTCGGAACAATCTGAACTTTGATTTTAGCAAATTTATAGTCAAACTGAATGTCTTAAAAAGATGAACCCAACGATACCAAATACGACTCAATCTGAGCTCATATGGGTCGAAATCGAGGACCGAAGTGTGGAAAGTTCAAACCATTAATTTGATGATCAATCGATTTCTAAATGTAGCATACTTATAATCTAATTGAGCGGCTCGACGAGAAAAATTCAACGAGCTAAAGATCATTGAATTCTAATATCATTAAGATACTCAAATACTTGATAAACAATCAATAATCAAGTGAATTGATATCGGCCATCCATTTAAAACACTCTCAACATGCCCTTAATTAATCTTTTTTCCTATTTACTAGTCATGCTACTCGCTAAAACTATAAATAAACCCCTCATTTTTCATTGAAGGGGGGCCAAGAAAGGAAAGGGAGGAAGAGAATTCAGATAATTCTTTTACCTCTAGGCTCCTCCTTGACCACCACCTAACCATCGACCATCTTCGGAGTTTTGTTGAGGCACGGACTTTCACCATACTTATGCCCGACCACCAATTGTCATCGAACTTCAATTCAGCCACCAACTATCATCGAACTTATGCCCAACCACCGATTATCACTGGACTCTTGCTAGGCTATTGATTGTCTTCAAAATACGGTCCACTCTTACCATTGTAGCTCATCGACTATGATCCACTCCAACCACTGTCACTTAACTATGGCCTTCCCGATCTTTGTAATGCACCGACTACGATCCTTTCAACCACGGTGGCCTAACTACGATCCTTCCGACCACCATCGCTCGACTACGATCCTTCAAACCACTGTCGCTCATCAATTGTGCTATGATTCTTCTGACCTCCGTAGCCCGCCGACTACTATCTTTTCAACTACCGTCACTTGACTACGATCTTTTAGACCTATGTTGCCCTCGTCTATGATTTTTTTGACCTTCGTCGCCCACCAACTACGGTCCTTCCGACCTACATAGCCTGCTAACTATAGTCATGTCGACCAAGCGAACATGTCAACACTGATTCTTCCAACTCCCGCTTGGTAATACACTCTTTATGATGTATATTTATTACATCAAGCCAAGACTTTCCCCCCAAGGAAGGATCTCATTTGTAATCAATTGCAAAAACTAGTAAATTCATTCAAATTTCAGGAATTTTCACATAAAAACTCTGGTGACTCTTATAAAGGCTACACCCGTCTCTTTTATTTGCTTGTGTGTTAGATTTTCGTACAAAATTAAGACGTTAAACTTTATATTTCTCTATCACCCGAATATTCCAGAACGCAACAGACTATTATTCAATCATGGTTCCAAAATACAAATAAACTTCAAAGGATATTTGATCGTGGTGAATATATTTTGATCGTTATTAAAATAAGTTTTGATTATTCTAGGTTTAAGGTTAATAATGTACCTATATGAAATCACTAACCTTCAACGACAAATAGCAGCTAAGCAGAGAAGAAAAATAGAGATAAAAACCTTGCTTTGGAACTTTGTCTCAAAATCATCACTTGTTTATAGAAATTGAAGCATCTCATCAAATTCCATCTCTCCAAATTCCATAACATTTTTATCCAAATGAAACTTTTGGATATATGTCTCAAAAAGCCAAATTAGTAAGCATATTTCACAAATTTAGAATATCATATTATGCATAAAATAAAATTTCTCAAACAATATAAAGTCTTACAAAACATAATTTGTCACATATATGAATAAACATAAGATAAGCGATCTATTCAGAAGGATTTATACTTATCAAACTAAGGTCTTTTTATTTATATACTTAACATATAATTTTTTTTGTTATTTTTTTTGTTGGGGAACTTTTCAATCCATTAAAATAAACTCTTATATGTATCGCATATGAAAATTTTAAATATAAAATCTCTTAATTAATAGTCAACATTTTTAATCAATTGATTATACACTTAGGCTTCATTTTGGATGACTTTTTTATTGCTTCTTAAAACAACTTTTTAGTATAAAAAATACCTTAAGAAACAGTAAGAAAGCTGTCACAAATGAAACCTTAATTTAGTTAACATTCGTTAACTTCAACATATGGCGATGCAACGCACATGCGCACATAAGATTTGCTGCAGCAAGCAAGGGCACAATGGGGCCCGTAGCAGTCACGAGGCTTTGTTATGTCATTTAGGGTTTGTTCAGAACGGCTAAGAAAGCCGGATCACTTTCTTTGGGACATTTTTTTATTGTTTCTTAAATCAATTTTTTAGTATAAAAATTAAATCTTTTATAGTAAAAATTATTTTAAGAATTCATAAAAAAGCCGTCCCAAACAAAGTTGAATTTTTTATTAAAAAATTTTACTTTATAAAACAGTAAAAATATTGCCCCAAACGAACTGGTTAACCAAATAGAAGAAAAAGGCAGTGCAGTTCAAGAGGAATTGCTTATTAATGTTAATTTTATCGACAAAGTATCCTGATATCCTCCCTCCCGCCTTGTTTACCTTCCCGTCTCTCTCTCCACTGACCGCTACCACTCCATCTCCGCCCCGCAAAAGACGGCTTCTTGCCGCCGGCGATGGATTTTTTCGCTGGCGAAATCGCCAACGAACTCGTAAAGGAACTCATCAACGTCGTCCGCCGCGTCTACCTGTGCCGTCAAAGCGCCGAGCAACTCCGTCGCTCCGTAGAAGCCCTCCTCCCCATCATAACCGAGATCCGCTTCTCCGGCATCGAACTCCCTCAATCTCGCCAAAAGCAGCTCTCCGAACTCGTTGAACTACTTCGCCACGGCCTCGATCTTGCCCGTCAAGTCGCAGCTTCTAGCCGTTTTAACGTTTACCGCAGCGTTCAGCTTGCCCGCAAAATGGAGAAGGTGGAGAGCGAGATTAACCGTTGGGTTCAGCGGCAGATGCCAGCACATATACTGGCTGATGTTCATCACATGATGGTTGAATCGTCTGTCAGATTTGATCGATTGGAAAGGAAGGTGGAGAAGGCGGAGGCGGTGGCGGTGGGGGTGGGGGAAGGGAGGGTTAGGGTTTTGGAGATGATAGAGGGGTTAGGATTTGTTGGGGAGAGGGAAGGGGAGGTGGTGGGGGTTGGAGTGCTGGTGGGGAGTGAGAGGATTAAAGATGTATTGATGAATGTGGGGGGAGGAGAAGTGGTGGGAATTTGTGGTATTGGAGGGAGTGGGAAGACGACACTAGCGAGGGAGATATGTAAGGATGCACAGATTCGAAGTATGCTTTCTTCTCGCCTTTTTTTTATATAAATTTTAAAATTTTATCTTGCGGGCTGTCTTTTGATTTTGATTTTTCTATGAAATTTTAACTAATTTACTGTGAGATTTGGGGATTTTGTTAGTTCTGCTATATAAAGCTACAATCAGCGTCTACATCCTCTATTCTAGGACTAAATTCCACCAAGAAATTTCTTTCAGCTTTCGAATTAACGTGGAATGTGTATGGAGGTATGCGCAATATGATAAAGCACAAATCCCATGCATAACGCATATTTCCATACAAATTTAATGCTAAAAAAGAATTCCTCTTATAGATTTCTATGAGGAATTCCTTAAGAGGATTTTTTTTTTCTCCATTTAATTTGACCTAACAAGCTTCTTCTTACCAGTTTTTTGGGATTCAGCAGCAGCAGCAGCTCTTCTAAATTGTATTTCTTTCTAGGTTTTGCAAACTTAACAAAAGATAATATCTAACGAATCTCGCACCTCCAATTCTTGCTGTTGTACTGTATCTGTGGAGATATTGATGTTATTTATTTTGCAATGTATAATTAAGCTATATTTTGTGTTTAAAATACACTGTTGCTTTACTTATTTCTCTTATCATTTCGTGACAATTTTCATTCATTATGATTTCATCAAAGTTTTTTTTATTTTCATGGATTTTGCAATGCAAAATGTTAATATTTTGTTCTACTGAATATTCCAGATTATTTTGGTGAGAGAATTTTCTTTGAGACGGTTTCCCAGTTCCCAAACTTAGAGACGTTGAAATTGAAGATTTGGGAGCAGATCAGTGGAAATATGGTTATTGGTATGTATAAACATATACCTCAATGGCAGATTGATTTGAAACCGAGAATTAAACAGCCAACTCTCATAGTGTTGGATGATGTTTGGTCACAAACTGAGCTTGAAGAACTTGTTTTTAGAGTACCCGGTTGCAAAACCCTAGTTGTGTCAAGGTTCAAGTTCCCTACCATCATCAGCTACACACATGAATTGGAGTTGCTGGCAGAAGATGAATCTCAGTCCCTTTTCTGCTGCTCAGCTTTTGGTCAGGAGTCAATTCCAGCCACCGCTGATAAGAATTTGGTGAAGCAGGTATGTATGTGTTTGGAAGATGTTATGTATGTTTGAAATTATATTATGTCAAGCAATTGATACGAAACACTTGTAGATCGCAAGTATTTCCTATCAATCTTTTGAAAACAGCGAGAATTCTTCACAAAAATCCGCACAAAATATCAAAAACAGTAGATTATTTGTATTATTTGATGAAATGGAAACGGAAAATAGCAAGATACAATTGATCCTCTATTCGAGAGGAGGATCGATCTCTCCCAAATCTCTAGACGCCACTAGAGTCCAAAAAAAACCTAAATCTATGAGATCTCAAATTTCAGCCAAATTCAAGATGCCCTAACCCTAGGAAAACAAATTATTTAATGCATACAAATCAAAAGGAAATCCCTAAACACTCCCTACATTCAAATTTCCCTCCCAAAACCCTAAAAAATGCTACCTAAAATGATCGTTTGGCGCTTACAGTGTGGTCGGCCACTAAAAGAGGCGGAGGTCCCGCCTTGGTTCTGCCTGGGCCGGTCCCACGTGGACAGGTCCAATGGACTGGTCTAACAGCAATATGGTTGATGAGACTACAAATTAAATTTTTTCATTGTGTGTTGAACAAATAAAAGATTACCTGAATATTATTTGAGGATGCTAGGTAAAGCCATAAAATGACAATTAAGTGTACCTAAATTACTTTGTGTAAGGTGTTGCTTCATCAGATTCTTATGTTTATTTTGACTACAGGTTGTGGCTGAATGCAAAGGGCTTCCTCTGGCTCTAAAAGTGATTGGTGCTTCTTTGAGAAATCAGCCTCCAAAGATCTGGGCCAGTGCCAAAAACAGACTGTCGAGGGGAGAAGCTATATCAGACTCTCATGAGATAAAGCTTCTTGAAAGAATGGCTACAAGCATTGAATGCCTAGCAGGAAAGTTTAAGGAGTGTTTTCTGGACTTGGGCTCGTTTCCAGAAGATAAAAAGATCCCTTTGGACGTTCTGATCAATCTCTGGATGGAGATACATGATCTTGATGAGGAAGATGCATTTGCAATACTGGTTGAACTTTCGAACAGGAATCTCCTTACTCTGGTGAAGGATACACAGTAAGTCATTCAAATTTCCTCAGCATAATTCCTGAAATTGTTCATAGTAATTTTTATTATGTTCTTGCATGCTATGATTGTCTATTTTTCAGGAACAGGGCAGGCGACATATATAGCAGTTACTGTGAGCTTTCCATTACCCAGCATGATGTGTTGAGAGACTTGGCTCTTTATATGAACAATCGCGAGCCTTTGAAGTGCCGAAAGAGGCTGATCATGCCAAGAAGAGAAGATAGACTCCCAAAGGATTGGGAAAGGAATTCTGATCAGCCATTTGAAGCACAGATTGTTTCAATTCATACAGGTATTTATTCATACTTCAAAGAAAATTGGGTGCCTACAAATTACAAATTATTTCTAAATTGAACCACGGGATATGAGATTATGAGACAACCTACAAAATTTCAAGATATTATTTTATATTCTTTCTAAATACTCCATGAATCTCAGTCAATTGCTTCGCTTTCTTATTGTGTAGCAGTCAATATAAATTAGTGACTTATTCAACTTGGCTGTCTGTGCGTGGACCCCACAGCTTCTTTGCTTAGAGTCATATATTAATCAGGATATCTAGATTCTACTCCTTAGAATAAACTGACAGTTGGAAAATTTAAAAGACTTTCTTTATTTGGCTGAATGCTAAAATTAATGAAAACAAATTTATATAAAGGTAAGAGGAGAAAATAATAAGAAAAATCCGTTAAAGAAGAATAATAAACATATATTATTATAAATTTTTAATAAATAATAAACATATGTGATAATATTGATATGTACCATAATAATTTTACGGAGGGTTTACACATATATAGCATCTAGAATATCATATTTGTATATTTAACATCTAAATTTTATTATTTATATACATAGCATTAAAAAAAATCTCATTACAATTCCCATCATCACTTTACCATGCCGTCAATCCCATCTTCCTTTGCTGTCAACACCGTCACCCTTCTGATAGGAAACACTTGTAGATCTCAAGTATTTCCTATCAGTCTTCGAAAAGCAGCAAGAATTCTCCACAAAAATCCACACGAATTCACGAAAATAGTAGGTAATTTGTATTATTTGATGAAATAGAAACGAAAAATAGCAAGATACATATGATCTTCAATTCGAGAGGAGGATCGATCTCTCCCAAATTCTCTAGATGCCACTAGAGCTCAAAGGAAACCTAAACTTAAGAGAGATCAAATTTCAGCGAAATTCAAGATGCTCTAACCCTAGAAAAACAAACTATTTAATGCATACAATCAAAAATGAAATCTCTAAACAATCCCTACATTCAAATTTACCTCCTAACTCCCTAAAAAACCCTTTCAAATTGGCTCCCGTGAATCTTGTGGTTTGTGCGGCTCATACAGGAGGCGGACTCTTCCGCCTCTTGTTACGTTGAGCCGGTCCTGTATAGACCGGACGGACCGGTCTAACACCTTCACATGCTGCTGATCTCTGCCTCTTGATGTCATATTTCCTCTCTCACCTTTATATATATCTCTCTCTCTTCCACTCCTATAGAAACTTTTGAAGCCCTTGGCAACAAAGAAGCGAGGAAAGGGCACGGGAGCTAGCAGGCGAATGCCTCAACAAGTCCAAGCCGGAGCTCAAAGTCGTACAGGAGCTTGACACGCATAAGTTTAATGGGAGAAGGCATTGACGAGTCTAACAATGGCAAGATTTGGCAAGTGTCTGACTAGATTAAGCTAGATCTGTTAATTATCTAAATGGAGTGCATATTGAAGTCTAATTAAATATGTAAATTTTAATCTCTTAGGTGCTATGTATGCTAATCCTTCTAATTTTAATAACTCTAACACTGCTCACAAAATGATCCTCGTTCCCTTACAGGTGAAATGAAAGAATTTGACTGGTTGCCCATAAAATGCCCCAAGGCCGAGGTTCTCATGATAAATTTTTCAGCATGCACATATTTCCTGCCTCCATTTCTCACTACCATGCCAAACCTCAAGTCACTCATTCTCATCAACTATGGCTCATCCTCTGCCATTCTCGGAAACATATCCACATTCACCTCCATTAACAACTTGCGGAGCCTCTGGTTTGAGAAGATAACTGTGCCACCTTTACCCAGAACTACAGTCCCTCTACAGAACCTGAGAAAGATTTCTCTTGTCCTCTGTGAACTCAAAAATAGCCTCAAAGACTCCACAGTTGACCTCCAAACCACCTTCCCCCAGCTCTCTCATGTCACCATAGATCACTCCGTGGATCTTACTGACTTCCCCTCCAGTATCTGCGAAATGCGATCGCTCGAGAACCTGAGCATTTCCAACTGCCATGACTTGCAGGAACTTCCATCCGAATTCGGAAAACTGGACTCTCTTCAAATCCTAAGAGTTTTTGCTTGCCCAGCTTTGAAAAAGCTTCCTCAGTCTATCTCCAGGCTGAAAAGATTGAAGTATCTGGACATCTCTCAATGTATCAATCTCAAATACCTTCCAGATGAGTTTGGCAAATTGGCTAGTCTTGAGAGAATCGACATGAGAGAATGCTTGCAGTTGAGAGATATTCCGAGGATTTTCGCATCGCGAAGTTCGTCGCTTCATGTGGTGTGTGATGAAGAGATGGCTTTGTTGTGGAAGGAAAGAGAGAAAGATATACCAGAGCTTCAGGTTCAGGTAGTTGAGGAATGCTTCAATCTGGACTGGCTTGTAGAGTGATCTTTGATTGTTTGGCTCTGTATATGAGTGTACATAAATGCTTTTAGAAGTGCTTTAGAAAGCTTTGTTCTAAATGCTTCAATATGCTTGTTTCGCTAGACTAAAGTAACTTAGTGATACGTAGTTTATTTTGATCTGTTGGTTGGGGGCTTTAGCTATCAATTAAGAGGATTTGAGTTTGAGTTTTACGTATATGGTGTGTGTGAGAGTTTGTCTTAATTGACTGAATGTCCAAAAAAAAAACTTAGTAATATTAGGGAAAATTCAAAAGCTAGAATTGATGGAAGTAGCACCAATCGCTTTGATATGAGAAGAGGGGACGAAGAATGATCAATTACTAGGCAAACCAACCTTAAATTAGTAATTATTTTCAAAAAAATGAAAGCATATGAGGATTATTTTAATTTTTTTAACTATTAGATTTATTTTCAAAAATAAGAATAAAAAAAATAAGTCAATATATATATTTTAAAAATTAATTCCAAATAAAAAAATTGCCATAATTTTTATGAACTGTATAATTTCCTTATTATTTTTCATAAATTTATTTTATGAGGAACCGTTTTTTGATAATTTAATAATTAGAATACGATGGTTAAAAATATATAAATATTATAATTTATAATTCATCATTAAAAAAATTCTAAAGTTGACTTATTGGCCTAAAAAGAGTGGAAGGGGATATGCGAGAGGGAAAAAAGGAGAGCAGAAGCCGCGTCAAACTTAAGCACGTCAGAGGACTCGCAAAGTCTTAGGTGGATTGAAAAATCCATTGCAGCTGTAATTAGGGATGTAAACGAGCTGAATTAAATTTAATAATTTCTCTTAATTTAAGTTTAATTTAATTAATTAATTGAGCTTAAACTAAAGCTCAAAGTTGAGCTTTAGTTTAATTTTATGAATTTGAGTAGGCTTATGAATAGGGGTGTCAATATTTGACACGACACGAAAACCCGACCCGGAAAATCTGTGTTGGACCCGACTCGTTTTAAAAACGGGTCGGGTTCAGGTTCGCAGATTCGACCCATTTGAAAAAATGTTCGGGTTGACCCGACGGGTTGGCGGGTCAACCCGGAAACCTGTTTAAACTGACTGCCTGCGAGTTCGTGACCCAGCAGGCGCGCTGCAGCTCACCCGGCCAGCGTCGCACCCGCCGCCCGCGCACCCATGGCGTCCCGTCCTCGCACCCGCCCTCGTCCGACGCACCCAGCTAGCCGCACACCCGCCGCGTCCTGCGCACCCGCCGCCAGCTTGCTCACTCATTCGCGCACCCGCGCACCGCGCGCTCGCTAGCGTCCCGAGCTCGCTCCTTCCCGTGTCGGGTCGGGTCAACCCGGCAACCCGCCGAGTCGGATCCGGGTTCAAATATTCGACCCGTTTACCTGCCCGGGTCAGGTTAGGGTCGACCCAATTGAACCTAGGTCGGTTCTGGGTTCGACCCAAACCCGACTCGTGACCCGAAATTGACACCCCTACTTATGAACTGGTTAAGGTTTTATTTGGGACAATATTCTTATTATTTTTTAAAACAATTTTCTAGTACATAAAATTTCTTGAATTAAAAATTTGTGAAGTAAAAAATAGTAAAAAAGTGTCTCAAATGAAACTTAAATTATCATAAGAGATTAAATCTTTCTTATTTAGATAATTATTATAATAATATGATAAAAATAATAAGAAATTAAGTAAATAATACTAAGAAATTATTTGACATACAAAAGTGAAATGTAATTTTTTTTATATTTTTTAGTAATTTTATACTAACTTTATTGTATTTTAAAATTTTTGAATGTATTTACTGGTAATCTTTTTAAAAAAAGTTAGTTCATGAGTTGAATAGTTGACTTAGAGCTGGCACAAGTTTGATTTGTTAGTTCATCGAGCACAGCTCAAGAGCCATTTATTAATTCAAGTTAGAACAGGTTGACGAGTTGGCTTTTCTCGATTACACCTCTAGCCACAATCAAATCATGTTGGGAGTAAACAAATCGAAATAAATAAGATAGAACAATAGAGAAAGAACACTAGGATTTACGTGAAAAACTTTAAAATGGTAAAAACTATGAAGCAATGCTACATGAAGTAACTGGCTATAAAAAATGGACAAAAATTGTACCTCTCTCTCTCTCTCTCTCTCTCTCTCTCATAGCTTTCACACTCTCTTGTCCGCTAGAGCGTAACCATCACACAGTTACAACACACACAATGGAAAAAAGCCGTATGAACTGTAAAAAAAAAAAAGACTCAATGGGTCCACAACTTGACCGACGGACTTAAGATCTGAATCAACAATACATCTCAATTGATCGACGCGATCAAATTCCTTAAAAGAATAACAAGCTGTTTGATAGCTAGTGGAAAGAAAACAAGAGCAAGAAGTATGACAACGTAAATCATTTCATCATTATTTGAGTTAAAAAAGACATTATCATTGTAAACTGATCGCAAACACTTTATTTTTTCTCAAAATGCTCCAAGTGGTGAGAAGAAATATTAGATATTTGCCTAGGGTAAATTTTATGTTGTATATTCAAATTCTAATTATTTATAATATAAAAATCCACTGATCTCTTTTTTTTTTCAACACGTATTTTTTATCTTTTAATTCTCAAAAAATTATTTTTTGCACAAAAATTACCTTTATACTAATTTTATAAATAAAAAATTTTGACATATCACACATAAATGTCCCTAATTTTATTATAATAATTGAGTTGCTAAATTATACTATGCAGTTCACCTTAATCTGTTAGTTGAGAATTTTCACTGGTAATCAAGATATCTTAAGTCTGAAGCTTACATATGTGAGGCATGTGAATAAATTTCTATTGCTTGTGAAGATGAAACTTGCAAGCCACAATAGTATTTTGATTCATTTCCTTATAATTTTTCACCATAATTAAGTACTCGTTAATTTTTTTTTTTACATTTATTAGATAAACGCAATCACCTATTGATTAATCACATTAAAACCAAACAACAAATATAAAATTATAATCCAATTCCCTCAAACCAAACAGAGCATATAAGATAAAACATGTAAATAAAAATCAACTTGAGAGAGAAAACCATAGTTCAAAAACCAGAAGGTATATGGGGCAAAGAAGCCAATATCACATCAACAGACAAACATAGCTAGCAAGTATCATAAAGTTGTTACTAGTTTTCTTTTAGGGTCCAAGTTAAGCACAGTTACACACAAATATGCCAATCCTTGAACTCAAAACCTCTTAAGTTGGGGTCAACAATCAACAAAGTAGCAGCACCTGTAGTTTCGTTTGGGACGGCTTTCTTATTGTTTCTTAAAACAGCTTTCTAATACAAAATTTTTAATTTTTATACTAAAAAACTAATTTAAAAAGCAATAAGAAAGCCGTCCCAAACGAAAGCCTTTATAAATCACATGGCATAAACTATTTCTCCGCTGCTATCGACATCCAGCTCTGGATCAGATTCAAAATCTTCCATGTCATCAAAGTCAAAGCCGTCATATAGAGGAGGATTGAGAGAATGAGTTCCTGCAGCAGGAATAGTTGCTTCTGCAATGATCTGCATTATCACGTCGATGTTCTGCATTGGTTGATCAGGCTCCTGGTACTGGCTACTCATTGCGTTATCATCCATTAGATCTATAGGAAGGTTCTTTAAAAACCATTCGTGGTTGTATATCTCTGGTATTGTAATCCTCTGCAAGATTCAATTTGCAACTTGAATTAGACTGATGGAAAAGTTTCTGATAGCTAGCCATCTTAGGTTCTATTTGGGACGGCTTTCTTACTGCTTCTAAAGGCATCTTCCTAGTATAAAAATTTAAAATTTGTACTAAAAAATTTTTTTAAGAAGCAATAAGAAAGCTGTCCCAAACGAAGCCTTGGTATTCTCGAAATAGTTATTTGTGAATTTAGAACTTAGAAAGCATACAATTAGAGTTTAGGAAAACATTGCCCTTGACTAGGGTTCCAAAAAGATATATAGCTTGTCATACATGAATGAGATAATTGAAATATAGAAATAATTCAAACTGCAAATGCTCAAACATCAAAACAATGCTTGATGGAAAGAATTACAGGAAATAATTTGTAGAAATGACATGTGATGCACAGGCTTCATAGAAAAATCCCACTTAATCCTTAATATCATCTGCTATTAAAACTATCATAGCACATTCCCTTGAGTTTAAATTTAGCTTGTACAAAAAAATTGTCAGGTCTTCTTATTTAACCTCGTCCATATCAAAAAAAAATCCCATCCTGCTGACTTTAACTTGGACAAAAAAAAAAACTCTAACAAAAAAGCTTTTCGATGATGTAAATAATGAGAAATTCATTTATCAATGCTTCGTTTCAAAATACTACTTATTGATGTTATTAAAAGAACTAGCAGACTCAACATGGCTGCCAAAGGGAAGTAATCCCATCCCTAAGCTCTTTAACTGAGAAGGAGAGATATAAACTATGTTAGATAATTTTATTAATTTTTAATTGATTTTTTTTGTCCTGGTAATAAAACCTTACTAAATAGATTAAACTGAGCAAAATACTTAAAAAGACAACTTTAAATAACAAGAAAAATAGCATAGCCCAGGCCCCAGCGTCATCTTTGCTGCCAAAACATTCGATACATGTTCTCTGCTCTCCCACTAGGTTTGTAGCATTCAATCCTTCCTTTGTCTCCTTCTATTTTAAAATCAAGTCCTTGTGCCTAGGCGGAGGTTTAGGAAGGCCCAAGTTTTATTTCAAAATTTTATTTTATATTTTCATTTGCATGTTTTAAGCCAATCCTAAATAAGTAGGGACAAGGTTATTGATGATATGATGAAATTCATGCTCTACACAAAACCCTACTCCCTCCCTCACTTATTTAAGCAAAACAAATCAACCAACAAACTGCTTACCTTTTTTGTCCAACTAACTTTATTATAACGGTTGTAGTAATGAAGAGAATGAACATGTTTCAAAGAATTACATGCTAACCACACACCATTAAAAAATTCCATTTTAATCAATCTGCACACTTGTTTCCAGGAATCTTTAGTTTTGGCGAATGGGGATAGTTCTCATCAAACAAGGCAATCCTCAGACCCGCTCATAGAATCATACCAAAATTTGAAGCGTTGTTACATCATTAGCACAAACACCAATCTATAAACAAAAGATATGAACATAAAACTCCAAAGAGAATTTCATTCAAATAAGAGACCAAAAAATACCGTGCTAGTATATATTCAAATACCAACATGCTTACCATAGCAGGATCAGCCACAAATATCCTTGATATTAAGTGCCTGCACTCAAGAGATATGGGAACATCGTCTGGAATTGAATATTGGACTCCTAATATGCGCTGCAACCAAAAGATGATAAGATGTGAAACATTGATAAAATGGCATTACTTCCGCTTGTTTTCCATTCAATATATAAAGCTAGAAGAAGCTAAAACCTGTATCGTCTTCAGGTAGTTCTTTGGCTCCTCTGGATCCTCAAAAGGATATGCACCCACCAGCATTACAAAAAGTGTTACTCCACAGGACCACACATCAGCTATCTGTACTAGTATTTATAGGAGAAACATGTTTTATCAGCAAAAAATAGTATAACTTCAAATAATATAATGACAACAGAAGAAGATTCAATCCAACACTTATCATCTTAAATTCAAGACTTAGGGGCTGTTTGGTATCGGATTTATCGTGGGATTTAAGTCGGATTTACGCTAAATCCAGCCAAACGGTTTTTGTGCGCGCATTAAATCCCGGGATTCCGTAAATCCCAGATTTACTAAATCCCTCGGTTCGGTGGATTTAACGGGATTTAACATTACAAGCGCGCGAAAGGGAGAAAGTTAACTTCACAGCCAGCGAGCTCTTGTTCTTGCTTCCGATCAAAATGTCGTAACTTCCGATCCGACAAGAAGGGAAAGTCGTCGAAGGAGCGAAGTCGAACAGCCACGAAGGAACCGAAGTAGCGACGCGCGCAATCCGTACACCTCCTGCGAATCAACGAAGCCGAAGGAGCGAAGTCGAACAGCCAGGAAGGAACCAAAGTAGCGACGTGCGCAATCTGTACACCTCCTGCGAATCAACGAAGCGGAACAGCAACGACGAAAAGAAAAGATGAAATACAAACCCTAGACGCCTCAGAGTTATTATCGATTAACTTAATTTATATAATTTAAACAAATAATAATTAAGTTAATTAATTAAATAATTAATAGTAGAATTAGTGCATAAATTAATTATCTAATTTAACTTAATTGATTAATTAATGATATAATTAGTAATTAAATATTAATATAATTAGCTTATTTAATATTTAAACTCTCATTTTGATTCATGTTAGATTGTAATTAACTTTGTATTGAATTTTCGGTCATTTTATATGACATAAAATTGGTTTTATTATGTTTTATGCAATGATCTTAATTTCATAAATATCTCATTTAAACTTAAATCTCTAACCGTCATAAATCCTGATATATGTTACCAAACAGTTTCTCAAGATTTAACAAGATTTAACATTTAACATACCAAACAGTTTTTAGGATTTAACATATTTCGGATTTACTAAATCCGGATTTACAGGATTTATTAAATCCCATTAAAGTTAAATCCCACTTGTTGCCAAACAGCCCCTTAGTCTAAGATCATCACTGTCGAGAGATATTCCAGCTCAAAGCAAAAAATACATCACTTAAGGCAATCATCAAATATTACATAGCATGCAACAGTAACAATATTGTCAACATCAATGACGACTTTTAAAGTCCATCTCTGATCCGTCCAATGGGAACATATCCTGAGCCAGTGATGAGGAACGATACAAATCAAACATTTCTCCCTAAAGAGGGAGGGCTCATGCCCTCTCTTCCCTAAAAAGGGAAAAGGAAAATGGATCTCTCCGTAAAAAATGAGGACATAAGTTGACTCTTCCATGAGAAGGTAAATAAATAAGAATGACTTTCTCTGAAGGGGGCTAGATAAATCTACTCATTTCTGAAAAAGGAAGAGGAACCAGACATCCCTTTCTAAGGATGAGGTAGTCACTTCAAACCTTCCCTCAAGAGGGGAAGGAAGGTGTGTCTCTCCCTGAGGAAAGAGAGGTTTTCTCGACTCTTCCCAAAGGGAAGAGGAAAGCGCCGCCTTCATCTTGAAAATGGAAAAACACTAATTCATGCCAAGGATAATGGACTAATAAAGCTGGATGAATATGAGTATGCAATTGGCTAAAGAAAACAGTTGAATGGTAAATAATTGGATGCCTAAATGTATTTTATTTAAAGCCGAGCATAATATCCATGCATCCTGAGGTGCACAATATGGATTCGGGTTATGGAGCAAATAGGCAATAATTTAGATATTCATAATGTTTTTTTCAGAAAATTTTAAGTTGAATAGATGAAATCGTATGGTTGAATGTTCGAGGGTGGAATATTTTCAAGTCATCCTTACCCAGAGTTCTTAGCCTGTCGTAGCCTTTGTAAGAGACAATATTCTCCTAGCTATTACCTCATTCGTCCTTTCTGCCACTTCAATCTTTCATAGCATCAGGTTGTTAGGTGATAAGTTCTTATGATGGACACACGCATCATATATATGGCTACTTTGTGTTTTAACTCAGCTTGACACAACGGATTTTGCATGAATCTCACCAAGGAGGTGTTGGTTGAGACAGGTCAGGTCATGTGAGTATGTGACCACTTGATCAATAGTTCCAAGTAATCAAATGTCATGGCCACTTATATTGAATGATGATCATACTTACCTAACAGGAGGACCTCAATTATGTGAAATTGAAAGAAGATTTTGAAGTGGCACATAATAATATTTGACCAGAGAGCCCATATATAATGAAGGGTTCCCACCCAATTACCCTTCAAGTTATCAATCTTCTTCTTCATATGAGTCAGGAGGAGCTTGTTCTTCTTCATATCCATTTGTCTAAGGATGATGAATCTATACATACTTCACATGATAGCACTTCTCCTAACAAAACTTCCAAACCATTTTGATTATGAACTAAGGTTTATTATAAGAAATGATTACCAGAGGAAGACTATGCTTCCAAATTATCTCCATCCACATGAAGCTCTAAATCACCTTCTTCATGGTGGATGCTAGAGCCTTCACTTTTATATACTCAGCAAAATAGTCAATCATCACCAAAACATATTTCTACTATACTAACATCGGGGAAATAGTCCAAAAATATCCATCCTCAAACTTCAAACGACCAAATGCTAATTAATATTGAGTTTACCAAATGAGCGTTGTTCTATAATGCATACATTTCACATTAAAATCAAAATTTAGAGAACATGTCGATGTTCTTCCCTGTTGTCATCCAAAAGTACCCTGCCAGGTGATTATGAGCACAATAGTTGAACAACTAAGGTGAGTTTCACATTTGCCTGATTACTTATTATAATATGCCCGATATTTCATCTTCTAGGAAAAACTAACAACAAGAAAAAGACTTGGGTAAAGAATGTCATAATGGAATCTTGTGTTGCCTTACACCTCAGAGTTCGAGCTTCAATTGGCAAATAAAATATAATCAAATCCATCTAGGTCGGCTAACATCTAAATCTGCCAACCCTTCTTCAATTGCTAGAGTGCAGTGTAGATATAAAAATCATATTGCTAAAAGGGCAAGCTGGCCAATTGACTCTCCTCTCATAGGGTGTTGAACTATGAATTATTCAAAGCAAGTGATGACCTAGCCTACAATAAATATTTTTGTAGAATCAAGGCCAAGGTCTCGTATTTTCAAGAATTTGATTCAAGGCTAATTGAATCATAAATGATGGAGATACATTACAACAAAATAGGTTCATGCTGGCAGATTCTACCAACAAAATTTGTCACATAGAAATACCGACTTTTTGACACACTATCTGCTGGCATACTTTATTGTAAAAAGTTTGTCAACTATTGTAACCAGCTAACTATCATCAAATGATATGACAGTGTGGTAAGATTTACAATTGATTCTAGACATCAAATCCACTAGAAATTTACTTATCACTGACATATATCATCTATACAACAACAACAACAACAACAAGCCTTTATCTCACTATGTGGGGTCGGCTACATGAATCCTTTTTCTCCATTATGTCCTGTTAAGGGTTAAATTCTCATCTAAATCTAATAAAAAAAAGGTCATTTCTAATATTTCTAACCATTTTATGTGACCAAACCATCTAAGGCGAATCTCTCTAATTTTATCTTCCACTAGAGCTACTCCAACCTTTTCACGTATATGCTCATTTCGTATCCTATCTTTAAGAGTAAAGCCACTCATCCACCTAAGTATCCTCATCATTGCAACACTTAATATTATGCTTCTCTTTTAATGGCCAATATTCTATACTATAAAGCATTGCAGGTTTCACTATCATCTTATAGAATTTTCCTTTAAGTTTGAGAGAGACTTTTGTATCACATAACAAGCTCGGTGCATTCATCCACTTTAACCATCTAACTTGAATTCTACTAATAATATCCCCATCTATTTCACCATCACTTTGAACAATAGACCCAAGCTATCTAAAATGGGTACTCTTATTAATGACTTGATCACCCAAAGTCACAATCCCCTCATTAGATCTACTATACTAAAATTATACTCCATATATTCGATTTTAGATCTACTCAAATGAAAGCTTTTTAGACTCTAATATTCCCTCCACAATCCAAGTTTACCTTCAACTCCCTCTCTATTCTTATCAACAAGAAGAATATCATCAGCAAAAAGTATACACCATGGTACAATCTCTAGCAAATGTCTAGTGAGAACATCCATGACTAAAGCAAAAAAGATAAGGGATTAAGGTTGATACTTGATGTAATCCAACTAAAATAGGGAAATACTTGATCAAACCACCTTATGTTTGAACATAAGTAATAGCTCTAGCATTCATATCCTTAATGACTTGAATATAAGCATTATTAACCCCTTTCTTATGTATAATTCTCCATAGGACTTCTCTTGGAACTTTATCATATGCTTTCTCTAAATCAATAAAAATCATATGTAGATCCTCCTTATTCTTTTTATACTTCTCCATCAAATCTCTCAATAAATGTATAGCTTCCATAGACCAACCTGGCATAAATTTAAATTGATTTTGAGAAACATTAGCTAGCTAATTTTTAATATTACTAGCTAATGTTTTCCACAAAAAATTATATTTCTCATGCACAGATAAAATCTTAAGATCTAGAATCTTATTCTTAAAAATATTTATGTTAATATTCTTTAAATACCCCCATCTAATACTAGAACAATAATTTACTTTATTTTTTATCTTTTGTCCATTCATATTTGTTACGTGTTAGAAAATACGCGGCGGTAGAATTTGTAAATTCGCGTCCGAGCGTTGCACGTAAGTTTAACACACAAACAGAAAAAAGAAGTGAACACCAGGAGTTTTTACGTGGAAAACCCAAAAAGGGAAAAAACCACGGGGCCTTGCCCAGTTGCAAAATTCCACTAGTGTTTTTGTAGATTACAAATGGCGGATTCGTCCCACAAGTTGGGATAATCCAAATACAATTTGTTTCTTCCAAGAGGTTTACAAAATTCTGCGAATTCCTGGCGTTTCTTGAAAATCCGGCAGAGTTCCGACGTCTTCAGGCGGCAGGAAGAGCTCCGGCGGTGGTCGAGGAGGTGAGGAATCTCATTTTCCCCTTTCTCCTTCTTCTTCTCTTCTTCTTCTCTCTCTTCACTTGAGCCCCCTTGGTGTAGAATGAGGGCTCTATTTATAGTTTTTCTGGAGTGGCATAGCCCGTAAATAGGCGTGAGATCAAGGGCGAATTGGTAGTGGTTTGAATGGACGGCCGAGATCGAATCCTTTGATCATGCACCGTTCGTTGGTCATTTGGAGGCCTTAATGATGTCGGAATTCGATGATCTTGGGCTCGTTGGATTCGTCTCGTCAAGCCGTTCGATTCGAGTATAAGCTCGTCAAAATCGGAGACCGTTTGATAACTCAAATTGCGGTTTGAACCTTCCAACAGCGCTTTGAGCCCTTGATTTGGACTCATTTGGGCTCGGATTGGGTTGATCTTGGTGTCGCTGGGTTCGTATTTCCGAGACGCTCAGTTTGACTGTAAGCTCGCTGAAATCGGAGTTAGGGTGCTCCCAAAATTAATTTTTGAAGTTTCCAACTAACTTTTGCCTCGAGATTCGTGCCCGATCAAGATAATTTTTGCGATGCCGTATCAGTTGCCCCCCTATTTTCGGACGTCGAAGCTCTAGAAGTCTGAAAATACTTGTTCCAAACTTTTACATTGGCCGAATCGCAAAAAATTGCGCTCCAAAAGTTGAACATTTGCTCAAACTTGATTGTAGAGGCCCCGTTGAGTTCTGAAAGCGTCGAAATCAAGTCCGGAACGTCGAAAAACGTATCCGGGGACCCCAAAAATGTCCAAATCAGACCATCCGGGCCGAAAATCGGGCCCGGACACGCATAGGCGGCCGAACCGGCCGCTGCCGCCGGCTGCAGCGCCCGCGCGGCGCGCGAACAGGCGCGTCCATTGGGGCGCGCGGTTATGTGGCCAGCGGTTACATTTTTTTTTTAATTGCTGTGGGGCCCACAAAATTCCGAAAAATCCCAAAAAAATTCCAAAAAATCCGAAAAAATTCCAGAAAATTCCGAAAAAATTTTAAAAATTTTTGAAAATTTAGAAACTCTAGAAACTTCCCCCCTTCTTTCCAAAAAAGTATAAATAGGCCCCTAGAGCCTTTAGAAAAATTGCCTCTTCTCTTTTTTTCTCCCTCTGACTCTCTGGCGGCTGAGGCTTCCGCTATTTTTGAGTGGGAAACTTTCCCTGCTCGAATTAGCGCCCCTCTTCGCGCGCAGGAGTTAAGGGAATTTTCTTTCTTCCCCCACGGCTTTCTGGCGGTTGAGGCTTCCTCTATTTTTTAGTGGGAAACTTTCCCTGCTCGAATTAGCGCCCCTCTTCGCGCGCAGGAGTTACGGGGTTTTTCTTTCTTCCCCCACGGCTTTCTGGCGGTTGAGGCTTCCGCTATTTGCGAGCGGGAAATTTCCCCTGCTCGAATTAGCGCCCCTCCTCGCGCGCAGGAGTTACGGGATTTTTCTTTCTTCCCCCACAGCTTTCTGGCGGTTGAGGCTTCCGCTATTTTTGAGTAGGAAACTTCCCTTGCTCGAATTAGCGCCCCTCTTCGCGCGTAGGAGTTACGGAATTTTCCTTTCTTCCCCCACGACTTTCTGGCGGTTGAGGCTTCCGCTATTTTTGAGTGGGAAACTTCCCCTGCTCGAATTAGCGCCCCTCTTCGCACGCAAGAGTTACGGGATTTTTCTTTCTTCCCCCACGGCTTTCTGGCGATTGAGGCTTCCCTTTTTGCGAGCGGAAAATTTCCCCTGCTCGAATTAGCGCCCCTCCTATCGCGTAGGAGTTACGGGATTTCTCTTTCTTCCCCCACGGCTTTCTGGCGGTTGAGGCTTCCGCTATTTGCGAGCAGGAAATTTCCCCTGCTCGAATTAGCGCCCCTTCTCGCGCGCAGGAGTTACGGGATTTTTCTTGCCATTTGAGCGGAAGTTTACTGGCGATGGACGATCGAGTTGAAGCGCATTAGCAGTCAACGATCGATTGTGGCGCCAAAGGAGAGAGTTCGAGTGTGCGTTGCAAGTAGCAGTCGAGCGAGAAGCCAATGACTAGTAGTAGTCCGTTGACGAGCAGAAGTCTGATGACGGGGAGAAGTCAAACGTCGGGTAGAAGACCGACGAAAATTCGTCGAAGAGCAGAAGTCCGACGATGAGTAGAAGTTCAACGTCGGGTAGAAGACCGACGAAAGTTCGTCGACGAGCAGAAGTCCGACGACGAACAGAAGTCCGCTAACGAGCAGAAGTCGGACGACAGGGAGAAGTCCGACGTCGGGTAGAAGTCCGACGACAAGGAGAAGTCCGACGTCGGGTAGAAGTACGGCCTCGGGCAGAAGACCGATGAAAGTTCGTCGACGAGCAAAAGTCCGACGACGAGTAGGAGTCCGCTGACGAGCAGAAGTCCGACGTCGGGTAGAAGTCCGCTGACGAGCAGAAATCCGACGACAGAGAGAAGTCCAACGTCGGGTAGAAGTACGGCCTTGGGCAGAAGACCGATGAAAGTTCGTCGACGGGCAGAAGTCCGACGACGAGTAGACGTCCGCTGACGAGTAGAAGTCCGAGGACAAGGAGAAGTCCGACGTTGGGTAGAAGTACGACCTTGGGCAGAAGACCGATGAAAGTTCGTCGACGGGCAGAAGTCCGACAACGAATAGAAGTCCGCTGACGAGTAGAAGTCCGAGGACAAGGTGAAGTCCGACGTCGGGTAGAAGTACGGCCTTGGGCAGAAGACCGATGAAAGTTCGTCGACGAGCAGAAGTCCGACGATGAGTAGAAGTTTGCTGACGAGCAGAAGTCTGACGACAAGGAGAAGTCCGACGTCGGGTAGAAGATCGACGAAAGTTTGTCGACGAGCAGAAGTTCGACGACGAGTAGAAGTTCAACGTCGGGTAGAAGACCGACGAAAGTTTGTCGACGAGTAGAAGTCCGACGACAAGTAGAAGTCCGACGTCGGGTAGAAGTACAACGTCGGGTATTTGTCCGTTGAAAGTCCTGCAAGGCAAAAATTCAGCAACAGGAGGAAATTCAACATCGGGTAAAAATTTAACTTTGTGAAGAAGTTAAATGAAAGTCCCTTGACGTCATTCTGGCGACGTTAACCAATGATGTAAGACCTATCCAAGGTTGTATGTTAGAGCATTTGCTCGATGTTCTTAACGTATATTGGATCCACCAAAGATGTGAGACCTATCCGAGGTTATATGTCGGAGCCTTTTCTCGACGACGTTAACCTGTATGGAAGAGGTCGAGAGAATCCATCAAGAATATAAGACCTTTCCGAGGTTGTATGTCAGAGCCCTACTCGATGACGTTAACCTGTGTGGAAGAGGTCGGGAGAATCCACCAAGGACGTTAGACCTATCCGAGGTTGTATGTCAGAGCCTTGCTCGATGACGTTAACCTGTGTGGAAGAGGTTGGGAGAATCCGCCAAGGATGTAAGACCTTTCCGAGGTTATATGTTGGAGCCTTTGCTCGACGACGTTAACCTGTGTGGAAGAGGTCGAGAGAATCCACCAAGATTGTGAGACCTTTCCGAGGTTGTTTGTCGGAGCCTTTGCTCGACGACGTTAACCTGTGTGGAAGAGGTCGAGAGAATCCACCAAGGATGTGAGACCTTTCCGAGGTTGTATGTCGGAGCCTTTGCTCGACAACGTTAACCTGTGTGGAAGAGGTCGAGAGAATCCACCAAGGATGTGAGACCTTTCTGAGGTTGTTTGTCGGAGCCTTTGCTCGACGACGTTAACCTGTGTGGAAGAGGTCGAGAGAATCCACCAAAGATGTAAGACCTTTCCGAGGTTGTGTGTCGTAACCTTTGCTCGACGACGTTAACCTGTGTGGAAGAGGTCGAATCGAATCCCCCTGGGATTGATTTTGCTTTGATTGGGAGGGGGCGAACGCCGCGTATATCCCGAATCAAAAGTAAAGGTCTATTTTTAGACCGTTACTGCATTTTTAAGGTCAAGATTAAGACCTTGTTCAAGAAGTAAAAGTCCAACAAGGGACTGTATAAAGCTTGCAATTGATTTGAAGTATCCTTGCATTCGCTCGGATATTCCTGAAATATCATCTTGATATAGAAAGCAACGGAGGATCTTTTTGACCAGAATTGGGGTCAAAGTTGCCCCCCAGTCCGCATTTGATGCAACAATGACTGATGTCAGAAAGTTGATAAGAACGATCTTTTGATATTGGAGCAAAAGTTGCCCCCCAGTCAGGAACCACGTTCCCACAGACGGCGCCAAACTGTTGCGTGTTAGAAAATACGCGGCGGTAGAGTTTGAAAATTCGCGTCCGAGCGTTGCACGTAAGTTTAACACACAAACAGAAAAAAGAAGTGAACACCAGGAGTTTTTACGTGGAAAACCCAAAAAGGGAAAAAACCACGGGGCCTCGCCCAGTTGCAAAATTCCACTAGTGTTTTTGTAGATTACAAATGACGGATTCGTCCCACAAGTTGGGATAATCCAAATACAATTTGTTTCTTCCAAGAGGTTTATAAAATTCTGCGAATTCCTGGCATTTCCTGAAAATCCGGTAGAGTTCCGGCGTCTTCAGGCGGCAGGAAGAGCTCCGACGGTGGTCGAGGAGATGAGGAATCTCCTTTTCCCCTTTCTCCTTCTTCTTCTCTTCTTCTTCTCTCTCTTCACTTGAGCCCCCTTGGTGTAGAATGAGGGCTCTATTTATAGTTTTTATGGAGTGGCATAGCCCGTAAATAGGCGTGAGATCAAGGGCGAATTGGGAGTGGTTTGAATGGACGGCCGATATCGAATCCTTTGATCATGCACCGTTCGTTGGTCATTTGGAGGCCTTAATGATGTCGGAATTCGATGATCTTGGGCTCGTTGGATTCGTCTCGTCGAGCCGTTCGATTCGAGTATAAGCTCATCAAAATCGGAGATCGTTTGGTAACTGAAATTGCGGTTTGAACCTTCCAACAGCGCTTTGAGCCCTTGATTTGGACTCATTTGGGCTCGGATTGGGTTGATCTTGGTGTCGTTGGGTTCGTATTTCCGAGACGCTCAGTTTGACTGTAAGCTCGCTGAAATCGGAGTTAGGGTGCTCCCAAAATTAATTTTTGAAGTTTCCAACTAGCTTTTGCCTCGAGATTCGTGCCCGATCAAGATAATTTTTGTGATGCCGTATCAATCTTAAAGTCCAAAACTAATAAGCTATATTGGGTACATAAATTTTCACTCAGAATAACTTTACAATCTAAACAATCTATTTTTCTTATAAGAAAATAATCAATTGAGTTTTACTATATATATTCTTATAAGTGATGAGATGATGATCTCTTTCTTAAATAAGATATTAGCAATTATAAAATCATAAGCTAGAGAAAAACCTAATATGGTCTTACCACCTTCATTAGTCTCTCCAAAGCCATAGCCACCATGAATGTTTTTAAAATCATCTACATCTCTACCAACATGTCTGTTTAAATCTCCTCTAATTAAAACTCTTTCTTTGAGATGTATTAATTCTCCTAGATCGTTCCAAAATTTTAATTTTGAACACATATACAAACCTACTTGAGAAACATAAGCACTTATAATATTAATAATCTTAGCATCAATAACAATCTTTTAAAGTTATAATTCTATCTCTAATTCTATCAATTTTTATAATATTATCCTTCAAACTATTATCTATAATCATACCTACACCATTTCTAGTACGACTCTTACCAGAATACCATAGCTAAAATCCTAAACTATCAATCTTTTTAGCATTTTCTTCAACCCATTTAGTTTCTTGAATACATAGAATACTTATCTTCCTATGAATCATAATATCTATTAATTTCATTAAGTTGTTTGTAAGGGACCATATATTCCAAGTTTCTTATCTTAATTTTAATTTCATGGACTAGCTTCTTTGTCAACATCCGTCCATGATGTGGGAACTCTTACCTATTTAACACTGCACCTGGGCGCCAGTGCAGCGGTCCTTGCTCACTTGTCATTGTATTCAGGCCATACAACACGTCGCTTTCAGGGAATGTTATAGCATTAACACAATATATTAAAGGATTTATGTCATGATTATTCGACAAATTTTGTATTGGTTGTCGACTACCTAACGCTACCCTTCATTTTTCTCATCCAGGACTTGGGACCTAACATATATCATTTAAATGCAATTAAAATAAATTGATCATCCTCATCACAAAACCATCATTTCCCAACTCTTGCCACTTCTTTTCTCAGACCAAAGGCACACACTTCGCCACCGCTAACAATCATTCCAACATTGCCCACCACCACCCAAATCACCTTTGCCTCTCCAGCATTCTTAAGTAATTGTTAAGCCTGTTAAAATAGTTTTTTTTTTTCATTATTGATAAGCAAAGCATACTTAGGAACATAATTAGAAAAGAAAAAGTTCCTATGTAATGGGCAATAAGGCTCTTTTTGCTTGGCAATTACGTTTTTTTGTTGGCTTCATTTCCTGGCATGTTGTTGCATCCAAAATTTGTTATATATACATATGCATACATAAACAGTTAGCTCATGTGCAAAACTCTATGCTTATGGTATCGAAGATCTTCATTATTTGGCTGTTCTCTTTATCTGACAAGTTCATTTGCTATTATAAATTTTTATGTAGTATCATTATAATGTTCAAAGCTACTCACATAATTAATCTAGAAAACCCTAGACTTCATGTATTTATAGTTTAATATTAATATTTGTGAATGTATTCATCAAAGAATATGACTATTATGAGTTATATATGCTTGGCCGAGATAATAAAAATCTATTTTTCCTTAATGGGCTTGTAAATTTTTTCACCTACAATTATACTGATGCATCTAATAATTTGATTTGTTGATTTTTTTTTTTTCATAAGGTTCTATAAAATGTCTTCTAGTGGAAGATAAGATCACATGAGGAAATCCATAAAATCTATCTTCTCCAAACAAAAGAAGACATTCTGCCACCACTACCACATGTACCAAACCACTAATTCCAAGTCCACATGTCTACCCCTCCCTACTAGCTGCACAAATCCCACTATTAAATCTATATCCTTACTCCCCCACCTCCACCATCTCATTATGTTGGATTATATAGGTATCTTAATCCCGCTTACGACCCCACCACAACCTGTGTGACCAAGCACCTCCACAAACTACAACATAAGAGTGTGTGCCTACTACACCTATGCATGAACACAAATAATTCATTGAACTTGACGATGAAACGTAAGACCTTAATGTGATTGACTTTACACAATTAATTATTTTTGGTATAGTTTTTTTTTTTTTTTTTTAAAGATTTATTATAAAAGTTTAACCCACCTCAACAGCCAACAATGAATAGAGAAATTATAAGGAGCAAATTTGGTGCTCCTTCGGTATCCTGGAAAAAAAAAATCTTCAAAGTATTTGTTATCTTTAGTTTCATGAATTTAAAGTAATTTAATATTTTTATAAAATATTCTTCCAGTCATGTATTTTTGTATTTTTTTATCCTAAAATTTCATAACTTAATAATAATAATAAATCATGCTTTGAATTGAAAAAGAGCTTCTATTGAGTTCCCCAACATCATGATCAGATCAAAAGGAAACTTGAGCGATATATCGTATGTGGATTGGAATGGGTTATACTATCAGATGAGGAAGTCTAGAGTATTTGAAGAAGGATAAAATAAACAAAATCATGATTCTACAGTGAACGCATAGACAACTCTCCATACTACCAGTTCAGTTCCAAGCACAAAATATAGGAGGGTAAGTATAAATTTATATATGCATTTTCACTCTTATATTTTTTGTTAATTTATTTTATATTATTAGTGAAGTTGAAGCTGGGAAGAGAGCCTACCACCACAGAATTGCACAGCGAAAACCACTTTGACGAGCCCAATCAATTATGATGTTTATTAGCTCTAAGGAGAAATTATTATCATTGAATGTTGTAGCGCCCACCCCATTTCAGTCTTCCTGTTATGGCATGCCAGATATTTCTCGAGAAGGAATGGCAACCCACAGATTGTCGAGGTGGAGAATACAGTTCTTGCTTTATTGAAGGGTAACAACCCATATATTGTAGAGGTGGATGCTACAATTTTTATTTAGTAGGTTTAAAATAAAAAAAAAAACTATTTCAATATTTAACTTTCTTTCTTAATAGGATATATTCATTTCTTCTTTTATTTTTCTCATTGTAATCCTGTGCTTAAGGGGCCAAACTTCGGCAAATAAGGGACATGGATTATTCCACTTTTCTTCCTCCATATTTCTCTTCTACTTCTTTCTGACATGGTATAAAGATAAGCTTTGTTTAAGCGATTGCCGATACCTAGAAGAGAGCCCTAATCCAGTCAAACAAAGGAAAAAAAAATCTACTATCTCCTCTTTTCATCAAGTAATACCATCATTCCAAGAGTTTAAATGGAGCACTCACAGCTTCAAATCACTTCCTATAAACTAAATTGGAAGAACTTACATTAATCTCGCTTATTTCAACTGTTATTCCATGGAAAAGGGAAGTTTGGATACCTAAATGGTATCATCCATCAATCTAAAATAATTGAACTTTGCACATCATGGGATACCAACAATGTCGTGGTAATGTTTTGGCTTATCAATTCCATGGAAGAACACATTGGATCCTTGTACTTGATATTCAACACCAAGCAAACAATCTTGGAGAAAGTCAACATGTCGTACTCTGATATTAAAAATTTCACTCTTGTGTGAATTACAAGATTAAGCTCATGACCTAAAGCAAGAAGCATGAAATGTCAAAATATTTCACCACTCTCATAAGAATTTGGCAAGAATAAGCTATTTTTGAGCCAAATGATTAGTGAGAGAACTATGCAGGTAAATGCATCAAACTTGTGGAGAAAATAATAACTTATGATTTTCTTGTATGTCTCAATAAAGATCTAGAAGAGATGCATGGAAGAATGCATCCACTTCCCAAGATTGAAGAAGCATTTACAAAAATTTGCTGAAATCCAAAGTGAAGATAGCAAACAAAGAATTATGCTTGGAGGTACCAAAAACACTCTCATAACTAAAAAATCCGCTCTTGAATCAAAAGTCTGATGCAAAACCGAAGGCATAAAAAGAAAAGTAACATTTAGTATGATGTCTGTAAAAAAAATGATCACATAAAAAATTTACTAGAAACTTCACAGCAAACAAACAAATCAGAACAATCAAGAAGATCATCACAAAGACACTCATGCTTATCAAACTAATTGCGGACAATGAAAACCTTAGTGCTATTTCCTTTTTAAAAAAAGGTGATTAAATTAATGGATCTCTATCCCCCTATGACTGGGCGGACCCATTAGAATTAACTTTCTATCTTACATAAGCCAAATCTCTCTTACAACCTCTTATATATAAGGAAGATAACAAAAGATCGCAATTGGAAAATCACATTCTTATCATAATCATGTAAATTTCAACACAAGAGATCAAGGAAGAGAATTGGCAATAAAGATTTCAAATAGAATAATAATGTCTTGCTATCAACAAAGATCATTCTACTCTCAAAAAAGGCGATTAAATTTTATTATGGAATTCATAGTTTAAAATTGCCTCTGCGCAATTTGCCCCCCAAGAGCCTCATTGCTTAAGCAATTTTGGGACTTGGTGAGGCTTACGCATCATGGAACTTGAGGCGCGCCTCAGAGGCACAATTGCGCAATTTTTGCTGAGGCATGAAACATATTGTATATGCTGGTGTCGAGGGCTCGAACAGGGGGAGACAGGTAATGACATGTTCATTCTCCTGAAAGACTGCTCATTGCATGAATCGTCATTTATTATGGGATTTAAGAAGACATTGATGCATGCAATTTCACATCAAAGTCATAATACAAGCAATCTAACCATTGTTTTGGGCATGCATTGAAGAGGGAGGGGGAGGGGGAGGGGGGGGGGCAATTTCCAAAAAAAAAACTCGAAAGGAATTTGTAAGCATATCTTCATACAGTATATTGATTTTTCATAATGTATATAAATAGTAAAGTGATTAATTGAATCTAAATATAAAAATCAGCTCAAGCAAAGTTAAAGTTAGGCCCCACTTTAAATATTTCATTATTTCTTGTTTTGCCACTGGAGAGAGTGTTATGCCTATTAATCTAAAGGTCTTATCAGGATGAAAATACTTTTTTTGCAAGTTAATGTGGGCATTATTATTTTTCTTTTGAAAATAAAATCAAATGTATGGCTTTTTTTATAGCTACTGTGCTCTAATATATTTGACTATAAGAAATTACTTTCCACCACCAATATTTTAAAAAAGGCGCCAAAAAAAACAATAGCGAAACAGCGAGTGGCATGGATATGAAATACAAAGTAGTAAAAATGCCATCCCAAACGAACCCTAAGAGATAAGTGTGTAAAATTGAAGATAATGAAGATTTGACATTCATATATACAATTGGAGATGAAGATGCCTCCGTTGAAGACCCATGTAGTGATGGGACATGATTGAATTTTAGATGTTTTTTCTTATTTGTACTTTGGGAATTCTGATAGACTTTAATTTGTAGTTTTGTACTTTGAATTATGCTATGAGATGCATATATTGCATTTTTTTTTCCATTAAGTTCACTTCTCTTTTAGATGTTTTTATTATATCATAACTCTTACTGTTATTTATCTGCTAGAATATTTAAATTCTCATTTACACAATTCTTCGTTCGTGAGGCTTACGCCTCAAGGCTTATTTATGCAATTTTAAACCTTGATGGCATTATAGGATAGTTCATCCTAATTTTTCTTACCTTAATAAATTATTTCCTATTTTATCTTATAATAAAGATATTTTTCAATGTGAAATATGTCAACTTGCCAAACACTAAAGAGCTAACTTTAAACCTAAATCATATAAACCCACCAAACCTTTTTTCACTTGTGCATAATGATATTTGGGGTACATCCAGATCTCAAAATCTTAATATGATTTAGGAAAAATCTTAGGTGAACAAGCATATTAAGGAGGTATAGTTTCATTAATTTTACTGATGTAAATATAAAATGTTAACAAGCATATTAAGGAAGTATAGTTTCATTAATTTTACTCGTGTAAATATAAAATTTACGCAACCTATTTGGGTATAATGCTAATACTGAGAAGATTAAGGTAAAATAAACAATCAAAAATTTTATTGTTGTGGTTGATAGTCCAACTCTTAACTAAACAAGTATATTTTCTTGTATGTGCTAGCCTTTGATCAATAACATATATTAGTGATTGAATTCAAGATTTAATGTTTGAGCTCTTAACCTTTCAAGTTACTACCCTGTGATACTATATTAATTGCACAAGTTGTAATTCAAAGCAAGTTGTGATTGTTATGAAAAACATCTATTGATATTGAACCATTGTGGGCTTAGTTTTATTTTTTTCAAAGAAAAATTTGACATTGTCAAGATTTCCTTGGTTTTAATGCACATTGTAGTGTTTTGAAGAAGATCATAAATTATCATCTAAGATGCACGGACACAGCGACACGGACACGACACGACACGGACATGGGACACGACTTGTTTTGAAAATATAGGGATGGTTTAAAATTGTGCAACAAGAGGCACGCTTCAGTGCAATTCAGCCCTTTTACGCATCAAGGCGGGCGCTTCGGACGTGTTAAGCGAGGCTTATGCCTCAAATAAACAGAGGCGCACCTCAAGGTGTTCGCCTCGCCTCACTTCAACAAGGCATTCGCTTCTAAATAGGCTTATATAAAAAATTAAAACATAAGCCTAATATTTTCTTTCTCATTTCGTTCATGTTATTCGACTTCGCCTGCCCTACACTTCGACTTCGGCTGAGTTAGTACTCTATGACTTCACCTGTGTTCGTGCTCTTCTACTTCGCTTGCGTTCCTACTCTTTGACTTTGGTTGCCTTCCTCTTCGATTTCAGTTGTGTTTCTCTTTGACTTCGCCTAAGCACTGCAGGTAAAGTTTCGAAGGTTGGCTAAAAGCTTCATTGCCTTCTTCGACGACTTTCTAAAAGCTTCATTGCCTTCTTCTTTGAACGTTTGTAGGTGGAGTCGCAGTAGAGCCTACTTCGAACGTGCCCTATAGGATCAAATCAGAAGTCAGGAAGGTTCGACGCTCTCTACGGTAGTTTCTCCCATTTTTTCGTTTTTAATCTTGTTCAAGTATGTTGATATTCACCTGCTTTATTGAGAGATTTTTAATTTTTGATAGAGTTTTTTTGTTATGATTTTGATTTGATTATGCTTATCATCGGCAAGCTTCCCATAGAATTTTCTCATTATAATTGAATTTTTGTAACGAAAGGATTTGAATGTTTTGTAAGTTTTCAATAACTTTTAGGATTTTCTCGATATTTTACTTGTTTTCTTGTTTATAATTTTTAATTGTTTTCATTCAAAAAATATGTGAAGATATTAGGAGCATTCCTCATACTCTTGATTTGCTTGAGCAGTTGAGCACGTATGCATGTGACATGATACGAAAGCATATTTGAACTATAGTGTGTTTACTTGCTTGATAAAATGACTTGCATGCTTTTTAAATTTATACGACCTGAGTATGGCTTCATTGAAAACATGCAAACACTTTGGGCTGCTCTAAATTCAATTTAATGATCTCGTTGACAATGGTATTTTCTTGAAATAAACACTCGGTATTTTTAGAACTACATGCATATTTTCGTTGGCAATGGCCTCTTTGGTTGTGATTCCTCAGCTAGGATAATCTTGCACTTCATAGGACACATGAGAGTGATATTTATGGATGAGAAAGTGGATAGATATAAAAATTCTTGTCCTCTTGGAAAGTTTAGATATTTACGATATGTTTATTGTGCTTATCACTAATGCATTCATGCGCTAATTGTGTGAGAGTTTCAATATTTATGTAAAAATTGAATGCTTTATTGTAGGTCGGAAGTACTGATAAAACTGCATCGGGTCATAGATAGGATCTGACATGAAAACATATCACTCAAGTGGACGTGGGAGGCAGTGACAAATCATATGCATATCTGAAATGCAATTACTATGACAAAGTAGTGAAAGGAGGTGTGATTAGGATGAAGGAGCACCTTTCCGAGTCCCATAAGAATGTTGCACCATGCACAAAAGTACCTGATACAGTCAGGGAGGAGATAAAAACATATATGAATAAGTCTATCATGTCAAAGCATCTTGCACAAAAGTAGTTTGAGGACAGAGTTGATGTTGGCTCTTACTACAAGAGTGAGCGTAGCGGTCGGGATTCATCTTCTTCATTGCAGCCCATATTATCTATGGGTGCAAGGGGTCCCATAGATCATTACATGGTGCAAAAATCATACAATGAGCCTCCTACTGCACAGAGGATGACCCCAGAGAATGCTAGGGAGGCACAAAAAAGAGTATTTATAGATATAAGCAGATTCTTATATGAAAATGCAATCTCATTTAATGTTTCAATATCACCAGTCAGTTGGAGCATATGGGAGAGGGTTCAAACCTCCAACTATGTATGATTTGAGAATGTGAATTTTGAAAGAATAGGGTAATATTGAAAAAACATTGAGGAAATTAAGAGGATTTGGGCCCAAACAGGTGTAACTATTATGTCAGATAATTAGTCGGATATGAAGAATTGAAATTTAATAAACTTCTGATTAATAATCCTTACAGCGTTGTATTTTTGAACTCAACTGAGGCATCTAATCAGGTCAAGTATGTTGAGATCATCATTGGATTATTAGACTGTGTTGTTGAGGAGGTTGGAGAGCATTTAGTAGTCCAATTGGTAATAGATAACATCAGTGCTTACAAGGTTGCAAAGAATAAACTTCTGAAGAAGAGAAAATATTCGTATTGGGCTGCATGTGCCGCATATTGCATAGATCTAATTATTGAGAAGCTTGGAGAGCTACCTCAACACAAGAATAGACTGACCAAAGCAAAGAAAATAACTAAATTTATTTACAACCATTCTTGGATTTTGATACTTATGAGAAGATTTTCAAAAAAAGAAATTATGAGGCTTGCAACAAGATTTGTCACCGCTTATTTGATATTACATAGTATGTTGGATGCTAAACAACTTTTGGCGTTTATGTTTACCTCAACACAATGGTTAAGTTATGCATAGGAAAAGAAACATGAGAGGAAAAAGATTAAAAAGATTAGAAAGTTCCAAATCACGACCACTCGACCATTAGTAAACATTTTAAGGATGGTGGATGCAGAGAAGAAGTCTGCTATGAGTTTCATCTACAATGCTATGGATGAAACAAAAGAAATGATTGCCCGTAACTTAGGGGGCGAAGAGGGAAGCTATTGGGAAATTTGAAATATTATTAATGATAGGTGAGAGCTACAACTTCACCGACACTTGCATATAGCTGACTATTATTTAAGCCTTCAATATCAATATGCAGAGAATAAGTCTACAAATTCTGAGATAAAATTAGGATTGTATCATTGCATAAATTGACTCATAGCTGATGCAACTGAAAGATCAAATACTAACATGCAATTAATACCTTTTAGGAATAAAGAATATTTTTTTGGATTACAACAGGCAAAGGTTGATTGTTACATACTGTTGTCGCCGACGCAAATTTCATTATGTTTTATTGTGAAGTACAACATCAATTTTTCAACCCTCTCTCTCTCTCTCTCTCTCTCTCTCTCTCTATTTACAAAGAGAAAACCCAAGGCAGTCAAAATACAATAAAATCTGAAAAACCCTTAATGAAATAACCATAAATATTTATATTTTTAGGGGCTCTACCCTCAAACCCGCAGGTGGGGGGCTCCATGCTCCCCTTTGAATCCTATGGTGACCTTAACACAGAGGTATGTATAGAGTATTTTCTTTGTAGGAAAAGTTTAGGCAGCACAACTTAACACAACATACTTTCTTGCTCAAACTCTATCTCCTTCCCATCTACTTACTACATGATTATCTCTCTCTCTCTCTCTGCACTTGTATCAATTTTGTTTCTCCTCTTTAACCACCATTTCTCATCCTCATGCTCATCAACAACACCCCACTCCCCCTTTCCAGAACTCTCATTCCCTCTTGAGATCTATCTATGGCCTCTCTCTTAATTTCTTTACTCAGAAAATCTTCTCTCAATTGTCTTACTGTTTTTCTTTAGCATTTTCTTTCTTCTTATTCTTCAATCGATTGCATTCACAAAAGAAATCAAGAATTATTAATTTCTAAGCTCACATTACATCACTAGGTCTCTACTTAAGGAGAAAAAAAGACATACCTTGCCATCATATTCCTTCTTGAGTAAAATTTCTGGAGCAATATATGCAGGAGTGCCAACTGTGGATTTTGGTTGTGAGTGTAATACTGCAGACTGGAAAAGCAACATAAATTATTAATGCAACTAAAGTGCCAAGCATCTTCCAAGTAGAAGGGAAACAAACATGAAAATCAATTTGCAGCAACAGAAATTAAATCTCACACTGAAATCATTATTAATACTTTGTCAGAATTCCAAATTCTGCTTAAACTACAACATCGCATACATGAAATTCATAATTTTTCACGAGGAAACAAATGTATTTTTCATTTCATGAGACAATATCCTGAATTATTATTAAAATCAAAATTGCATGGCCAATGATGAGAAAGAATGAATGGAAAATAAGGATTCATAAAGCTGGCCACAAATAATTGGGATACATCTAATGATGATGATGACAACAAAACTTATGTGGCTCACAAATTCAAAAATCAGTAATTAGTTAATCACTACATAAACTGATGCATACCTTAGAGTAGCCAAAATCACATATCTTTAACCGTGGAGCAGCACTTCCATCTAAAAGGGTATTCTCTAGTTTTAAATCCCGGTGGCACACTTGCTTGACAAGAGGTAAAACCAAAAGGCATAATCAATTATTCTCAGCATTTAGCTTAAACAAAGCAAAAGAAAACGAAAATCCAAGAGAAATACCATGGAGTGGCAATAGCTGACTCCAGATATGAGTTGTTGAAAGAAGAAGCGGGCCTACAAGCGATACAAAGTATCAGTATATATTGCCTAAAGAAAGAAGCGACCAGAAACCCAATTGAATAGAAACCTCATCCTCACTGAAGCGTCCAGCATTGCAAATGCGCTCGAAGAGTTCACCACCAGAAGCATATTCCATGACAATAGCCAGATGTGTTGGAGTCAAGATAACCTGTACAATGGTTCCCTCAGAAGAACAAGAAAACATAAATCACTAACTTCTTCCTTAAAAGATGAGATAATAACCGTCAGACGCACCTCTTTAAACCTAACAATGTTTGGATGCCTCAGAGACCTGTGATTAATGATTTCCCTTCGGACATTTTCATCTATCTGCACTATCAAAAGAAACGAAGTAATACAAGATAGGCCAATTAGCTGATGGAGACACATTCAATAAGCTTTGTCTAACAATTAATTGAAGGAAGAACAATTTTTTTCAGAGAACAAAAGACCAAACAGACTAAAGATAACACAGAAATTTACAATTACAAACCCATGCATTTGCCAATCGGTAGATAAACAGAGAATTTTCAAAAAGAAAAAGGCTGCAATTACTTCAGGTTTTCAAAACAAGATTTACTATCAATAAGAAGCAAAGAAAGTTAGAAACGCCAATCAATTATCAAGCCCCTCTTTCCGATGATGAATTAATTAAGAAAATATAGAATTGAGCCAATTCACTATCAACTTTCCCGAAAAGGCAAGCGTACCACACTTGGAAATCAAATAAGTTCTTTGCCTGACAACTACCCCAAAATAAATTCAAATAAATATCCTGTCTTTACTGCAAAGCACATCGCCAAAAGTCTCAATTGAAACAAAATCCAAACTAGAAACTTCATAAAGTCCGAGGACGACAACTGAAAAAGCAATAGAAATAAATAATCATAACAATATTAATAATTCTACTAATAATAATAACCAAAAATAGCAAGAGGACCCATCAAACTCTTCAAACTAATTGATCAACTCACTAACCAACCTTCTCGCCCCTCTCTATGTACTTGACCGCCACTAGCTCCATGGTCTGCTTATCTCTCATTAGCCGCGCGATCCCGAAGTTTCCAGCACCAATATCCCTCACCAGCTCGTATCGATCGCTGTCATGCATTATCGGCATATCCATCCCCGGCCCAACGGTTACCGCCGCCCGATCCATGATAACTGCCTCTCCTTTCCTCTCTTCCCGCTCACATCAACTCCGCGACCCAGAAATACTTCTGCCTCCGTCACACGGACGTATAACGAAGCCTTCTTCAGCGCGATGCAACAGTTCCCTTCCAAATCGATCGCTCTTCTATGCAAGTCTGACCAAGAGAGAGACGGAAATAGCCCTTGAACTCGCTTCCTATTCCAGGGATCTCTCTACCCCACCTTGCTCCTAATCGCTCTCCATGCTTTCCAGGCTCCAGATGTTTTCCGACTGAGACTTGCAGAAATGGATATAGCACTCTAGTGACCTCGTCGCTTCTACCTCTCTGTTCACCACCAGCAAACCCAGAGAGAGAGCGAGGAACGGAAGCGGAGACAGCGAAAGGATATACTATTATCTATAGAAAGTGACATATGAAAAATTACGACTCCGCCCCTACGACCAAATCCGCACGCGACCCTTGATCGATCATTCCGATTAACGCAGAGATCTGAGCGTCTCCAATCGATCGGACGGTAAGATATAAAATAAGAACATACACGGCTGTCAAAATATCGCATTATATATATAGAAATGAGCTCAAAGAGAGAGATATTATGGGAATTTTATTGTTAAAAGATAATAAAAATAAAATGAGGTTAGAGGAAAAGCAATTAAAAGAATAATACATTTGATTACATAAGATGTGTAATCTGAAATGTAGCTAATACATATATAAAACTTAGATGTGGATGATTGATAATCAGAGCTTCATCTTTAAGTTTGAAATCTTTGAATGGTATCATTCGACTGCCAACTCATTAGAAGAAGTTATTGACTTATTGGGTCGAGCTGCTACATAAAGTCACTATCTTATTAGATGAAGTAGCAAATATGTCAAAGCCACTAACTTGTTGGATGAAGTCATCTCTCTAAGAAGCTGACCTACTATATCGACTTTTTGTGTGATTGACTTGGCTGAACTTATTAGATTATTGATTTTTCTAAAAAAAAATTCACTGAAAATGAATGAAGTTGAAACATAACATAAGAAGAGAAAGATCTAGAATAAGAAAGAATAGGTGAGAATGGAGAGAGAGTATAAACAATAAGTGAAAATGGAGTTCTTTCTTATATAATCACTGTGTTCTTTTTGAAATAAGGCCCCCTTTGTAGCTTGGACTATAATTGCATTCATCCTTTGCTTAATGTTATCAGTGTAATCTAATTTTTCCATCATAGTGATGCTTGCCCCATCATTGTATGATAGACATAGGTTATTTGATTTAATCACTAACATCTTCGGCGTCCTTTCCCATTGATCGTTTGGTTTTTTTTTTCTTTTATCTTTCTTTGCAGTGTTTCATTGTTTGCATCTTTTTTTGTCTCCACATCGAGTGACCAACATAAGCGATGCATTTTCATCTCTCTCTACAAATTGTTGATGTGTGTTCTCCTCATTGCATCCTTAATTAGGTGAGTTTTGTCCATTAAAACCAACCTCTTAAAGGCACTCTTGGTAATATTACTAAATCCCTAAGTATATTGGTTATCAAAGAAAGAAAATAATTTGCTTACCTCTCAAAGTTGGATTCATTCTGAAAGTGGGTAGCAATGGTTGTGTTCTTCATCTTAGTTTGTCAAAGCTTCTATAGAACTCAAGTGATATTTCTCATAAGAAAATATCAATTTTGAGATTTTCCATGATATTCATCACACTGTAGTGAGTACAAGCTCCATGAGGCACCTTAGGAAATGTTGTGGATAAAATATTGATACTTTTATTATGTCTATTAGAACTAAATATAATTTTGTTTATAAATTCTATTGACTCTCTCAATTTAATTATGAAATACAACCAAAATTTATTATTTTTGTAGTCAATATTTATAAATAATATTAGATAAATTTGAATATTTATGCCTTTGACACTCATAAGTAAAGTGCCTCTATATCTTGAATTCCATGTACTTTCTTGTGATAATCCTTATATGATAGGCGTTATACATTTGTTATCTATATAATTAATTATTGTTTTCAACCCCAAGGTACATGAAGGACTAGAAAACTTATTTGGTTTATTAATTTTAAGTAAATCATATAATGGAATTATAATCTCTTCTAGATGATTTAGTAATGAAGCATATATGAACCCAACGTCTTTTGCTTCAAGTAAGTCCACAATATCACCTTTATCAATTCTTAAATTAGTGTTAGATACATTAATAGAATGTGTTTAGCTTTCTTCCCTTTGCTTCATATCTCATTGGTCATCACATATTTTATGTCTGCAATAATGCTTTTATCATGCCTATACTTGTTGGGTAAAAGATGCAAGCAATTTGGTGTTATAAAGCCCAAGGTATCGTGTGTGATGACCTCAAATTTATTTTTTCCTAAATTCTTAAAAATTTGTTGAGAGAGTGTTGTGGCATTATGATTATTGGGTGTTGTGGCACAAATCTCTCAAGTTTTCTAAAAATTTAAGGGAGAGTCTTGTGTTGGATCTGAATTTTTTTTTAATATCTAAATCTACTATCCTATTAAATATGCCATAAATCATCTAAAACCACCATTTCATGTTTGCAGGCCAAGAAGGAGAAAAGGGAGAAGGAGAGAAATAGCTTGGTATAGGGTATTTTCCATATGTCGCTATGGTTGTGAAAAGTATTATGATCGTGGTAGGTATCTTTAATCCTATATCTATTTTTTATGTTTTTATATTTTGCCTATTTCCCCCTCCTAAAATTGATTAAAAAATATAATCTATCACATTTTAATGAATTTTCATAGTGTAACTTTTTATATGTGGCTGATATCATCATTCTGAACATTTTGATAGGTTGGTAATGAAATTTCACCGATTGACTTTGTATATATGTTATTTTGATTGAACTGAGTAGAAAAATAATGAGTATAAAATGATAAGGAGTATGTATATTGCTCATTGATATAAGAAATATGATATACATCATTTAGTCAAACATGCATTTTTTTCCTACTACATGTATATTAATGAGTATATTGAATAGCTTCACATGTTATGATCATTGCATATGATGTATCCATGATATAGTTATTAAATTATACGCATGAAATAAAATGTGTGTAAAAGTAAAAAAAGTCTAGTTGAAAATGATTGACTTGTTCAAATTGGCTAGGGACAAGTTATCCTATATCGAAGGGTAAACCATTGAGCTTTCCCTTAAATAAGATATGTAGTATAACCCTAAGTGATATAAAAAGAGAGGTAAAGAGTGACTGATATGATATGATACACCAACGAGTATGAGGTCATGATTTTTTACATGAAAATCATCTAACTTATGATATATAATATGAGATTAGCTAATTCTTCACAATAAAACTAATATGATTGAGATTGATTCATATTTGATATAAAGAAATTGTAGAACTTGATCTACAAAAAATACCACAGGTAGTCAGATGTTTTAGCTTGCTTACATATGCTTATAGTATAAGCATAATTGATAAAATGCATATGTAATGTTGTATAAGTGATAAAATATAATATGATATGAACATAATATTATATTTGTTTGATATAAACATATTAAAAGATTGATAAATTGATACAAGACAACATGATGTAAAAAATTACATGATATGCTTGCAGTATAGCATATAATTGAAATATATAATATACATGCATTAATAGTTTATATTGTTCGCCGTGCATAATTGCATATAATAGATGTTCATGGGCTTATATGATAGATATAATGGTGTACATGAAACGACACATAGATTAAAGTAAAAAAATCATTTATTGACATACATAGATTCATAACATAACTGTTATATTGTAACTTAGCATGAGTATGTGAATGATATAACGTATTGATCATCTATATGGCTACTAATTATTGGATCTGAATTATATTACTTTTCTTTATTTCTATTGTTCATATGAAATAATATCGCTACATGATTTTATAGTTACATGTTTATATTGATTTGGATTGAATGATTATATAAGAATTGCTTCCATTATCTTTTGTTGATTGCAATTGTTGGTTTTGATAACATACTAAGTTGTTAACTCACTCTATGATTTTTATATATTTGTTAGGAAGAGGGCATGATCCAGTAGAGTGAGGCAAATCAGAAGTCATATTTTGTTCTTGTGAGACCTCGTTCCCTTACTGTTCCTCTCTGATTTGGATTTTCCTCTCAGGATCGTCCGGGACGATAGTGAGATCGTCCAGGCCGATCTGCACTGTAGAAAATATCGTCCTGAGAATAGTCCTGGGAACCGTCCAGGACGATCTTTTTGGTCTGATCGTCCCGGGACGATCTGGCGATCGGCCGGGCCGATCAGCTTAATGATATAAGATAATCAGCTCGTTTTGAGGAGAGAGAAAATTATTTTAAAATCAAAATATCTGATTTTAGAGAGAGAAAGAGAAAGGGAAAAAGAGGAAATCTTGGTTTTGGAGGCCGCGGAGCGCTTTTCGTCCGACGTCGCTGTTGGGAAAAGTGAAGATCTCGTGGTAAGGACTCCGAACCTTATTTCTGTATTCAAAGATATTGAGTTTTGACCGAGTTGTGCACTGTTTTGTGTTTTCGTAGTCGAATTTTGGACATGATTTTGTATTGACACAACTTTCACCGCACAACTTTTGGTATGTTATAGATATGATTATTACACACGATTTGAGTGTTTTCTACGACGATTTTACCGGTCGGAATTGATTCTACGCGATTTTAATCGAATAGAAAAATATCAGGACGTGATTTGATTTGGATTCTATAGAATAATAGTCTTGTATTGATGTTGTGGATCTTCTATTGTAATTTGGAGAAATTTGGAATTTGTGCTTTTTGCAGGATTTTTGTGTAAATTTGACCGACTGCCGTTACGCTGCCCGATTTTCGTATGATTTCCGAATTTTCTGGAATTGATAGATTGAATTGATATGTGAATGACTATTGATATGATTGTACTAGATTGATTTAATATTGATTATTGAATTGATTATTGATTGATTATTGAATTGATTCTTAAATTGACTATTGATACTGAAACACAAGTGGAACCTGGTTGAACGTTGGTTGGAGATTGATATTGACCTGTACAGGATGGTGGGCCGACGGGCTTTCCTTTAAACCATTGATCATTGATATAACGATTGTGAGTCATAAGGAGTTTTTATAGATATGCCGACGGGCGGCCGACGGGCAAAAGAGTGACGACTCTTATTGATTGAAACCAACGTATGGATCTACAACAGCAATATGGATTCTACAACAGCAACATAACCAGTTGATTTTACTTGTTCAGTATTATTGTATTGAATGCATGTTTACTGTATTGACGTACGGATTTATTGTTTTATCGATCTCTGTTTTATTGATTTAATCGGGTTTATTGTTTTGTACGGATTCGTTGATTTCATTGATTGATCATTGAGCATGGATATTATTGATTATTGATTATTGACATTAATATGGATAGAATGGATATAGATATTGTATAGATCCATTGATGCTATAGATATTGGCATTGCCTATAGATTGATCCTGCATTGTACTGATTTGACTTGCTACATTTGATTTATCGATAGGATAGATTGAGATTTATCGTATCGCTTTTCCGATTGATTTTATCGACGTAATAGATTTTGATTTGATTTGATTTGATCGATTGATTCGACACGAATGATTTAACGGATTGATTGATTCGACGATTTGATTGATTTGACGGATCGACTGATTTTCTTCTGTGTACGGATTTCTTCGAGATTGACGTGAATTGATCGAGCTTGATTTATTAATTTGCCTGCTGCTGCATTGACTGGTTTTATTGACTATGGATTTCTGTATTGCATAGATTCATTGACCATTGACTGATATAGATTTGATTGACTGTGATTGACTGACATGCATATTGATAGCATCGCCGTGCCTTGATCTCAGTTATAGGTATTAGGTGACCTGCTGGGCTTTGTAAAGCTCATTATATGTGGTTGATATTTTCAGGTCAGGGCAAGGGAGCAGAAGATAGGAATTGATCCGGATCTTCTGGTTTTTGTCTTTTGATGATTTTGATTCTTTTGTACTCAGGATAGATTTCAGAACTGGTGATTGTAGTGTAGTTCCTGAGTATTGTACATGACCCTTTTGAGATATGAATCGACTTGTATATTGATGTTTTAAATTTAGTGGATGTTTGATAGACTGTTTAATTGAAAGTTTTAGATAACTCTGTTAAATTATTTGAGAAATAGATTGATATTCTTTCAAAGTTAGATCTTGGGGCGTGACAGTTCTTTTTTTGTATTTTGAGTTTATTTTTTTGTAGCCAAGAACAAAGAATTGTGGATTGAAGATATAGAATGAATTTGTTGTTATTGTACATGAATTTTGAGGATTGAATATAAAAATATTTTGATATATATAATTTATAATTATTTTTGCTGGATTTACTTGTATAAATAAAAATTAGTGGCTCTGGTAGATTAATTAAAGGATAAAATATATAATTCATTCAATTTTAGATCTTGAGACGTTGCATCGTGAGCCATCAAATTTCACATCTCTAACTTCATGGCCATCACACTACTCATAAAGTTCACTCCGACTCTAGATACTTGAAAAGCGAGTGCACCTAACTTCAATTTGGGAAGTGACAATCTTAAGAGTGAGTATGATGGATCATAAGATAACTTTAAGAGGGATGAAATGCTTCAATCAAGCCGATACTCATGGCACATAAAAATTAAATAATTCGTGCAAAGTAAATAGACATGATTTTTTTTCATGCATTAAGATATGAGTAAAGCTTACTTCTTTAACAAAGATAGAGAAAGCAATACAAATCTCTTTATTTCTATCATAAATAAAAAAGAAAACATGCAACCACTTAGTGTCACTAGTGAGAAAGCATGCATATAACACATAACAAATGCATCAACAGTAATTAGATTCTAATTATGTTAGCAAAGCAAGATGCCTAACATTAAGAAAGTGATAAATAGATGAGCTTATAAATATCTTACATATGAAGAAAATTAACACAAGCAATGGTGAGGCTAAGAAATTGAAAGTCAACCTCCATGAATAGTCTCAATAAACCTTTTATTTGAAAGAGTGAACAACATTAAGCATAAGATGCTTTGCACTCAGGGAAGAAAATTTTAATTCAATAATCATCAAAATTATATAACATCATATAATGCCACTATATATAGAAGTGACGATTGATGGATGGAGTATCTTTAATTTCTAAATTATGCTCTCGGTTTCTTTATCATAGTAACATTTTGGAGAAGAAATTACACTTAATTGCTTGGAAGCAGACTACCAAAATGAAATGTTTTGGTGGTTTGGGTATTCCTTCTTTGGACTCCCTTTATCATGAGGTAAACTGCTCTTTTATCTACCACTTATTTAAATTCAAATCCCTATGGAGTACGTGGTTTCGAGCGAAATATGTTTCGCCTTGGAAACATCCTCAATGCCTCCAAATTTTGGAAATCTCTTTGTCCTTGTGCTGATAGTATTAAAGGTTGTTTCTCCCTTTTGGTTTCACTTGATTGTAATATTTCAATACTCTGGGATCCTTGGCTCAATGGTAATTCTGTTTACTTTGCATGGCTGACTAAATTTTGTTCCCCCAGAACTTTGTGAAGGATTTTATTTCTAACAATCAATGGACACTTCCTGATGCTATTTCGTTTACCTTAGCTGCTGTTATCAAAGTGATCCCTATTTATGGGGAATCAGACATTCCCTGGAAGGGGTCTTCACAACCCACCTTCAGAGATTTCACCTCTCATTATTATGCTCATTTGGAGGAGGTTCATTGGTTTAAATATATTTGGTTTAAAAAGCATTCTCCTAGGTATGCTTGCTATTCTTGGATGAGGATTATTGGTAAATTGAAAACGGCTGATCTGTTTATAAAAAGGGGAATTCAGATTAACCTGATTTGCTCTTTTTGCAATAATTCCTCTGAATGCAATAACCATTTGTTCTTTGAATGCAATTTTTCACATGTGGTTTTCTCAGCAACTCTTTCTATGCTTAATCATTTTTACCTAAGGCCCAATCTGGCATGGGTCTTTGAATTTATTGATAACTACCAACAGTTCAATGTTCGCGAAAAAAATTTCTATTTCTTTACGATCAGCTGCATTATTTATCATCTTTGGAGGGAGAGAAACAATCGTCGTTTCTCTAAGACTTGAGCATATTCGAACACTATTAGACATGCTGTTAATTATGCTATTCACTGCAAAGTGAAGACTTGGAAAGCTTATGACTCGATTTTTCAACGTTTATGCAATCCTTCATTATTGGGTATTTTTTGAGTGGTCGCTGGAGCAGTTTTTGGGTGGTTTTGTCTGAAGATGATGAGCATGGCCGATCGCCCCATTCTGTTGGTGGATGGTCCTTATGCCAACCATCAATTTTTGCCGAATGATCAATATTTTGTGTTGTTGGGGCTCTGTGATGGCCACTATGCCTTTCTGAATTCTCGGGTTGGTTGCTTTTTGGCCTTTTGGCAACCAGAACTGCCTTTGTTTTTTGGGCTGGCTATTTTGATTATCTGATGCTGTTGATCTAGTCTGTTGCCTGAGTCGAATTGTTTTTGGTTTCTCATCTCTGCCTTTTGCCAGTTAGATGGTTTTCTCTTCACTGCCAACATTTTGTTCTGTTGTTGGCTTTTGTTTTTTTACTTTTTTTATTTTCTCTTTGAGCATTTTTTACTTGTAATTTATCTTTATCAATAGATTGGGCATATTGCCCCAAAATATCCCAAAAAAAGAGTTTATAATTCTTTATGAAATTTCTAAAAGTCTTGAAGCTTTTTCAAGGGAATAACACTTAAGATGTGATTTTAAGACTTATTAATGGTTAGAGCATTGATTGTGAGAGAGAGAGAAAGGAGGGCGACCATGACAAGTAGGGGAGAGAACTGGGCGGGGCTAAGTTGATATGACAATGAATGATGAGGTGGTTGTAAAATATTAATGGTGTGGTTAAAATATTTTTTTAAAATATAAAAAAAAGAGAATAGTTCGATAAAACCTTTTTCAAACTATTACTTTTTTCTTAATAAGAAATGCATAATCATACAACCATAATTTATTTCCTATTTTCAGAAGCACTCTAAGGCTTCGTTTGGGACATGTTTCTTACTGCATTCTAATATATATTTTTTTCAATTAAAATTTTTTATACTAAAAAACTGTCCCAAATGAAACCTAAGTTGTCATCTTTTGCTAAGATAATACAGAAGAGTTTTTTTTTTCTTATAATAAAATACTATCAAATGTGTTGAAATTTAAAGTATTTTATTAGGAGAGGATGAAGCATGGCCTTCCAAGTTCCAAGTGTCATTAGTAGAGTAAGATGAAGGGATTTTTTGACCTTATTAAATATTGGATAAGCATTATTTTTTTAATCCCATTTATTTAAGTTATAGGTCCCCCACTTGATCTCCTGACTTAATTAATTCAATATGAAGTTGATCATCATATTTTATTCAATTGATTAATTAAGCTCAAATTGATTCAAATTTTTATTATGAAGAATTAGATTGAAAAAAAAGTGTACTTTGATGCTTTTTATATAATGAGGAATGACTTGTTTGTAATAAGAAATTTGGTATTATATTTATATTTTTTTTTAATAAAATTTGAATGTAATAATAAAATAATTATTTTTGTGGGGTTTTATGTTATTTATAGAATTTAATAGTCATATTAATTTTTAGGGATTTTTACATACATAACACTTCAAACTATTGTAAATACATATTTAACATCTAAACTTTTATATTTACTAATATACCACCTAAATTCTCTTTTTTCATACATTCTAACACTTCGTTGCTCTTGCCGTAAAAAATTCTTAACAGCCTGGCGTCTTCCCTTCGACCTACTTTCTCCATCGCTTCAGATCGCCGCCGATCTCCGACCAAGTTTTCGAGAACGTCCTTGAAAAATTGTTGTGTTTCTTGACTCGAGCTATTCATCGGCAACTGTTACGTAGTCAGCAGAGCCCGCACTAGCGGTCTCTTTCGCTGCATTCGGACTCTGGTGCTCAAAGGAAAGCCACGCTTCACTCCATCGAATATGCCTCAAGAGAATGACTGTAGTTGATGCCGATCTCGTAATCTTACCTGATAAAACCTGCAAGTAGATAGAACGGCAGGAAAGAAGAACAGAGGAATAACATAGAAATTTGGTTTCAAAGGATTGCTGTAGAAAACCTGCAAGTAGATAGAATAGCAGGAAAGAAGAACAGAGGAATAACATAGAAATTTGGTTTCAAATCATTGCTGTAGAAAACCTGCAAGTAGATGGAACAATAGGAAAGAAGAACAGAGGAGGAACAGAAAAATTTGGTGCGCAAACGATTTTCTTTCTCGTTTCAGGTTTCATGTGAACAGAAAAATTTGGCGTGGAGCTTGCATTAAACGAAGAAGCTCGTTGAGAGCAGAGGCCGTAGCCAAGGCGGCCATTGGCTATCGTTCGAACGCGATGGAGAAGGCGGGTTGAAGTGAAGACGCGAGGCTGATACAGATTTTTGACGGGAAGAGTAACCGAGTGTTAGAATAGATGTAAAATGAGATTTTAAGTGGTATATCAGTAAATATAAAAGTTTAGGTGTTGTATATGTATTTATAATAGTTTGAAGTGTTATACATGTAAAAATCCCTATTTTTTAATAATACTACAAAATATAATGAATTTATCATATTTAAATCATTTTTAAAATCCTAAAAGCCAAATTATCCCTTTCTTGTAACCAAATGCACGCAAATGTTATGAAAGGTATCGAAATTTAAAAATAAAATAATAATATATAATTTCAAAGAAATTCCACGTGGTTGGCATCCATTCAGTTTTATCTACATCGAACGGTTCCAGAAACGGCGAATCGTATAACTGCACGCATTTCCCTAAAAAAACTATAGCCGTACTTGAATAAAGTTCACACGAAATAGAACTTCAATGGAAAAGACATAATTACCCCTTAGCATCCACGGTCCCTTTTGCTGTTATCCGAAATCGCTCGAGTCCGTTTCCTTCGTTAAAAAAACCGATCCGCTATATAAGCAGCAAAAGATTACACCGCAACGAATGAGGAGGGGGAAGTTGTCGGAAATCTGGTGATGGCGTCCGAGGCGGAGCTCGTGCAGCGGCTGAGGGATTTTCTACGAATCTCCGACCTCTCGACGACCACAGCAGCGATCGTCCGGAGAAAACTTGAGGAGGATTTTGGGGTTGATCTGACGGAGAAGAAGACGTTCATTCGGGAGCAAATCGATATCTTCCTCGGGGAATTAAACGAGAATGAAGAGGAGGATGTAGAAGCGGAGGAGGTGAAGTTGGAGGAAGAGGAAGGAGGGAGCCGCGGCGAGGAGGACGAGGACGAAGAGGTTGAGGAGGACGAAGAGGGGGAGGAGAAAGAGGGGTCGAGTAATGGCGGCAGCGGCAGTGGGAAGAGGAGGTTTGATTTTCTATCTTTTCCCTTATTGTGAGTTTGATTTCTCTTATTTTCGTTTTATATTTTTGGAATGTTAGAACTGCATTGGGGGAATGGGCGGGTTAGGGCTTTGTTTTTTCCCGTGTTAATTTGAATGATGACTGTCCATCTGTCTTAGTTTAAAAAAAATTAGAGTTTTTGTAGAAAATATAGTAGACTGCACGAGCACTGACTGGTTTATTTGCTTACATTTTCAAAATAATAGTTTTAATTACGTTTTTCTTTTTAATTCGTTCGAAGGAGAGAATATTCTTGTCGTGAGGGGAAGTATTGTACCTTCAAATTTTTTTATATGTGATTGGCTGAAACTGCTAGCAGAAAGCTGGATTAAACTGGGCAACTTTTTTTTTTTTGGGGGTAAAATATGGGCCTAGCCCTTCCCGTTAAACATGAAAATAGTTACATGTGTGGAAAGAAAAAAAAAAATCTAAAACCTATAGAAGCAGCAAAAAGGAACCTTTCCCACATAGCTAAAACAATCAGAACACCAAAAAAGAAGGGAGTTAGAACAATCTAACCCGAGATTAGTTCGTTTGCTTATATCCTTTTGGCAGTGACTAATCTAGAAATAGAATGGAGGTTAACTGTTCGGGGATACAGAATCTATTTGCTTCCTCTACACCCTTCTTGATTTTCTCTGACAACTGTACTGTTTTGTTGAACTTTTTATTTTGTTTTTTGCCCGCCCTTTTTGTAACTTTTGTGGCTTTGACGAGAGCAATGCATTGACACTTGAGAAAAGCCTAGCTTGGACAAAATTTTTGGGCAAGTTTCTTTATTTGCAACAATTTTGTTGAAGATAGTTGGGTTGAAAATTATCAAAGCTCATTTTCTATTTTGGGGGAAAGTCGAGGGCCACGCTCATTCGATATCATTGATCCAAAAGGAGATGAGAAAAAGTATATGATAAAACACCAAAAAAGAAAAAAAAAACTAATCACTTAAGAGTATAGAAGTGAAAAATATACCCCCAAAAACCACAAAACCAAGGGCCAGAGTAAAATGTAATTGGTCATAGGTTCCATCATCAACAAAAGAGGATAACTAGCACATAATATTAGGAGCCAAAATTGTAGTATTGGATAAAATCAAAATGTACCCTGTTGAACCTTGGTAAAGAAGCCTCATCCTTACCCAACTAAGAAAAGTAGGTGAATTGGAGAAAGACTTTGCATAACGAAAAATCGTAGGAAGTGGGGAATTTTATCATTCAAAATATAGATATGGGATGTTCGTAGACAACTACTTCTTGAATCTCCACATTCTACTCTTTTGATGAAAGGAAGGATGAATTTTATCATTCAAAATATCCAAAGTAGAACCACCCTCACCCTGGATGATACACCCTTCGCAAATATAGTACGCCAAGATATGAACAATAATCAGAAAAACTTCCTTGAGATATTGCTAGAGAGACTTTAAGCATGAACGAAAGCTTGAAGGAAAGAGCAACCAAAGTGAAAGAAAGCGCCACATTATATGCGTTTTTTTAGCAGCATGAAGGCAAAGGGGCAATTAAAATTTAAATGAGAGTGAAACTCATAATTTCAATTACAAAAAGCCATGAAGTTTAGAGACTGACATACTCTTTCAACTAGAACTTCATATGTTTTCAATCCTCACATTTGATGGTTCCAATTAAAGCAACTAAATTTCAAGGAATTGACTTGAAGTCTAATAAGCTTACTCCACTCAACATTGGCATGATTAATATGGAAACAAGTTATAAGCATTTAAATAGCAAAAGTGATCCTTACCATGACGATAGTAGGTGGGCCCATTAGACACAATATCAACATGAAAAACATTTTGCAAGGAAGAGCTGTTATCCACAAGGCTGGAACAAGGCAAATTTCAGCTTCTGTCAACCTTAAAATTGCAAATTCTAACATTAGTATGAGCATCAAACCATTGAAGCACATGAGATCCAAAATTTTCAGTTGAATTAGAGCCATTAAGCCATGTGTCATGGAAGAAGGATAAAGGGATGTTAGTACAAATGTTAAATATAATCCATCTATGCATTTGAGTGGTAATAACCTGAATCAATCACAAAAAAAGGAGACTTTGGTATGATTCTTTATTCAAAGGGAGCCATAAGAGTTCACACACTACACAACAAAGCAGAAATTAGTATTAAAAATACTCTAGATCATCTTGAATTTACAAAGTTCATTTAGAATGTCAAGTGAAGGAAGATCCAAACCCTTTTTTCTTAGGAAATGTTGTAGTGAACCAAGAGATGGTGCAAAGTTTATTCCCTGCATTGTTGTGATGTAGAAAATTGGACACTAGTCTAGTAGTTTTCTCCAACACACATTTAAGAATGATAACAACACTTAAACTAATAGAGAAGGTAACTTCAAATAGTAGAACATATTAATTGAAGATGAGCAACAAAAGGTAATAGTGTTTACTTCCAACCAGATATTGATGCGGACAGGGCACTCTTCCTTTCCCAATTTTAAGATTCCCATTAAAGAAGGCAATCAATGCACCCTTCGTTCTACATCAGTTTGGTATCAGAGCATGGTTACACATCAGGGATGTGTACTTGACGAAGTCGAGCTTTTTCCCACCCCGGGAGAATGATGCGGACATCCGACCTTGAAAGCTTATCAGAGGAGGAGGCGAAGATCGATGGCTATGATCACACCATTTTATTTTAAGTTATTATTTGTATTTTTATTTATTTATGTATTTTTCGTTTTTACCCTCACTTGAGGGAGTAGGTGCTTGTGACCCCAGGGGGCACTTTTCACTTTTGTTACGTATTTTGGGCTATTTATAGCCTCCTCCTTTCTTGTAATGATCAATGGATGAATATTAAGAAGAAATTTTTTACACTTTGCTCTTGAGAGCTATGAGAGTTCTTAGGAAAGTGGAAGTCCCTATGTGAGGGCAACGAAATACCCACCAGTCGAAGGAAGTGTCCGGGCTTGTAGTTTGAAGTCCCTAGGTGAGGGTGTCGTAGCACCCATCAGCCGTAGGAAACGTCCGGGCTCATGGTTTATCTTTCTTTCTTTTCCACTACCCGTCCTTCTTTCCCCTATCGCTGGACAAACTCCCTCTCCTTCCACCACCACCGGCCCCCTTCCACCTTCCCCCTTCCCCCTTCCCCCTTCTCCCTTGAAACCGCCGGTTTACTAATTACTAATCCCCTCCCTCACCCCAATCGAGAATCCCACCACCCCAATCGAGAATCCCACCACCACTCTCAAGCCCAGTCGGCCACCCCTTCCAAACCTCCAAACTGCCACGACTACTCCAAGCTAATCCCCATAGCCGCCGGCCACCTCATCTTCCATTGGCTCCACAAGTTCCCTCTAGCATTCAATGCCCTTCCTATTTTAGCCTTCTTAATTTGGTAACAAATTTGAATTTGAATTTGTTTCCTAAATAAGATTTCCTATCTTAGGAAAATTACTTAAATTAGATCTAATTAAAATTTCAATTGGATTTGATTTAAATTAATTCTTCCTAAGTTAAGATCCCAATTAAAGATCAAAGCAAGCTTTAATTCCCTTTTCCCTAAACCCTACCCCACCTGCTCATGCCGCCGCCCCCTCCTCCTCCCCTCTCTCTCTCCCACATTAAATTCCTTTCCCCTTGAGGCTTCAATCAATTCCCCACCAAATATTTCCAATCAATTCACTGAAATCAATTGGAATTAATTCCAATTTCAACATTCAATGTATTTGGACACATTCATTGAATGTGGACTACTCTTCCCCCTCCTCTCTCTTTGCTGGCCCCCTTATCCTCTCTCCTATCTCATAAATTCCTCCAATCAAATCCCCAATTAAGCCCTTGCATAGGCCGGCCCCTCCCTCTCTCTCCAATTAAAATATTCCACCCTCTTCTCTCTTTCTCTCCATTTTTATAATTTCAATTACTTTCCTAAAATAAGCTTGTAGTAGTTTGAGAAGTTTTAATTCATATTTCAATCAATTTAAATCTGAAAATAATCTTCCATAAATGAAAGAGTTAAATTAGGGAAAGTTCATTCAATCAATCCAATTTAATTTGACTTTTAAATTTTGAAAGGCCTTTAAATCCTTTCTTAATTTTAAGATTCCCATTAAAGAAGGCAATCAATGCACCCCAATCATGGCACCCTTCGTTCTACATCAGATATTCAAGAATGCAAGAATGCAATATATTAAAAATATTTAAAGTTCAACCAATCAATTGTCTTAAGCCTGGAAGAAGAAATAGCAATGCTAAAATGCTGAGCTGAGGATGGATCAACAACCTTAGACAAACAAAGATCAAATTTACTATGTTTAACATTGAGGCTAGTAACTCGAGCAAAGCATTGAAGAGTGAATTTAAAATTAATAATATAAGATATATCAATTTTATTGAAAGTGAGAAGGTCATTAGCATGAGACACTTCAGCATTATTGTAAGAAATAGCCTTAAATCCATTTTAGCATCGTTAGCTTCCAGTATACAAGGGAAAATATCCATGATCACAAACAAAAGAAAGGAAGATAGGGGGCATCCTTGGTGGAGATTAGAAGAGGATTGAAAGTATTCCTTATGTTCCCTATTAATGACAATCGAGAAGGGAACCTCATTAGTACGACCAACATCTACTTCACAAAGATAATATGGAAGCCCAATTGAATTTGGCTTTGGTAAAGAATCTCATGATTAATATTATGAAGTGCTTTCTGAAGATTAATTTTCACACAAAAGCAGTTAGGACTTGTAGAAAAACTGGAACCTTGATGGAGCTCATTGGCAAGGGCAATATCTTTGCCATGGACAACGCCTGGCATGGTTAATAATAGAGGGGAAGAGGCATTTAAGTCTATTGGCCAGAAGTTTGGAATATACCCTATATATAGTATTATAGAGAAATAAAATTGAAATCATTCAGTCTCTCAGTGTGAAGATTTTTCAGGATTAAGGTAATAATAGAGTGCTCAATATGGTTAGGAAGCCTAACATTTTGAAAGAATATTGAACTGCTTAAAAAAAAGGGCCACGTCACGTCCCACATGTATCCACAAAGAATTTTGTACCAAAACCATCTGGATTCATGCGTTTATTCTTGCCAATTGCTAAAAAGAGATGCCTTAATATCATCACTAGAGAATCAAGTCAATGGGAGATTGTAATCAGCATTGGATTGGAGTTAGTAGCTAACAAGTTGTCAATGCAATTAGAGGAAGAGTCAAAGCTGTTGTTGTGAATAAGAGAGAGATGCGTAATAGCAACAACAACAATGTCATTCTGATCAGTCAAGCCATTAGAAGGAGAGGAAATTTACTTGGTGAAGTTATATTTTTTCTTGTTCTTAATTTTTTTAATAGAGAAACTTGATATAATCCTTATCCTTAGATAACCAATAGTATTTAGCATGCTGTTTGATTCGTTTGTTTTGACATTTGGTGGCTTTATTGTGAGAGTTTTGAGGAAAGCAGAGAGGAGTCCAATGGGTTGTTGTAAAGGAGATCATGCAACCTAATTTGTTCAGATTTGATGGGACCAATGTGATGCGGACATCCGACGATGGATGTTAATCAAAGGAAGAGACGAAGATCGACGGCCCCTCCATTTTATCTTAGTTTATTAATTGTATTTTTTGATTTAATTATGCATTTTACTTTTTTATCCTTACTTAAGGGTCTTGTCTTATTTAAGCCCAAGGGGCAAAGTTGTCTTTTGGTTTCTTTTAAGGCATATATATGTATATGTATATGTATACATATATGTATATGTATATGTATACATATATGTCCTTGCTCTTGTATTAGACAATGATGGTTTAATAAAAAAATTTATCTGCACTCTTGTTCTTTGGGAAGAACTTTGGTGAGATCCCTATGTGAGGGAAGTGTAATACCCACCAGCCGTAGGATGTGTTCGGGCTCGTTGTTGAAGTCCCTATGTGAGGGCATCGCATCACCCGTTAGCCACAGGATGTGTCCAAGCTCATGGTTTATCTTTCTTTCCCTACACTTCCTTTCTCCTTCTCTAATTCCCCTTCTTCTTTCTTCTAGCCGCCGCCCTAACCCACTCTTTCTCCCCTAGCCGATTCTCCCTTGACCGCCGTCCAAACCCTCCATACCCGCCGGCCAAGCTTCCCTTTTCCCCTCCTCCAACCGTCGGCCACTCCACCACCACCTCCTAGCCGCCATATCATCTCCTCCCATCCTCCTAGCCGCCGGTTACCCTCATACTTTTCCTCTTAATGATGATTTCAATCATCATTAATACCTACCAAAATTAGCCTACCTAATTTGGGGAAATGATTAAATCTATTTGAAATTCAAATACCTTCCTAAAATTAACTAGGCTAAATTAGAAAATTCTTAAATTTAAGTCTAATTTGATTTTAAATTAGATTTGATTTAATTACCCTTTTCCTAATTTAGAATCATGATTTAGGAAGTTTTATATTCACTCTCAATTCCCCCCGTCTCTCCACAAATCTCATCTTGCATTCAAAGCCCTTCCTATTTGGGCATTCTTAATTTGGTAACAAATTTGAATTCAAAAGTCAAACAATTTTAAATTTGAATTTTTTTCCTAAATAATAATCTCTATCTTAGGAAAGTTACTTAAATTAGATCTAATTAAATTTCTAGTTGGATTTGATTTAAATTAATTTTCCTAATTAATAAATCTCTTTTAGGAAACTTCCAAAATCTCTCAAATTTGAAATTAAAATCAGATTTAATTCCCTAATCACATTTATTGCTTGAGTCCGCATACATTGTATGTGGACATTTCTCCTCCCTCCCCATATGGCTGGCCCCCCTTATTCTCTTCTCTTCTTTATTTTAATTAATTCCTTCACAAAATTGGAACTCAATTTAAGGGATTAATTAACTAATCCCTTCCCTCTCTTTTCCAATTAATTTGAAACTTCAAATTCACATGACCCCTCCCCTCCCTTTCTACACATCACAATGAAAGCTGAAAATGAAATTGGAGGAGTTTCATCGATAGGCTTGGCCTTTTTCACATTAGTGACTCAGGTATAGAAAGCAAATAAAGGATCACCTAAGACTGCAATGTTCCAAGCAGTGGAGACCACTTCCAGGAAGTTAGGACATAAGCTCTAATAGTTCTTATTATGGAATATGGGTTTAAGGTTAGGAAAAGGACTCACATAAACAACATTGAGAGAATGATCACAGGACTGAGGAGGAAGAACTTACAAGTGGGTGGAGCAGCCATGACTATTATAAAAAATCCTATCCATTGGATAAAGAATGGGAGAAATATGGTTAATGGGTGAGCCATCTAAGAGTGAGACAAATAGTAGGACTAGGTCAACATTAAAAATGCAAGAGTTGATTAGATAATTTGCTAGAGATGGGACTCTTTCCACTAGCTTTCTCCTTTTAGCCCTTAGACAATTAAAATCACTAAAAAATGGCCACAAAACACTTATAGAGGAGCGTAATCAGTAATAAATTTTCACAAATCTCTCCTCTCATTAGCACCATTTTTAGCCTAAATGAAGGAGATGAAAGCACTTGATCGAAATGGACCCCTTCCTTCGTTATTCAATAATTCTATGTTTTATATATCCATTATTTCTTGCAACGTCAGAGGTTTGCATGTGGACATTCCTGTCTCGAAGTGTAGGAATCTGGTCAAAGATCTAATATTGATATTATATGTCTTATGGAAACCAAAGTTTCTACTTCCATCTTTTGGATCCTTTTGTTCCAAGAATTTCAGCAATGAGGGCAATTGTAACAACTTTCAGGTCTACTCTGGTGGTATTTGATCAAATGGGACTCTTCTACGGTTTCTTTCAGGGCTTTTGTGCTTTTCATCCACAATAAATTCGTGGCTAGCTGGGGTAATTTTCATCATAGCTCATTTCTTTTCTTTCTTGTTTAGGTATTGCATCCCTATGTTCTTTTTCAACGATATTTCTATGTTTTAGACAATCCATTCCCTTTTCTAGTGCTCGAATAGGGTAATTGATCAGGCCAATTGTTTCTGTCCAAAGTAACTGTATTTTAACTTATTTGTGCTTGGAAAAAAAAATTCCTGTCCCATATAACTAAAGTTCAATCTTTGTTTAGAAAGGATCTACAAAAAGTTTATGAGAGGGAAGATAAATAGCATGTTGAGCAGGCAGGCGTATATTTAAAAGTTTTAATTTTGCTTTCAGGTCATGGCAGCATATGCCCAAAAATTCAGTATTCCAATTAATTTTCATGTCTCGTTCTATTTGCTGTGTGTAAAGTTTAAACGTTTCTTTTTTATGTATGAACATCTCATGAAGGATATCATCTTGTAAGGTTTTTTGAAAAGATTGTACCGGATAATGGTTTTCCCACTGCATGTTGTCTGGTTGCAAGTTACTTTTTTGTTTTCTTTGTATTAGATGTTTTATGGGGCAAGTTGCTGACATGGAATATTGAAAAACCAAGTTATTTTAACCTTTATTGTATTTTTTTTCTTCCATGTTTGAAATATACTACAACAACAATATGAAGCCTTTATCCCACTATATGGGGTCGGCTACATGAATCTTTTTTCTCCGTTGTACATTGTTAAAAGTTAAATTCTCATTTAAATCTAATAAAGAAAAGTCATTTCTAATTTTTTCTAAGCAAGTCTTTTTAGGTCTACCTCTATCTTTCTTAACATAAGTCAAATCTATTATATATACTTTCCTAGTCAGGTCATCGGAAGGCCGCCATTTTATGTGACCAAACCATCTAAGGCAACTCTCTCTAATCTTATCTTCCACTGGAGCTACTCCAACCTTTTTACATATATGCTCATTTCGTACCCTGTCTTGAACAGTAAATCCACTCATCCACTTGAGCATCCTCATCTTTAAAACACTTAATATTATGCTTCTCTTTTAATGACCAACATTCTGCACCATAAAGCATTACAGGTCTAACCATCATCTTATAAAATTTTCCCTTAAGTTTGAGGGCACTTTTTTATCACACAACAAACACGATGCATTCCTCCACTTCAGCCATTAAACTTGAATTCTGCTAATAATATCCCCATCTATTTCACCATCACTCTGAACAATAGACCCAAGATATCTAAAATGTATACTCTTATTAATGACTTGATCACCCAAAGTCACAACCACTCCACTAGAACTATTATTTACTAAAATTACACTCCATATATTTAGTTTTAGATCTACTCAAACGAAAGCCTTTAGACTTTAAGGCTGACCATCATAATTCAAGTTCATCTTCAACTCCCCTCTCTAGTCTTATCAGCAAGAAAAATATCATCAGCAAAAAGCTTACACCAGGGAACAACCTCTTGCAAATGTTTAGTGAGAACATCCATGACTAAAGCAAAAATATATTGGCTTAAGGCTGATCCTTGATTTAATCCAACTCAAATAGGAAAATACTTGGTCAAACCACCTTGTGTCTGAACACAAGTAACAGCTCTTGCATACATATCCTTAATGACTTGAATAAAAGCATTATTAACTCCTTTCTTTTCATACTATTATTTACTAAAATTACACTCCATATATTTAGTTTTAGATCTACTCAAACGAAAGCCTTTAGACTTTAAGGCTGACCATCATAATTCAAGTTCATCTTCAACTCCCCTCTCTAGTCTTATCAGCAAGAAAAATATCATCAGCAAAAAGCTTACACCAGGGAACAACCTCTTGCAAATGTTTAGTGAGAACATCCATGACTAAAGCAAAAATATATTGGCTTAAGGCTGATCCTTGATTTAATCCAACTCAAATAGGAAAATACTTGGTCAAACCACCTTGTGTCTGAACACAAGTAACAGCTCTTGCATACATATCCTTAATGACTTGAATAAAAGCATTATTAACTCCTTTCTTTTCTAGAACTCTCCATAGCACTTCTTGTGAAACTTTCTCAAATGCTTTCTCTAAATCAATAAATATCATATTTAGATCCTCCTTATTCTCTCTATACTTCTCCATCAAACTTCTCAATAAATGTATAGCTTCTATTGTAGACCTAACCAGCATGAATCCTTTGAGAAATGTTAGTATCACGCCGCAACCTATGCTCCACAAATCTCTCCTATATTTTTAAAGTATGACACATAAACTTAATTCCTCTCTCATATTTTTCTTCCATGTTTGAAAAATACAACAACAACATCAAGCCTTTCCATGTTTGAAATATAATCAATTAAAAAACCTGTAGATTTACTAGCTTTTAATTTTTTTTAAATACTTTCAGCTGAATAAGGAATCATAATCATTGTTAACTTATCATCGCTATATAATTTTATAGTAAACAAATATGAATCCGATCTGCTTGATTTTTTTGTGCTAGCTTATCCCCACATAGTAGGGATAATACATTCTGATACTGGTGATGATAATTTTTTTACATCAACTGCTTGATGCATGAAATTAAGCTTTGGTCACATTGATTATGTTGAACTTTAAATTAGCAGAAGATAGAATCATAAATTCGAACGGTGATATTAAGTGCAGACTACACATGCTAGATATTGGTTTTATGCTTTATGTTTTTTGTTCTTTGTTGACTGCTATGTTAATCTTCACAATTTATATTTTTTTGGCTCTCTTAAGCAGTTCAAACAAGCTCTCTGTGGAAGTTAAGAAAAGGGGTGGTGGATTTACGAAACTGTGTAGCCTTTCCCCGCTGCTTCAAGAGTTTGTTGGCGTGCCTGAGTTGGCAAGAACTGAGGTAATACCGTGCTGAAATAACATATTTATCTTACATATAAAATGCCATTCACATCAGTTGATTTTAATATATATATATATATATATATATATATATATATAATTTTTTATCTGTCTTTAATCTTGAGCGATATTTCTTATTTTTACTGTTTAAAGGTGGTCAAGAGACTATGGGGCTATATACGTGAAAACAATTTGCAAGATCCAAGCAATAAGAGAAAGATTATATGTGACGAGAGATTGCAAAACCTTTTCAAAGTTAATATGATTGACATGTTTCAAATGAATAAGGCTTTGACGAATCATATCTGGCCTTTATCTTCGGAAAGTGGTTAGGCCTCATAACTATCCTCTTTCCAATATCTGTTGCGGCACGAAGTCTGGTTTACCTCACTTTAAAATCCATAGATTCTCCATGCACCTATTTGCTTCAACTTGAGTTGCTTACCTTAATAGTGCTCATCTTATAAAGTTGCATTTCTGTGTCATTCAAAAACTATTCATCTTATAAAAATTCTTTTGCTAAGCATTCAATGTAATAAAAATGATTTTATCTTGCATGATGCTTGTGCAGAATATTTAATTTTATAATTTTAAATTCCTGATAAAGTTCAGTCCAGGATTTGTTTGGTCATGTTTTTCTTCCTTGTTGATTAGAAATCATTATTGGAATTCACTCCTTCACAGCTTCATGACTACATAGAATGCACTTGCGGTGCAGTTGGCCCCATCTATATGAGAGTAGGGGCAACCTAATTTTGCACATAATGGTGTTATCGGATGTAGCTTAATGTTATAAGATGTTTGTATGTATTGGAAACATGGCGAAAGGTAGAAAAATATTCAAATATTAGCGTGGGTTAAAAGACTCGCTTGCCAGCATTTTATGCATTATGCACTGCCAGGACAATCTCCCTCTCATTTAGTGGCAATGTAATGTAAACGTGCAAACAAATTGGAGGTGTCTATAGGTGTATGTGCATTTAAGAATGTTTCAGATACAGCAAAAGAGGGTTTTTTATATGTTGCAATCTCTCTCTCTCTCTCATTTTATTATATAGTCTGCAGATTTACAACTATTGTGGTTATTAACCTAGCTGCAGATAGGCGCAAAAGATAACGAGGAACTTTAAAAGCTAGAAAAATGCTGACCATGCAATAATGATAACAGCTTGGCATCAACCATCTATTATTTCATCGTTGAATGCGGCTTCGCAAACTCATAAATTTCTCAAAAGTGGGACATGATTATTTTATTATTTATGATGTCAAATTTAATGCCATGCCATCATAAATGTCCACCTTATTGTAATCGACATACCCGTTCTATATAAAGGGTTGTAGGGGGGAAGATGGTTTTAACTGTTCTTAGAGCGAGAGGGAGTTCTTATAGCCTATTGGGTAGCTCAGGCATCAGTGTGAAACTTTATTGAGTTAGAGAGTTAGAGAGAGGTGATTCAATGAAACCTTATCTTCTTCTTTGTATTTTGATGAGTTCTCCTATTAATGAAGATTGTATTTTTTTTTGCTCAAGAACTAATAATTCAAATTATCAGTCTTACTCTATTGACGCCTAGTTGATGTGTTTGTTAGATCTTTTTTTTTCTGTATCATATTGTTGCTAGCATATCAAGTTTTAGCATTGGAAGGGTGCATGGTGTTGATGAACAACTATAAGAAGAAAAGAACCATAATTGGCCCTAGACACTTAAGAAAAAGTTAAGGGGAAATAGAGATGCCAACATCACTAGGAGAAATTTTTAACAACCAAATTGCATTGCTTCAATAGTAGATGATTGTTGTGTTACAGACGTATTTATAATATGTTGATGATGGCTCCATAACACTAATATAATAAAGGAAGATTGATCCTAAAGGAAAATATCACTATCATGATTGTGAGAAGCTAGCAATAGTCCTACTAGGTGAAAAGACTCATAAGATGAGAATCTTGAGCCTTCTTTTACTGGTTGACATTAAACCCTTCAAGAAGGCTAAAATTAACTTCCCTGTCTTTGTTTTTTCTATTGATGTGGAGTAGTTGTATGCTAGGATGGATCAAGTAGAAACTTATTTTCTGTTTTAAAGGTTTTCATCCTAAGATAGGTTTATTTCACTTGACTCAATTTTATGAGGCGCTCATTAGCATGCATTTGTTTGGTGCAATACCCATCTTCGGCATGTACACCCAAATATCACTTGGGAGCTGTTCAAGAAGATGCTTCAATAGGCAATTTATCCTATGAGACTTGATGGAGAAAGATTAAGTGACGAGCTATGCTACTATTAGAACAAATCATACATGCCTACATGATAGAGTTCAGGAGCCTAGTTTTGATGATTGATGCATCAATGAAGACTTGTCCGAGTTGACAAAGTATGACAAAGTACATGACTACACCTCATCTCCAATGAACTCTTACTATTCCATGTCAAAGATATTGGCGAAGCGAGCATTTTACCATTATGATTGAGAGAGAGCACAAACAAAGACATTATACCTTTTGACAAGAGGAAATGAGAGATAAAGTTTGTTTGACATTCTTTATTAGATTTAAATGAGAAATTGACTCTTAAAAAGACGCAATGGAGATAAAAGATCATGTTGCTGACCCCATGTAGTGGGATAAAGGTTTGATGTTATTATAAACAGCCTCTTCTATGACACCTGGAACTTCATTTTGAAACTCTTCTTAGAGAAGTTCAAAATGGATGACAAAGGGAATAATGTGATTATATTTTAGAGCAGGCTTAAGCATCCGAGTTAGCAAATCAATCGAACCGATTGTTTACTTGATGAGAATTGTACAGGGTAAAGAGCCGAGTACCAAAACTAACACTAACGAACACAAGGTGCTGCTCACCTTACAGATCCAAATGAAGCAAGAAAAGGCCAATGCCATCTTTGACTTAGTAGTCAAACGAATTTGATCTTGACACGTATGATCAGAATAATAAGTATCGAGGCAATTCCTTGATCTTCGAAGCATTCCAAAGTATTTAGAGATGTGAATAGATCTGGAAAGCCACGTTCACTTTGCAATCACTTGAGTTTATTGACGAAGTGTTGTGTGAAATGATCCATTTGGACATATTCCGTATTTTGTTTGGCAAGTCATACCTATCGAATTGAGATGCTATCTTCTATTGTAGAGTTCAACAATACTCTCTACAAGGATGGTTTGAGGTAGACTATCAATAGAAGTAATGTATGTCAGCCTTTAGACATTGTGTCAGTTGGTTAGGTGAAGTGACATGTGCCAGGATTTTACTTTGGTTTTTGTTTGTCAGGAGAAGCCTGACACATATCTTAAGATATTTTCTTGAGATAAATTCAAGAAGAATTGAGAGGGAGAAGCAGGAGGGGTGTTAGTTTTGGCACACATGAACTTAAACCAAGAATGTAACATTTGGTAGACGATTGCCTAGAGTTTTATGAGAATCGAGATGTCACGATCCAGCCCATATACTCGAATTAACGAGGTGAGAGCTGACAGTCGAACGATTAATACAATTACTACGTTAACACTAACAATCCACAAACACTAAAGAGCCACTAACATATTATTCATTTGTTCATGAAAGCCAGCTTATAACTGTTATCAATCGAGCGCCTTCTTATGTACATAAAATCCTCTCTTTCGGCCATTTCTACTTATCAAAAGACTTACTTGAAAAAGTTAATTTAATGGAGTGAGTTTACAACTCAGTGGGTAATCACCATCTCAGATACAACAGTTAGATATATAAAATAAAACATACATGTTTCTTTGTCTTTTTTTTTACACGGTTAATATATGCATCTTTTTTCATATACTACAGATTTTATAATTCATCTTTCACATAAATTACTTCTTATTTTGTTTCATTTATTCATTTCCATTTAACATTTATTCTATTTTCATTTATATTAGTATAGTAGCATCGTCTAAATGTATAACCATTTTCATTTCCTTTTTTATTTCCATTTAACGTGTATGGGTAAGTTGTTTCTCCAGCTAGTACCATATGGGGGCGAACTCCTATAATTTGCATGTATGCACCTTTTCCTTCTTTTAATACTTTCATTTTTGTTTAAATCATCATTTAGTTTATTCCATTTTTCTTCACATTTTATAGTAATATGTAAGGACATTTTATTCATATACATATTCATCAGTAATTCAAACAGTCTCCAATTAGTTACATTACTTAACATTGAACTATATTAAGTACTTTAGGTGTGTAGCAAATATCTCACATTTCCATTTCTTTTATTTTTCTCAAATAATTTATTCATACAATACACATTCAATCAACATAATGCCATAATCATGCAATAATTGCATTAAATAAAACGAAATTGAAATAACATTAAAAGATGGCATTGCTATAATACAATTGAAATTATCTACTTTAATACTTAGGGCTTCAGCTCTTTTTAAATCTTCGACCCTTGAAATAATCTTCCTTATTACAACATGAAGTTACACACATTCACATAAATTATTACTATATTTAACTTTCATTGTTTTCACATAAATGTTTCTTTAATGAATTCTTACCTCAAATCTCTTTGTAGATGCTTTATTAGCTTCAACATTCACCTACGTGCACTAGATTAATCTTATTCTCTACTGAACCAATTTATATTAATTGACATTAAAAATCATTAATCAACTTTGAAGGAATCTTCAGAGCTCAAAGTAATATTAATAATTGTCAAATCTTAACATGTATTTGTTACTCAATTTTTTTAAAATCTTCCCTCCTTTCTCTTTAAAACGAAGCTTCCACCCACTAGATTTCTTCATGCATGAACTTTCTTCCTATTGAAAATTAGATACTATTGCTTTCCATCAAAATAATAAATTTGAATAGGAAAATAAAATAGGAACTCCAAAATTCACTTAAATTTCCTTTGGTTTCCGAGAATTTCCAACTCTTTCTTTCCAAATTTCTTCCTATGCATTCAAAAGAGGTATTTATCCCTTTATTAGATTTAACATGGATGAAATTTCACCAAAATGCACAAAAAAATTGACAACATACATTCCTTCTCTTTCTTCCTCCCAGTTGGTCTCTATTCGCTTTTTCATTCGATTTGGCTTAACTGGATAAGTGAAACGAAGATATCTCACATTCTCACTTGAGGAGTTGCTCTTTTTCACTCCCGTACGCGTTCCTTTGCTTAAAACCATGAATCGAACCCTCCAAGAGCGCTCACGCATGGTTTGGTACGATAGGCTTCACTTGTTCTTCGTTTGCGTTCGTGAGACTTTTCATACAAGTTATTAATTAGGGCTGGCCGGTTCAATGGAATCGACCTAACTGGCTCTTACACGAGAGGCTTGACTCCATGAAGAGCAGTGGAGCATAATATCAACTTTCTCTCAAACTCAACGCTACTCAACATTTTCATGTAAAAAATTCAGTATTGGGGAATGAAGAGATAAAGAAACAAGTGCATATGTTGCTTGACCAAGGATTTATATTGATAAAGACAAGTAGTTATTATGTAAATCAGTTTGATTACATAAAGGATCAACTTTAAGCTTATATCTTTTTTGCTTTAGTCATGAATATTCTTACTAGACATTTGCAAAGAGGTTAAGATCAACACGGAAAAGTTAAAAGCAATAAGGGATTGCCTTTAGCCACATAATATGATGACGTACAAATATCCATAATTTTTTGAGACTCCAAACACATTGACATTTGTTGAAGAAGGCTAACCAAATATTCTCCTAAGAGGGCATATTTCATCTTTTGAAACGAGAATAAACAAAGGCGCCTATTTCGATCTTAACAAATACGCATAAATCATTTGAAGTCATGGCAGATGCTTCCAAACATACATTCCATGTGGTTTTGATGCAAGAAGGGAGAAATATTATTTGGAGTCGCCACAAGTTGCTCACAAAAAAAAATCTATCTGATGTATGATAAAGAATTACTCGTACTTAGCCAATTTGTATCATTGGCGACTTAACAAAGAATAATTTAATTTCCTTAATAGGCAGGATATCTAGAAAAAGTTTCATTTGTTACCTTAGGACTTTCAAATATTGGCCACATAACATTTGTGATTGGATTAAATGATCGTTAGTTAGCTGAGTGGCAATTATGGTGTGGGCCATGTCAAGTTATAAGTCAGATTTAGGTTATAATCCATTCGTAGATCTCGATCTGTAGTTTTTGATTAAAGTAAAGTTTATTAAGTTGTTTTTTAACAAATTATAAAATTGATTGTCATATGAGAGGTGATTCATGTTGACCTTTAATTAGGCCTAGCTAATGGGACGATTTTGGTTTCTACAAGCATGTCATTTACCTTTCATTGTCTTGATGAATTCAATGACATTGAATGACGAAATTTGATAGAACTGTAGTTGATGTAGAACGGTGGGGGTGGGGTGATGCATTTAGATTTTTCTGCTTAATTTTTGTTATAAACAATATTTGTTATATTTTCTATTTTTTTTGTTTTTATGCTATCCTATGATGGTGGTAAATCCAATGATCATGGTAGGAAGAGGTTTGGATTTTGTTTCCTTGGATTTGCCGGCTAGGGGGGGTCCATTTGTCCTTTGAAGGTTGCTGGTTTCATGAGATCTATGGCTGTTTCGGTTTGAGCTTAAGAAGTTAAACTTTAGTTGTGCCAAGCTCATTAATTTCTAGTGGGGAAGTAGCTCATTATGAGCTGATGTCTTGCTATAAAATTTAAGGTTGGGAACAAGATTTGGTGGGTGGAACTTGTCCTTTCACATTCCCCTTGAAGTTGAGTTGCTGCAGCCCTTTTTCTCCTCTGGATAAGCCTCTCACGGCTGCTGCTGCTTCGGGTGTGGTGTGCCTCTTCGGGTGCTGTTTTCTTTTCTGAAACGGCATGTTTTTGTTGACTGGGAGCTACATTCCGCCTGGCTTCCTGTGCTGATTCCTCGGTCTGTGATATTCTGGCTGGAACCGTGGCTTTGTTCTCTGGATTGTTTTAATGCTGCCTCTTGGGCTTCAACGGGAATGACTTTTGGCTCTTCATTTCTTCTTGGAAACTTGGGAACTTTGGCTGTTATGTTCCCCCTCTTTGGCCTATATATATGAGGTATTTTGTGTAGAAATGGTGGGTGAATATTTGAGAGCTAAGTGCTTACAAAACCTGAGGGTTTTCTTCTTTGGAAAAACTTGAGAGTTTTTCCATTCTCCTTCTCCCCTAGGAAAGCTTGCGAGCTTCTCCTCTTTCTTCTCGGTCTTCTAACCTCCTTCTTCTCTACGCAAGTTCCACTCCACCTGTATCTTTCTTCTAGTTCCGTTGGCAAAGCTGTGGGCTGTTTTTTTTGTTGGCTGTTTTAGCAAGGTTGTTGGCTGTTTGGTGAAGTTGTGGACGGTTTGGTGGCATTTGCTGGAGAAGTTAAAAGGACATTGGATACCCCTAGCTGTGGTGGACCCTTGGTTTGCATATCTAAACCTTATTTTAAATTTATTTCCTACAATCGGTGCATGTGAGGAGTCCTCTTGAAGGATGTTCTGAGGATAATTTTTTTTTTTTTTGTTAAAAATATTGTTTTCTTTGTTGGTCTTCTTTTGTTTTGGTCGTTGGAAGTTGCCTTTTCTAAAGATAGTTGTTTTCTTATCTTATTTTGTTCTCAAAGTTATGTCTTAATTTTATAAAAGTAAGATTTGTTTTTCTTGATTGATTTCTCTTTGTGCCTTGCTCTAATTCGTTTACATCAATTTGGTATCAGAGCAAGTTCTTTGCTTGGGTGGTCTTTGTTCTTTTATCTAAGTTCTCTTTTTTTTTTTTTTTTTGTGAGTCTTTGCTTTTCGATCTATGGCTAATAATCAAGGGGATTTGCAACAACTCATTCATCAATTAAATAATTTGCAACAACAAATCAATACAATGGCTGAAGCAATCGCTAATCTGAATGTCAATCAAGCTAATGTTAATCCTAATGTCATATCTTCTGAAAGCGAGGATGAGGGTCCTAGAAATCACAATAGGCGTCAAAGAATCTGGGATCATGGGATTAAAATCGATGTCCATAACTTTGAAGGAAAATTACAACCTGAACAATTCCTCGAATGGGTTGAGAAAATGGATCAATTTTTTGAGTGGAAAGAAATACCAGAAAATCGAAAAGTCAAATTTGCAAGCTTAAAATTAACAGGACATGCTTTAACATGGTGGAAAAATTTGCAAAACAATAGAGTAAGGCGAGGTAAAGAAAAAATTCAAAACTGGGAAAGAATGAAAGAAAAAATGAAAGGGAAATTTCTGCCTTCTGATCATTCAAGAACTATTTTTCAAGAATTTAATAATCTGCGTCAAGGAACTCAAACTGTGGAAGAATACACTGAAAACTTTTTTAAGTTGCAAGCTAGGAATGATTTAGATGAATCTAAAGAAAAAACGGTAACAAGATATCTTAATGGACTTAAGTGGACAATTCAAGATCAATTAAACTTGCATCATGTCATTAAACTAGATGAGGCTTATCGCATGGCTTTAAAAATTGAGAAACAACATCAAAGGGGAAGTAGCAAAGTCATTGAAACATATAAGCGACGACAAACTGGTGGGGTGAAAATCCAAACTCAATCTTCTGTTGGGACGTCGGGAACTAAGGTCAAAACTTATGAAAGTCAAAATCTGGATAAGGGTAAAGGGCTAATGGGCTCTAAACCTACTGAACAACCTAAACTGATTGGGCCATGTTTCAAATGTGGTCTTTATGATCATTTGTCGGCTACTTGCAGAAAAAATAATCCTCCTCGAAATAATTTGATAGAAAATGAAAATAAAAGTGAAGAAGAAGAAAATGAACCAGAATCTGATAATGAAGCTGAAATGGAAAATTTTGATTTAGAAGGAGACGAAGGAGAACCTTTATTAGTAATTCGACAAGTTTTAACTACTCAAAAAGAAAAAGGTGATAAGTGGCTAAGAAGAAACATTTTTAGAACAACTTGCACGGTTGAAGGGAAAATTTGCACTTTAATGATTGATAGTGGGAGTTCAGGAAATTTTGTGTCACAACATATGGTTGAAAAGCTCAAATTGAAAACAAAACCTCTTATCAAGTCTTACAAAATATCGTGGTTTAAGGAAGGAGGTGAGGTTCCTATAACGAAGCAATGCACCATTAATTTGACAATTGGAGGAGCGTACAAGGATCAAATTGTTTGCGATGTTGTACCTTTAGAAATTTGCCATATACTTTTGGGGCGTCCTTGGCAATATGATAATAAAACCATTCATAATGGCGAGAGGAACACTTATACATTGATTCAAAACAATAAGAAATTCACTCTCTTTCCTCAAAGAAACATTTCTGATCCTCCAACAAAAAAAGAGAAATCTGAAAATTCATCCACTCCTGAATTACTTTTGAACACAAATGATTTGAAACAATTTGAAGTGGCTTATTTAGTGCTTGGAAAAGAATCTGATTTGGCTCTTGAAATTCCTAAGGAAATGCAACCGTTGCTTAATGAATTTTCTGATTTAACACTTGACGAGTTACCAACTGGCTTACCTCCTATGAGAGACATTCAACATCACATTGATTTAATTCCTGGAGCAACATTGCCTAATCTTTCACATTACAGGATGAGTCCAAATGAACATAAAGAGCTTTCTAAGCAAGTGACTGAACTTTTAGAAAAGGGTTTAATAAAGGAAAGTCTAAGTCCTTGTGCTGTACCTGCTTTGCTTACTCCTAAAAAAGATGGAACTTGGCGTATGTGTGTGGATAGTCGTGCTATCAATAAGATAACCATTAAGTACAGATTTCCCATACCTAGGCTAGATGATTTGCTTGACATGTTAAGTGGTGCCAAAATTTTTTCTAAAATTGATTTGAGAAGTGGGTATCATCAAATAAGAATAAGGCCTGGGGATGAGTGGAAAACTGCTTTTAAAACCAAAGAAGGTTTGTATGAATGGCTTGTTATGCCTTTTGGTTTATCTAATGCTCCAAGTACTTTTATGAGAACAATGAATCATGTTTTGAGACCTTTTATCGGAAAGTTCGTGGTGGTATATTTTGATGATATTCTGATTTACAGTATTCACCCTTCTGAACATCTTTCACGTGTTAAAAAAATTTTGCAAACTTTGAGGGAACAAAAATTGTATATCAATCTTAAGAAGTGTACTTTTATGACTTCAAGTTTGACTTTCTTGGGTTATATTGTATCTGCTGAGGGAATCAAAGTTGATCCGGTAAAAATCGAGGCAATCAAAAGCTGGCCTGTTCCTAAAAATATCAGTGAGGTAAGGGGTTTTCATGGTTTGGCATCTTTCTATCGTCGATTTATTAAAAACTTTAGTTCTGTAATTGCTCCTATCACTGACTGTTTGAAAAAAGGAATCTTTAGATGGACTTCAGAGGCTGAAAAAACTTTTCAAATTATCAAAATGAAAATGAGTCAAGCTCCAATTCTTAGTCTGCCTGATTTTGAAAAAGTTTTTGAAGTTGATTGTGATGCTTCACATGTGGGAATCGGTGCTGTTTTAAGCCAAGAAGGAAAACCTGTTGCATATTTTAGTGAAAAGTTGAATGATGTTCGATCTCGATATTCTACTTATGATTTGGAGTTTTATGCTATTGTTCAAGCTTTAAAATTTTGGAGGTGTTATTTGATTTAGCGAGAGTTTGTTTTAAACACTGATCACGAGGCTTTAAGATTTTTGGGTTCACAAAAAAATCTCAACAAGAGACATGCTAAATGGGTTTCATTTTTATAAGAGTATTCCTTTCATATTAAACATAAATCTGGTGTGTTGAATAAGGTTGCCGATGCTTTAAGTCGAAGGTCACATTTATTGATTACTGTTTATCCTACCATTACTTCTTTTGAGTTTTTGAAAGATACTTATGCTTCTGATTCTGATTTTAAAGATATTTGGGAAGCTTGTCTTAATTTGGGAACTGATCCGTCTGGTCAATTTGTTATTCACCAAGGCTTTTTGTTTAAGGGTTCTAGACTTTGCATTTCAAATAATTCTTTAAGAGATCAGTTAATGCAAGAACTTCATGGTGGTGGGTTAAGTGGTCATTTTGGTCAAGGGAAAACTATTGCAATGGTGGAAGAAAAATATTTTTGGCCTCATATGAGAAAACAAATTGCTAAGTTTGTAAAACAATGCAAAATCTGTCAAGCTTTTAAAGGGACTTCACAAAATTCTGGTTTATACACTCCTCTTCCTATTCCAAATAAACCTTGGGAAGATATTTCTATGGATTTTATTCTGGGCTTGCCGGTTACTATAAGAAAACATGATTCTGTTTTTGTTGTTGTTGATCGCTTTAGTAAAATGGCTCATTTCATTCCTTGCAAAAAAACTTCTGATGCATCTCATGTGGCTGATTTATTTTTTAAAGAAATTGTTCGACTTCATGGTATTCCTCGTACATTTACTTCTGATAAGAGATACTAGGTTTTTGAGTCACTTTTGGAGAACACTTTGGGCTAAGTTAGGAACTTCTCTTCAGTTTAGCAGTGCTTACCATCCTCAAACCGATGGACAAACTGAAGTTGTCAATCGAAGTTTGGGGAATCTTTTAAGATGCCTTGCTGGTGAGAAACCTTTTCAATGGGATTTGATTTTACCACAAGCTGAATTTGCTTATAACAATTCTGTTAATAGAACTACTGGAAAAACTCCTTTTGAAATTTTATATGGTCAATCTATTCCTCACATTTTGGATCGAAATGGTTTATCTTTACCTAGCAAAGTAAGTGCTGAAGCTTTAGAAACATTTGATCATATCAAATCTGTCCAACAACAAGTTCTTGAAAAACTCCGTATAGCAAATGTTAAATACAAAACTGCTGCAGATAAGCATCGGAGAGAGGTTGTTTTTAAAGAAGGGGATATGGTGATGGCTTACTTCCGTCGCCAGCGCTTTCCCGTTGGTACTTTTGGGAAGCTGAGCAGAAAAAAATTCGGACCTTTTCGCATTCTCCGGAAATTGGGCACAAATGCATATCTTTTAGATTTACCTAACACAGTTGGAACTTCTCCTATATTTAATGTTTCTGATCTTTCTTTGTATGAAGGAAATACAGGTGATTCTGTGGATCTTGAAACATTGCCACTTTCCACTCCTTCGTTGAACCAAGATGATCTGATTGAAGAAATAGTTGATATAAAAACAACAAAGACAAGGCATGGAGAACACCAGAAATTTTTGGTCAAATGGAGTAATCGACCATTAATTGATTGCACGTGGATTGATGCTGCTGAACTTCAAAAGCGAAATTTGGAGCTCTACAAAAGAGTTGCTAAAGTTTTCTCATCAGGAGATGAGAATTCCCCACCTGGGGGGAATTGATGCATTTAGATTTTTCTGCTTAATTTTTGTTATAAACAATATTTGTTATATTTTCTATTTTTTTTGTTTTTATGCTATCCTATGATGGTGGTAAATCCAATGATCATGGTAGGAAGAGGTTTGGATTTTGTTTCCTTGGATTTGCCGGCTAGGGGGGGTCCATTTGTCCTTTGAAGGTTGCTGGTTTCATGAGATCTATGGCTGTTTCGGTTTGAGCTTAAGAAGTTAAACTTTAGTTGTGCCAAGCTCATTAATTTCTAGTGGGGAAGTAGCTCATTATGAGCTGATGTCTTGCTATAAAATTTAAGGTTGGGAACAAGATTTGGTGGGTGGAACTTGTCCTTTCACATTCCCCTTGAAGTTGAGTTGCTGCAGCCCTTTTTCTCCTCTGGATAAGCCTCTCACGGCTGCTGCTGCTTCGGGTGTGGTGTGCCTCTTCGGGTGCTGTTTTCTTTTCTGAAACGGCATGTTTTTGTTGACTGGGAGCTACATTCCGCCTGGCTTCCTGTGCTGATTCCTCGGTCTGTGATATTCTGGCTGGAACCGTGGCTTTGTTCTCTGGATTGTTTTAATGCTGCCTCTTGGGCTTCAACGGGAATGACTTTTGGCTCTTCATTTCTTCTTGGAAACTTGGGAACTTTGGCTGTTATGTTCCCCCTCTTTGGCCTATATATATGAGGTATTTTGTGTAGAAATGGTGGGTGAATATTTGAGAGCTAAGTGCTTACAAAACCTGAGGGTTTTCTTCTTTGGAAAAACTTGAGAGTTTTTCCATTCTCCTTCTCCCCTAGGAAAGCTTGCGAGCTTCTCCTCTTTCTTCTCGGTCTTCTAACCTCCTTCTTCTCTACGCAAGTTCCACTCCACCTGTATCTTTCTTCTAGTTCCGTTGGCAAAGCTGTGGGCTGTTTTTTTTGTTGGCTGTTTTAGCAAGGTTGTTGGCTGTTTGGTGAAGTTGTGGACGGTTTGGTGGCATTTGCTGGAGAAGTTAAAAGGACATTGGATACCCCTAGCTGTGGTGGACCCTTGGTTTGCATATCTAAACCTTATTTTAAATTTATTTCCTACAATCGGTGCATGTGAGGAGTCCTCTTGAAAGATGTTCTGAGGATAATTTTTTTTTTTTTTGTTAAAAATATTGTTTTCTTTGTTGGTCTTCTTTTGTTTTGGTCGTTGGAAGTTGCCTTTTCTAAAGATAGTTGTTTTCTTATCTTATTTTGTTCTCAAAGTTATGTCTTAATTTTATAAAAGTAAGATTTGTTTTTCTTGATTGATTTCTCTTTGTGCCTTGCTCTAATTCGTTTACATCATGGGGGAAAAAAATCTGAAATTCAATTTCAAATTTCCCTTAATTAAGGGATTTGATTTTGAAATTCAAATAACATGGAGGGAAGGATAAAAAGTGGTTAATTATTCTCCTAATTGGATTCCGTAATAAGGAAGGAAATAATTAAAGTAGGGGGAGAGAGAGAGAGGCCAACCAAGTGAGAGGGAAGGAGGAGGTGTCTAGGTTCAATGAATGTGAATCAAACATTAATTGGGATTGAGAATTGAATCTAAAATTAATTTCAGATTGGGAGTAATTGGAGGGGTTTCCTAAATTAGAACTTATTAAATAGGAAAGTTTTTTAAATTCAAAATTTATTTGAATTCAAATTGAATAAATTTCCAAATTAACAAATAGCTAATTTAGGAAAGACTCTCAATTCAATTAAGATTGAAATTTGAATTTGAAATTTGTCCAAATTGAAATACACCACATATGGAAAGGGATTAATTTGAGATTTGAAGATTTGGAGGCAAAGAGAGGCACTATGGCCGGCGGTCAAGCGAGGGCTGGGGTTTGATAGTGGCGGCTAGGCGGAAAAGGAAGGTTTAGGGAGGTTTTGGTAGGGAAGAAAGGATCCTTGAGGCCAGTGTGATGTGAAACGTATTAGCATGGATGATTAAATTAAGGAAGTTTGCACGCTTAAATTTTAGAGCACAATAATTATAAGCTTTCTCTTGATGATAAACGACAAAATAAAAATGATAATGTGATAAAATAGCTTAGGTCTAAACACATGCGAGAGGTTGAGATCATTAAGTATTCAACTAAATCTTACTTTGCATACATGAGTGGTTTCAACGAGAAATTCTAATACTAACAATAAGATTAGTTGCTATAAGAAGATCCCTCACACAACTCTTCTAATTACTAGGCTTTAGCGGAGAATGATTAATCATGATTCTCATGACTCCAAACATAACCACAAGCGAGAAATGAACTAGGAAGAATAAGACATAAGAGAGGAGTTCCCAAGAAGAGTTTTACCCAATGAAAAGAAAATGTAAACGTCCAATGTGAAGGTCTGGATGCTTGAAAGATGGTTGGCAGCAGCATTCAACTCTTAGTTGACTGTGGACAGTCGTTTGGCAACTTCTGAGGGGAGAACAGCCCCCAAACTTGGTCTGGAATCCTTGGGCAGCGGGTGGGAATCCTTCACAGCGGCTGGACAGCTTTTGATCTTCGATGGACTGCAACTAGGAGGTCTTCAGGTTGGCGAAACATCACGTGAAGCCTGCTGGAGTCTATGGACAGTAGATGGGAACCTTCAGGATTGCAAAACAGGGAATTCGAAAGGGCCAAAACAGCAGTTTTCCAGATCCTGAAATTCGGGGCAGCAAAAGAACCCATCCAGAAATCTGGACAGCCAATTGTGGAGCAGAATTTCAGGGATTTTCAAATCTCAGATTTGAAATCTGAAATAAACTGAAATTATGTTTGAGAGGGGAGGTATTTGGGAGGTAATTAAGAGGTGATGAGGTGGCAATTAGAGAGAGAATCAATGGGGTGAGGTGGCCGGCCATAAGGAGAGAGAAAGGGGCTTGGTAATGAATAAAATGGGGTCCGCAATTAATGACAGATTTTAATCAAAGATTCTGAACGGAAATTTCAGGTTTCAATTTTGGGAAGTTTCCTAATGCATGGCGATCAAAAGAATTGATTTGAATTTCAAATTTGAATTGAAACACAATTAAGAAGATTGCCAAAAATCAAGGATTTAATTAAGGAAAGTCAATTAGGATTTGAAATTTCAAATTTCAAACCTCGTGGAGGGAGGCCGACGGCTAGAGGGGGGGACGGAGCCAAGGGGGACGGGTGGATGGCCGGCGGGTGGTGTCTGTTTGGGTGCCGGCGGCTTGTGGGGGCCAATGGGGCGGCGGCAAGGTTGAGGGGAGGGAGAACGAAAACTGAAAGAGATCTTTCGGAGGGGGAAAAAGGAGAGAAAAATAAAAGATATGGGGTAGAAAACCAAGAGCTCCACCAAGGGGCTGTTGGGTATTGCTTTGAGCCTCTCCTAGGCTTTCCTCACTTGAGAACTCACAAAGAGAACTCTAGAACTCACAAAGAGATCCTAAACCAAAATTTTCATTAACAATAATCCATCCCTCAATACAAGAAAGCTAGCCTATAAATAGGCCTCATGAAAAGAAAAATAACAAAGACTAAAATGCCCTTCGGGCTACAACACTACATGACCACCCATCAGGGTATAAATGGAAAAACAACAATATAAAATAAACTAGTACAAAAACATATAAATAAATAACTAAAAAAAAAAAATCGTAGCCGTTGATCTCCGATGTCCTCATCATTCTCCCCAGGTGGGAGAAAACTCGACTCCGTCGAGTGGATGTCTCAAGAACTCTCGTGTATCTGAATCGATCAGCTGTATTACCTTGCGCTCTGATCATGTATCCTTTGACTTTGGTTTACCTCTTCACCTAGTCAAATATCTTCTTCGTCCACCCTCTTTTGTGGAAATAATATCATCACTAGGAATCATGTCAACCTTCTCCGCTATAGGAATTTTGGGAATAATTTTGGGAGTGGAGGTAGGCTTTGGGGTTCTCACAAGGTGGGGTCACACAAGGCTTAGTTTGAAGTGGATTTGGGGTTTATCTCCAGACCTTCAAAGTCTACTAAATCTTTTATGTTAGAAAAGGAATGAATGTTGAACTCTGCAAGCAGATCCACCACGCAAGCGTTGTTATAGATTTTATTGACTTTTCTAAATGTTCTCGCACTTCTAGCATGTGATTTCCGGACGAATCCGCATCATTACTAAGTTACCAACCTTAATAGATTTAAATTGTCGTTTAGAATCAGCATGAAGTTTATACTTATTATTGCTCTGTTCAGTTAAGCGTGCAATTTTCTTAAGAAAGTTATGCAGATGTAATGTAAATGCGGCATGTGCTAAATTCATGTCTAAAATTCAAGACTCAACAAGATGAACATGAGGTGGTGCAAGAGATTTGATATGCAAGATGAATGAAATATGGATTCACACATACATTTTAAACAAAGAAGATTTTGGAAGACAACAGACTACAAAACACACGTAACAACATACTAACTCACACGAACATATAGCTAGACAAAGTGGACGAGTCACAAAAAGAGGGGTTTTAAAGTGTTCGGTCTAAGGGAACTGCTGTAGGGGGAGAAATGAAGACACTCTTAGCTACCAGGGCACTTCTATAGGTGGTTTCAGTTAGGGTCGACAGCAGTCTCCTAGTGGGGGTAGTGTAATCGAACAAATTCATCCAACTAGGATAGAAGTGGTCCTTATCCTGGTAGGACGAGGCTATAATGGGCAAAATGTATGAATCAGGAATGACGCACTCTGCTAAATATAAATCTAAATGAGCGGCTCTAAAATTAGACTCTAATGCAACAAGAGGAGGCTCATTGTTAAAATCAGGATTAAAGGCTTTTAGAATTAAATCATTATCTTCCGAACTCATAGTACTATTTTCAATCGAATCAGGATAACTGGGTTTACTTAAATCGTGAGTTAAATCAGGTAATTGAACCACTTCCGACTCGATATTATTATCATCAAAGTTACCCAAAGTCGACTCAGTAGGTAATACAACTAAACCAGGATCTTCCGAATTTAAATTCATCATGTTCAAAGTCAGATTGGCTTCTTTCGAGATCACATTACTATCATCCAGACATACTTTATCCAAAGAGTTATCCTTGAGGAGACTAGGATCGGAGTGGGCTAAGGTGTCGACGTTTAAAGGTTCTAATTTTCCTAGTTCAGGATTTAAGTTATGCTGGGAGTCTGATGCAATCACTTCTGTTTCATCCTCAAAGAAGTCCTCGTTATCCTTAATATCATTAGCATCCACGAAATGGATGCACTCAGTTTTAGGTTCAGAGGACGTTTTCTTGTCAATGCAATTCTCTATGAAAAGTACACTTGCAGGGTCAAGGACTGGGGAGGCTGAAGGTTGACTGAGGTGGCTAGAACTTAGCCTAAATTGGGAATCATAGGGGCTCGAACCAACAGAAGACCCACTATAGGGTCGGTCACCAAGACTGATTGAAGACCTACAGGGTGGGGCAGCAACCCTGTCGTTACAAAAGGATGGGTGGTCTCGACCACCGTAATGTCTATGGTTTGATCCAACAGAAGAGGTAGTGTGGGGCTCTAGATAGTGGTACCTGGTCGAGGATCGGTATTTTAAATTAAGATCTCGCCTCATGTCTTTCCAAGTAGGGTACTCACGTCGAGACTCTTTATGATCTTCTAATTTCATCCAAAATATAAGAGCTCGTCCTTTAAGGTGAGACCTAGCGATGCTAACCTGGTGGAATTCAGGGATATGACATGATTCAAAATATTCATCTAGTTGTCTAGCCCATTCCCTAAAGTAGTAAGGATCCGAGGAACCATCAAATGTAGGCAGACGACAAGGTGACTCTAAGTGAGGTCTTGGAGGCCTAGGCTCAGGTCTAGGGTGATAAGCTGAGTGGGGCATGTAATTAGAGTGTGGATAGTCAATGGGTTTCTCCGTCATAATTCTAGTCATATTGCCCACTAGGTTAACGATGTCATCTAAACTCTTTTGGAGTCTTATCGGGTCCATTGGGAAGCGTCAAGTGACACTCAAAGACGATTGGGTGTAAGGGACATCATTTAGACACTAAGTTAGGCTCACTTAGACTCACTACAAGGTGCAGAAAATGTTCGGACAGCAAGCTACACTAGTGGGTTAAGTAACCTAGGTACTTAGGGAGGTTGCTAAGACTTGGACAGCACCTAAATCAAAGGTTAAATCCACTTAAATGCCACCGAACAGTGCAGAATTCTGTGTGGACAGCAAACCACAACTTGACAAAGTTTTCTAAGTGTTGTGGGCAGATAAATGGTGTAGACAGCAACTTAAGACAGGTTCTATGGTCACCTAAAGGCCACTAATAGGTGCAGCAAATTTCTGGACAGCAAGGTCCAGTCGTTGCCTAAGTTGTTTAGGTGTTTGGAAGGTTCCGAGGGAGTGGACAGCACCCAAACAAAGACTAAAAGTTCACTAAACGATGTCTAACAGCTGCTGGAACAGTGAGGACAGCAGTTTTACTTCAAGGTGTAGTTGCTATAGACACATAGAAACCTTACAAACAAAAGGCCAGCACTAAGACACTAGTTAATATGACCTAAGTCAACTGGATGCTTGCAGGAATTGTAAAAACAGTAGTGAAAAACAGTAAATAAACTTAGATAGGCGATGATATGCATGAAAAAAATTAAACAATAACGCAATACTAGACCCTAGGATGTTTTTCTAACATGTCGTGCATGCCTACCATGCTCTGATACCAAGATGATGTGAAACGTATTAGCATGGATGATTAAATTAAGGAAGTTTGCACGCTTAAATTTTAGAGCACAATAATTATAAGCTTTCTCTTGATGATAAACGACAAAATAAAAATGATAAGGTGATAAAATAGCTTAGGTCTAAACACATGCGAGAGGTTGAGATCATTAAGTATTCAACTAAATCTTACTTTGCATACATGAGTGGTTTCAACGAGAAATTCCAATACTAACAATAAGATTAGTTGCTATAAGAAGTTCCCTCACACAACTCTTCTAATTACTAGGCTTTAGCGGAGAATGATTAATCATGATTCTCATGACTCCAAACATAACCACAAGCGAGAAATGAACTAGGAAGAATAAGACATAAGAGAGGAGTTCCCAAGAAGAGTTTTACCCAATGAAAAGAAAATGTAAACCTCCAATGTGAAGGTCTGGATGCTTGAAAGATGGTTGGCAGCAGCATTCAACTCTTAGTTGACTGTGGACAGTCGTTTGGCAACTTCTGAGGGGAGAACAGCCCCCAAACTTGGTCTGGAATCCTTTGGAAGCGGGTGGGAATCCTTCACAGCGGCTGGACAGCTTTTGATCTTCAATGGACTGCAACTAGGAGGTCTTCAGGTTGGCGAAACATCACGTGAAGCCTGCTAGAGTCTATGGACGGTAGATGGGAACCTTCAGGATTGCAAAACAGGGAATTCGAAAGGGCCAAAACAGCAGTTTTCCAGATCCTGAAATTCGGGGCAGCAAAAGAACCCGTCCAGAAATCTGGACAGCCAATTGTGGAGCAGAATTTCAGGGATTTTCAAATCTCAGATTTGAAATCTGAAATAAACTGAAATTATGTTTGAGAGGGGAGGTATTTGGGAGGTAATTAAGAGGTGATGAGGTGGCAATTAGAGAGAGAATCAATGGGGTGAGGTGGCCGGCCATAAGGAGAGAGAAAGGGGCTCCGGGCTTGGTAATGAATAAAATGGGGCCCGCAATTTATGACAGATTTTAATCAAAGATTCTGAACGGAAATTTCAGGTTTCAATTTTGGGAAGTTTCCTAATGCATGGCAATCAAAAGAATTGATTTGAATTTCAAATTTGAATTGAAACACAATTAAGAAGATTGCCAAAAATCAAGGATTTAATTAAGGAAAGTCAATTATGTCTCATGGGGGATTTGAAATTTCAAATTTCAAACCTCGTGGAGGGAGGCTGGCGGTTAGAGGGGGGGACGGAGCCAAGGGGGACGGGTGAATGGCCGGCGGGTGGTGTCTGTTTGGGCGCCGGCGGCTTGTGGGGGCCAATGGGGCGGCGGCAAGGTTGAGGGGAGGGAGAACGGAAACTGAAAGAGATCTTTCGGAGGGGGAAAAACGAGAGAAAAAGAAAAGATATGGGGTAGAAAATCAAGAGCTCCACCAAGGGGCTGTTGGGTATTGCTTTGAGCCTCTCCTAGGCTTTCCTCACTTGAGAACTCTAGAACTCACAAAGAGATCCAAAACCAAAATTTTCATTAACAATAATCCATCCCTCAATACAAGAAAGCTAGCCTATAAATAGGCCTCATGAAAAGAAAAATAACAAAGACTAAAATGCCCTTCGGGCTACAACACTACATGACCACCCATAAGGGTATAAATGAAAAAACAACAATATAAAATAAACTAGTACAAAAACATATAAATAAATAACTAAAAAAAAATCGTAGCCGTTGATCTCCGATGTCCTCATCACAGCGGTAGTGGTACTTATGGCCGGCGGTTGGAGGAGAAAGAAGGGGTGGGGGAGTTTGATTTAGAGAGTGGGGTGGGGGGGGGGGGAGGGAAGAGAAAAGCTTGGCCGGCGGCTACGGAGGGGGTATGGCTGGCGGTCAATGGAAAAGGAGAAAAGGAGTTCAGGGAAAGAAGGATAAAACCGTAAGCCCGGACACTTCCTGTGGTTGACGGGTGATACGTTGCCCTTCACCAAGGGACTTCAAGCCACGAGCCCAGACCTATCCTGCAGCTTGTGGATACTACGATTTCCTCCCATAGGGTAGGGGTGTCAATTTGGGTCAACGGGCCGGGTTCGGGTCGATCCCAGCACTATTCGGGTCAACCCGAACCCGCCCCATTTTTAAAAATGGGTCAGGTTCTCGGACCTGAACCTGACTCGTTTCAGGTCCGGGTCAACCCGACCCAACACGAATGACCCGTAATTGACCCAAAATTACTAGTTTTCGGGTAAAAAATCGGGCAAATCTTCGATTTTCAGGTAAAAAACCGGTCAATCTTGGGTTTTCGGGTCAAATTCGAGTTTTCATTTCAATTTCGAGTTTCTGGGTCAACCATAACCCGGCCCGGTTTTTAAAACGGGATGATTTGTTGAACCTAAACCCGACCAGTTTCGGGTCCAGGTTGACCCTAACCCGGATTTTTTCGGGTCAGGTTCGGGTCGTTTTTTGGGTCGTGTCAAAAATTAACACCCCTACCATAGGGATCTCACTAAAGCCTTCCCAAGGAACAAAAGTGTAGAACAACATTTTTATTAAAACTCCATCATACCATTATATTAGTAACAATCTATGATGCACTGACACTTCTCCTCAAAGAGGCGTGCAGTGTTCGACACGTATTCGACATGACATGCATTCGACACTCCTCTGACACGTGTCAGACACATCGAAAATGTGTCCAATTAAAAAATATTAAATAAAAATTGGACACATGTGTCTGACACGCGTATCCTAAATATTTTATGAATTTTTTTAAATATGATTTCTTGTATTTAAAATGTTTACTTATTTCTTATCCACAACATCAAATCTATCGTCCACATTGATACCCCATTCATTGAATATTTTCATTTTCATTTCTCTTTGGTGGGTTACCACTTTGATTTCACAACAATGTCTAATATCATCTCAAGCTGACGTCGTTATAACATCAACATTTCAAAACGATCTCCATATGAAAGTTTGACGTTGTCTTTATATTGATGCTCGATGCTAGCAATTTCTACACCCACAACTTGACATCTCATCTTTGTCCAACACCTTCTCAACATCGACGACCAACATTCTCTCAACATCGACGATAAATGTCCTTTAATATTAACGATCAATATTTACTGCATAACATCAATGCCCGAGTCTCAACAGCATTGTCATCTCCTCTCTTGATGACTGATAAACGACATCGACGCCCGACTCTTGACATCCTAATATTAATCATTTTAAACATAAATTATAGTTAAATGACTTATTATTTCTAAATTATTTTTAAAATTATACTTATTCAATTTTTATATACTATTTTTAAAATATAAAACCTATAATACCGTGTCTAACCCGTGTTTGTGTCCTATATTTTCAATAATTAACGTGTTCCATGTCCGTGTTGCCGTGTCCGTGTCTGTGCATCATAGGTAACGACCTCTATATATAGGCCTCTGAAATAAAAGAAACTAAAATAAGACTATTATGCCCATAGGGCTTACATAATATTAGACCCTTAAGTAAGGGTAAAAATGAAAAATGCATAATTAAAATAAAAATTTAAGGTAACGTAGGACGATCACGACCGTCGATCTTCAGCTCCTTGGATAGGCATGGACGGTTGGATGTTCGCATTATTCTCCCGGGGTGGAAAAGAGCTCAACTTTGTCGAGTCTGTGTCCCGGGTGAACAACCATGCTCTGATACCAAACTGATGTAAAATGGTGGGGGGTGGGGGAAAATAAAAATTAAAAAAATCTGAAATTCAATTTTAGATTTCCCTTAATTAAGGGATTTGAATTTGAAATTCAAATAAGATGGAGGAAAGGATAAGAAGTGGTTAATTATTCCCCTAATTAGATTCCTTAACAAGGAAGGAAATAATTAAAATAGGGGAGGGAGAGGGGCCAACCAGTTGAGAGGGAAGGAGGAGGTGTCTAGGTTCAATGAATGTGAATCATGCATTAATTGGCATTGTGAATTAAATCTAAAATTAATTTCATATTGGGAGTGATTGGAGGGGTTTCCTAAAGTAGAACTTATTAAATAGAAAAGTTTTTGAAATTCAAAATTTATTTGAATTCAAATTTAACAACTTTTCAAATTAACAAATAGCTAATTTAGGAAAGACTCTCAATTCAATTAAGATTCAAATTTGAATTTGAAATCTATCCAAATTGAAATACACTATATATGGAAAGGGATTAATTTGAGATTTGAAGATTTGGAGGCAAAGAGAAGCACTATGGCCGGCGGTCAAGTGAGGGCTAGGGTTTGATAGTGGTGGCTAGGGCTGTCAAAACCGGGTCACGGGTCGGGTTCGGGTCCAACCCGAAATTGATCCGACACTGTTCAACCTGACCCGCTTCGGGTCCGGGTCAACCCGAACCCGACCTGATTCGGGTATATTTTATTAAATTTTTTTATTTAATTCAATTTATTTAAATCTAAATTAAATTAAGATAATATTTACTTCAATTAATTTAAAATAAATCAAGATTAATTTAATTTGGGCAATAATGTTTATAATTTTTTGAAATATCATTTACTTATTTCATAAAAATCCATTAAAACCCTCATAAATTAATTAAAAATGGGTCAAACTTGGTTGTTTTCGGGTCAACTCAAACCCGACCCGGTTTTACAAACAGGTCGAAATCCCTGACCCGAACCCGACCCGGTTTGGGTTCGGTCAACCCGAACCCGAAATTTTCGGGTCGGGTCAAATATTGACACCCCTAGTAGTGGCTAGGAGGAAAAGTAAGGTTTTGGGAGGTTTTGGTAGGTCAGAAAGGATCCTTGAGGCCAGTTGATGAGGACATCAGATTTCGACACGTGTACCATCGCCAGAGACGCAGATCGACGGCTACGATTCACTCTGTTTAAAATTGCGCAATTAGAGGCGCGCCTTGAGGCGCGCCTTTGCGCAATTTGACCAAAAAACGCCTCGAGGCTTACGCAATTCTTCACCTGGCTGAGGCGTACGCCTCACCTGGACTGAGGCGCGCCTCAGAGGCGCAATTGCGCAATTCTGGGTGAGGCGTACGCCTCACAGACTAGGCCCCACCCACTTAAAATAAACCCTCTTCCTCCCTTCAACCCGCACGGGCTCCCTCATTTCCGAAATATTTCCCTTCCAGCTCTCTGTTCGCGAAACCGAAGGCGTCCCGCACGGCGGCCTTGCTTCCCGCCGCTCCTCCCGCCGGCGCCGCCCCTCTCCGGCGAAGTGGAAACTTCCGGCCACCCTCTAGGAGTACTCCACATTGAATTTTAGGTATTTTTATTAAGTTTAGGGTTTTATTTTTCATGTTTAAGAAAAACTAGGGTTTAGATTTTTTTGATTTTTTTTTAGTGTATTTGGTTTTTTGCTTTAGGAGACATGGTTAGAGGTAAAGAAAAGACGAATACGTCATTGCGGAGGGACCCTTCTTGGAAGTATAGTGTACAAGTTGACATTGGCGGCGGAGAGAAGAGCTATGTCTATTTAAAGTGCAACTTTTGTGAGAAAGTTGTGAAGGGCGGAGTAACCCGCATGAAGGAGCACTTATCATGCTCTCACAAGAACGTAGCACCTTGTGCAAAAGTGCCGGACAATGTTAAGGAAGAAATAAGTGCTTACATGAAGAAAACTACCACTGTCAAACACTTACAACAGCAGCAATTTGATGAAAGGGTCGACCAAGGTGCCTATTTTGGGAGCGAGAGTGGAAAGGGCTCTTCCTCCACTATACATAATAGAGGTGCACGGGGTCCTATGGATCAGTACATGACTACTGCAGGAGCAGATAGAGGAGAAGCAGAGATGATGCCTGCAACTGGTACTAGAGAGGGTCGGCGACAGGTTTGCATGGACATTGGGAGGTTCTTTTTTGAAAATGCAATACCATTTAATGTTGCTACATCGCCTGCCTACTTCAGTATGATGCGGTCTATAGGATTGTATGGAAGAGGGTTGAAAGCACCTTCTATGTATGAGTTGCGCACTTGGATTTTAAAAGAGGAGTTGCAGAACACCGAGCGAACCATTGATGAGATTAAAAGGACATGGATTGAGACAGGTGTGACTATAATGTCAGATGGATGGTCTGACATGAAGAGTAGGAGTTTGATAAACATCCTTGTCAACAATCCCTATGGTACAGTGTTCTTAAAATCTGTTGAAGCTTCTGATGAGGTGAAGAATGCTACATTCATTTTCAATTTACTTGATGGAGTTATTGAGGAGATTGGAGAGCAGTTGGTTGTCCAGGTAGTGACTGATAATGCCAGTGCATACAAAGCAGCTGGTCAGATGTTGATGGAGAAGAGGACACACCTCTATTGGACACCTTGCGCAGCACATTGTATTGATCTCATATTGGAGGATCTTGGTGACTTACCTCAGCACAAGAGTGCTCTTGCTAGGGCGAAGAAGATTACAAAATTCATCTACAATCACTCTTGGGTGTTAAGCTTAATGAAAAAATTTTCAAAGAAAGAAATCATTCGACCTGCAACCACTAGGTATGTTCATATTTTTTACATTGTAAATCATTCCAACTGTATGTTCATAGTTTTAACATTTGGGCACTGTGAATCTATAGGTTTGCCACCTCCTATTTGACACTGCAGAGCTTGATGGAGGTGAGGCAACCTTTGGAAGTCATGTTTACATCAACTGAATGGCTAAACTCTGTTTGGGATAAGAAGAGTGAGGGAAAGGAGATAAGAAAGATAATTCTGAATGATAAATTTTTGGCTACTGAGACCTATGCCATTTTGAGCACGAGACCCTTAGTGCAAGTTCTACGCTTAGTGGATGCAGAGAAGAAACCAGCTATGGGTTTTATTTATAATGCTATGGATGAGGCCAAGGAGTTGATTGCACATAACTTGGGAGGAGAGGAGGCAAGTTATAGGGAGATTTGGGATATCGTTGATGCTCGGTGGGAGGTGCAGTTACACCGACATCTACATGCAGCTGCATATTATCTTAACCCTCAATTTCAATATTCAGAGAAAAAATCTTCAAATCCGGAGGTTAAGCTTGGTTTATATCACTGTATGGAAAGATTAATACCGGAGCAGGCAGATAGGAAGCTTGCAGATTTACAGCTTGTTCTGTTCCGGAATAAAGAGGGTTTTTTTGGTTTGAATGCAGCAAAAGCAACCATTTCTAAACGGTCTCCAGATATAATTAATTTGGTAAATGCAATACACTTTATTCAGTTCTGAATTTTGATTATATTTTTTTCTTGAAAACAGTTGAATGGTGGATCCAATTTGGTGATTCCACCCTTGAGCTACAGAGTTTTGCTGTGAGAGTGTTGGGTCTCACTTGTTCTTCTTCTGGGTGTGAGCAAAATTGGAGTACATATAGTCAAGTGCAAACAAAGAGAAGAAATCGACTATCTACACTCAAAATGAACTCCCTCGTATACATAATGCACAACAAGAGGTTAAGAGATAGGAGGTTGAGAAATAAGGGGTTGAAAGATGATGAGGACCCGTTGGTGTGTGATGATTTGTCGTCTGATAATGAGTGGTTCATAGATGATGAGGCAGATTTGTCATTATCAGACTTACAGGTAAAAGATCTAAATGTGGATGTATTGAGGGGCGAAGCAGATCAAACGGGTACATCCACTAGTACCACACCACACACATCTACTAGCTCTGCAAGTAAAGGTATATGTTCTCTGCCAGTCTGCCTGATAATGAGTGGTACATCCAATTAATATGCTAATGATCTTTTCTTTTAATGAACAGGGAAGAGAAAAGTGAGTCATGTTGAAGATGAAGATGACATGACATTCATAGATACAATTGGAGAAGAAGATTCACTTGAAGACCCATTTAGTGATAGGATATGATTTCATTTTATATGTTTTTTGTATTTTGGGAGTTTTGTTAAACTAATATTTTGTGATTTTGTACTTTGGGACATAATTTTATTGCATCTACTTTCTTATTTTCCAATATTGCTATTATTTTCCTGCTAAAATCCTTAATTTTTCATTTACGCAATTCTGTGTTCGTGAGGCTTATGCCTCAGACCGCCTCGAGGCTTACGCCTCGCCTCACGGACGAAAACCGCCTCGAGGCGTAGTTACGCAATTTTAAACCTTGACGATTCAGAGCCTTTACTTCTGATTTATTTGCATTTTATTTTATGATTGTATTTTCTGTTTTCCTAGTTCGTCGCCCCTGTGGGCATTGAGTTGCTTATGTAGCCTGGAAGGGCATTTATGTCTTTTTTTTCTCTTTCATTTTGGCCTATTTATATGAGGCCTCATGCATTGTATTGGGATTATTGATGAATGATATTTTTTGATATTTTATGTTCTCTTTGTGAGTGCAAACCTCCACGATCTCTTAGTGAGTTCGTAGGAGAGGCTAGATCTCTTTGTGAGTTCTAAGTTTTCTTGTTCTAATAGTTTTTGTTTTCTTTCTTTCTCTTGAGCGACTCGTCGTCATGGAGATTCGGTTGAAGAACTTGTGGAAAATTGAACTCTTTCTCCTTGGATCCCTCAAAATTCTCCCTAAGATCTTTCCTCCCTTGCTCCCTACCGCCGGCCCTCCTGGACAGCCCAGGCCGTCGGCCTGCATCCCCTCAACCCGCCGGCCTGCATAGCCCAACCCGCCGGCCTGCAACTCCCTTCCCGTCAGCCTGCCAGCCGCTCGCAGATCCCTTTGCCGCCGGCCACCTTGAGCCCTTGCCGCCGACTCCCCCGCTTTAGCCCTCCTTGCAATTTGAATTTCCCTCCCTTAATGACCTTCCTTCCTAATTGAGTCCCTTAAATTAGGGAATTAATTAAGAGGAGTTACAATCTTTTGAAATTCAAATTCCCTCCTAATTTTACTTAAATTAGGGAGTTACATGATATAATTAAAAATCTGATATCTAATTTCAGATTTTGATTAATTAAATGTGGTCCCCACCTACTTAACTCTCCAATCTCTCCCCTCTCTACATGGCCGGCCCCCTCTTTGTGCTTCCCATTAATTGCACAATTATTCCCCCTCCCTATTTTGAAATTTAAACTTTAATTTCAAAATAAATCCCTCTAATTTCACTTAAAACTGAAAATTATTTCAGTTTTCACAAACCCTAGCCCACCTATGATGCCGCCGGCCCCCTATTCTCCCTCTCCCATTGAATGAGCCATAATTCCCCTTTAATTTGGGAATTCAAAATTTAAATCTCAAATATTTTCCCTCTCTAATCCCTTAAACTGAAATTAATTTCAGTTTTTTTTCTAATTAACCCTCACCCTCTCTCATTATCTCTACCACCAGCCCCTCCTTCCCCCTCCTAAACCCGCCGACCGCCCTCCTCCCTCTTTTCTTCCCATTGTTGGGTTGCTTGTGGTGATTGCTCGTCTTCAAATCCATGGTGGATGGTGGATCCAGCTGTTGATCACGGGCTCTTCTACGATATCTACGGAGATCTCCACGTCTTAAGATCTCCTTTCTTCGACGTGGGATTCGGCTTCGACAATACCGTCGAAGATTACTTGGATCGGATTTTGCCGACACTAGTGGACGCCTTCGACGACCAATTCTCTGACTACACGTGGATCATCGAAAGTCATCCGCCCGCTTCTCCAACTCCAGCTTCTTCCCCGGCGACGAGTCCTCTCGGCATCACATGTGTCTTAGTGGTATCGCTAAGTTTTCTTGCGACCCTCTTCCGCTAACCTCCACATCAAAGAGAGATTGACGGACCCCAAGGTGAATGGTCTAAATTTTAAACGTGTGGCTTTAGTAATCGCTATTTGCATTATTTAGTTATCTTTTGGTTATCTTTTGCAAGACTCTTGTAATCCTCAAGTGTAATCGATGCCTATTGCTTAATCTATCACGAATTTTTCTTGAATCTTACTTGAATAAGCTATATTTCATTGTTAAAGTTGCAAAGTTAAAGCTTTCACTAATCTCTAAAGTGCAACTCATGTTTCCCTATGTTTGTTTCACATCACCAGTGGTAGTGGGACTTATGGCCGGTGGGTAGAGGAGAAAGAAGGGGTTGTGGTGTTCGGTTTAGAGTGTGTGTGTGTGGGGGGGGGGGGGGGGGGGGGAGGGAAGAGGGAAGCTTGGCCGACGGCTATGGAGGGGGTATGTCCGACGGTCAAGGGAGATGGAGAAAAGGAGTTCATGGAAAGAAGGAAAAAACCGTGAGTCCGGACGCTTCCTGCGGCTAACGAGTGATACTCAAGAAACCAACAATCTTGTTTAGTGGAACGTTATAGGAAAAAAAAGTGAGTTCATATTTGAGTTATGTGCTAAAAGTTTTGAGGAAATCATTTTCATATGTTTGGCCCATTGGCTGAGTACCCTATGTAAAAATGAAAGGGGGCCTATGAACTAAACCTCCAAGTCTGCTTTGCTTTCTAGTTATTCATCTTTGCTTGTCCCTCCCATACATGACCTGTCATTTGAAAATTATTCTGTTTTTTTTTTTATTATTATTTTAGCTATCTTTTTGGTATTGTTTTTTTAGTGGTTTATTTTGTTGCTTGTAGGCCCAGAGAAATCATCCAAAGAAAAGCCAAAGAAAAAAGCGAGAGAAGGTAGGCAAACATTATTGCCATTTTATATTGCTTTTACTACATAATCTAACAACATCATGTCTTATGGTTATTAGATTTAGATGATACAGCACGTAAAGGAAAACGGCAGAAAGGAGGGGCTTCAGGTTTTCTTGCACCCGTACCACTTTCGGATGCTCTAACAAAGTTTATTGGCACCGGTGAAAATATATTGCCAAGATCTGATGTTATAAAGAGGTTATGGGATTACATAAAGCAAAATAATCTACAGGTGTTTTCACTTAATCTTTAATCATATTACGGCTCTTTGTTTTTTAGAAATGCTAGTCATAAATAATGTGTTGATTTGATGCTGACAAATCTAAGATTTTAACTGTTATTTAAGCATAAAATTTTTTTTGATCGGATTAAATGGTCAAGGTCAAATCCCCTTGATAGTGATGCAGGATGTCTTAGGGACTAGGATGTATAATGCATCAAGATAATATAATGCAATGGAATAACACAAAATTAAGGATGTGCAGATTAAAAATAAACAATTATACAAAAAAATCATTTTCTTTAGGTGTAATATCCAAAGAAAAATTTAGACAAAATCTCAACCTCAGCAAATATCATATTCATGTCACATGTTCTTCCAAAATTTGTCATACTTTGCTTTCATTTTCTTAGCCATTGCACTTAAGATTGGATCAACACTTGACCAATCACATAGGAGCAATTGAATATCACTAATCTTAAAAAAAAAGTAATTACATGCAGCATATCTTTAGCCAGTGCACTTAAGATTGGGTCAATGCTTCTTAGCCAATAACATAAGTGCAATGAATGTCATTAATCTTAAAGAAAAAAGGAATTCCATGCACAGAACTCGACCAGAAAGCAAGTATTGGCATCATAGAAAGCACAAAATTCACACACACACACACACACCTGCACCATAACATTCCCATTCATTTGGCTTTTCTTTTTTGGTTTTTTCCTTGCAAGTTAAAAACATATTCAATCCTCTCTGATTCTTTTTGAAACTTTAAGGTCAGTTCTAGCATAAAACAGTCACTACATCCATAAAAAAACAACTTTTACTTTCATTCTTTTTAGGATAATATGTTTTTGTATGTAATTAATTATTAGGAGGAGATCTAACGATCTCTATGGCATTACGAATTTGAATAATAGAATCATTCATTTTGTTCAACCCATCGCATACAACAAAGGTTGAAAATGTGCGCGCAACCTCACATAAATTGACCATTCAATGTACAACCTTTCTAATCATTTATTCTTCTTGCTGAGTAGCCAAATGCAACATCATTAAAACCAGCTTTAGTGACGGTAATGGTAAAAATCTTCCCTAAGTTCCATTCAAGCAAGCTTTTTGCAATAGTTATCCTTCGAGCTTTGTTCTACAAACTCATTATCATACTTGATTGGTGTGGAGGCTCGAGAGGCTTTGAACTTCCATTACCATCATCATGCAACACTTCTTTTGTTTGCTTTCAGCTGCCCCTGATTTTGTGGTATTACTATTTCTTGTAACATCTAAAGTTAAACAAAAAATAATTATCTTACACCTACTAACATCATGGAGTGTCAAAACGTAAATTGAATTTCAAAATACAAAATTGAATATCAAAACACAATGATATAACTATGAATCCTACGGAGAATGAAGCAATGGATTTAATGCCATCATTTTGATGGAGAAAAAAAATTCAAAATAGTCTCAAAACTATTCATGTGTGGCCAATTATTGTCTCAAAGTATTATGTTGCTCTAATTTAGTTTCTTAGCTATACAAAAATTGGTAAAAGGTTCTCTCTTGTTGTAATTGTGGTATAAAATTGATCTCAATTTATTCCCTTTGTTCTTTATATGTAAAAGCTTGGAAAATTGGAAAAGTTATAAAGATGCTATTATAGAGTCTAAGAAAGTAATATTCAATGCAAAGAATTTAACTTTTAATGATTTATATAATAGATTATATACTAAGGAGGGCGAACGATTTATGTATAAGTTAGCCAAGTTTATATATAGGGGAAAGTACAAGTTTAGTTCAAGTGAAGTGCGTTAAGGATGAAAATTAAAGTGTTTTTATTAGAAGAGGATATTCAACAAAGGTAGATGATATATTTTGATAAGCTTTTCAATGAAGATTGTGAGAATACGATTGACTTCAGTGACCTTAGTACCTTCAATAAAAATAGAGATTTTTTGTTTTTATCGACGTATTAGTAAAATTGAAGTTAGAGAGGCTTTAAAGAAAATGAAGTGTGGAGAAGTGTTGGACCTAATGATATTCCAATAGAGTTGTGGAAATACTTAGAAGAAAAAGAATTTTTTGGCTTATGAAATTTTTCAATATTATTTTGAAAATTAAAATGATGTCAGATAAGTGTAGAATGAGTGTTTTGATTCCAATTTTTAAGAATAAAGATAATGCATAAATGTGTGTGAATTATAGAGGAATTAAGTTAATATGCCATACTTTAAAATTATGGGAGAGTTATTAAGCATAGGTTATGACGTGATTCTAATGTTTCTCATATTCAATTTGGATTTATGCATGGTAAGTCTACTATGAAAGCTATACATTTAATAAGAGATTTGATGGAGAATTATAGAGAGGAGGATCTACATATGATATTTATTGATTTAGAGAAAGCATATGATAAAGTTTCAAGAGAATTGCTTTGGAGAGTTCTAAAAAAGAAAGGGGCTAATAATGTTTACATTCAATGCATTAAGGATATGTGTGCAAAAGTTGTTAATTAAACACAAGGTGGTTTGATCAAGTATTTTCTTATTTTAGTTGGATTACATCCAGGATCATCTTTAAGCTCATCTTTTTTGCTTTATTCATGGATGTTCTTACTAGATATTTACAAATGATGTACCCTGGTGTATGCTTTTTGCTGATGATATTCTTCTTGTTGATAAGACTAGAGGAAGAGTTGAAGGTAAACTTTAATTATGGAGGTCCACCTTAGAGTTTAAAGGTTTTCGTTTGAGTAGATCTAAAATTGAATACATGGAACATAATTTTAGTAATAGATCTAGTGGGGGGATTATGACTTTGGTCGATCAAGTCATTAATAAGAGTACATATTTTAGATTTCTCGGGTCTATTATTCATAGTGATAGTGAAATAGATGGGGATATTATTAGTAGAATTCAAGTTGGATTGTTAAAGTGGAGGAATGCATCTGGCCTATTGTGTGATAGAAAAACACCTCTCAAACTTAGGGGAAAATTCTATAAGATGGTGGTGAGACGTGCAATGCTTTATGGCGTAGAATGTTGGCCATTAAAATAGAAGCATAAAATTAAGTGAAGTGTTGCATAGATCAGGATGCTTTAGGTGAATGAGTGGCTTCACTCTTAGAGATAGCGTACAAAATGAGTATTTATGTAAAAGGTTGGAGTAGCGCTCCAGTGGCAGATATAGTTAGAGAGAGTCACCTTAGATGATCTGGTCACATTAAACGTCAGCCTTTCGATGACCCAGTTAGGAGAGTATATGTATTAGATTTAACCTATGTTAAAAATGGTAGAGGTATATCTAAAAAGATTTGGTTAGAAAATATTAGAAATGACATTTTTTTATTAGATTTAAATGAGAATTTGACTATTAAAAACATAATGGAGAAAAATAATTCATTTAGCTAACCCCATGTAGTAGGATAAATGTTTGTTGTTGTTGTTGTTGTTGATGCTATACAAAATTGATACAAACTTAGTCCTAAAGGGATCATTTTCGATAAATTTTGTATAGTTGGGGGATTAAATTGGAGCAATATGATCCTCTAAGACTAAATTGATCATATATAAATAGTCCAGGGGTTATTTTGAAGTTTACCCTTCCAATGGATGAATTACTAAGATAACCCACAGAACACTTAAATGATAACTCATATGTCAGATATTATTAACATGCAAAAATTTGAGCATCTAGATAAAGAAGTTTCATGATAAATAATATGGAGTTCCAATACCAGTGGTATATAGCTAAAACGAAGGGGATGAAAATACATACTTCTGAGTGTTCCATTAGGTTGATTTTAATTCCACAAACGATGCGAGTGAAAAATACATCGACATGTAGTCAGATAATCTTAGTGAAGAGGGCATAAATGGTTCTTGACAGAATAGTTTTTGCCTTATTGGAAGGGTGATGACCGTGTTTTGATGTGTGCGCTTGTTGCACATCAAAATATTGATGTCTGCTAAGATCGGGAAGGATTGTGCAGTGGCGGATCTATAGGCCCTGTTGAGGGTAAGCCATTGCCCACCCTCAAAACTGAAATTTTAATAAAAAATTTAGATTGTTTAGGTAATTTTCCCCCAACCCTTAATTTGCCCATATGTTAAAAAATAAAAAATAAAAACTCTTTAGAAGCTCCGGTGAGCTCACGGATCTGTCACTGCATGACGATGTTAATGGTAACTTGAAGGTCAGCTATCATGGTAAGGACCAATATGTCAACTAGATGATTATGTTCATGGTAAGGACCACGGTGCTATCCAGTGCAGAGATGACGGCGACAATTATAAGCCTGGGCTAAATGGTTCTTTTGATTTTCTTGTGCTGGATGTAGATTAAGAGTCTGCGCCCAACAATATAGTTTAAGAGAGCTTGTAACTCTTGTAGGTCATCTATAAGCTTACATTATTAACATGCATATTTGTGATAAGTTTTCATCTTTAAGCAACATTGCTATCTTATAAAACAAATCGTTAAGGTAAAGAATGATTGTGTGTATCCCCTAATTTATAGTCTTATTATTTCAGCATTAACTTTACTAGTCACTACTATTACCATGAAGATGATATTCTTTGCGACAACAATAATATCAAGCCTTTATCCCACTGTGTAATGAATATTTTTAAGCATTGACTGCATAATAGATTGAATGATTGTTAGCTCAATGATTACCTAGTATCTTATATTGAAAAGTTCAATTTCCAATGAATTTTGTAATGCAGGATTATAAGGAAAAATGTTAAATAATTTGAAAATTTTGTAAGCATTGTTCAATTCTTCGATCATAATTAAATACAAACTTTGTTTTGAATAATGTATAGTATCCTTTTTTTTAAATAATGATTTGTTATATAATAAGTTTGCTCACCCTTAAAAGTGATGTTGGTTTTGAGGCTTCTGACCCTAGGGCTGCAAGAAGAGCAATCAAATTATTGACTTTTAACATGACACAATGGAGAAAAAAGATTCATGTAGCCGACCCTAGGTAGTGGGACAAAGTCTTGATGATGTTGTTGTTGTCGTCGTCCTCTTGTAATCGGTGAGGAGATTTAAAAAAAATCAAAACTGAGTTGCAAGGGAAGATTGGCAGCCAACAATGGAGAAAAATGAGAATTTGACTTTTAACATGACACAATGGGCCTTATAGGTGGTGGTCTGGTGAAGCATAGGGCCTCAAGTGGTGGTCCGACGAAACAGCGACGTCAGGCGGTGGTCGAGGAGGAGCTTCTCTTCTTCCTTCTCTTCTCTTCTCTTCTTGCTTGGGATCCCCCTTTCAAGAGAAATGAGAGGTCTATTTATAGATTTCTGGAGTGACATGGCCCATAAATAAGTGAGAGATCAAGGGTAAATGGGAGTGGTTGGATGGACGGCCGATATTGAATCCCTTGATCGTGTACCGTTCATCAGACATTTGAAGGTCTTAATGATGTTGGAATTCGGCGATCTTGGGCTTGTTGGATTCATCTTGTCGAGCCGCTCGATTCGACTATAAGCACGCCATGTTTGGAAACTGTTTGGCAACCCAAATCGTGGTTCGAATCTTTCAACAGTGCTTCGGGTCCTTGATTTGGACTCATTTGGGCTCGGATTGAGTCGAATTTGGTGTCGTTTGGTTCGTATTTCCGAAATGTTCAGTTCGACTGTAAGTTTGCTGAAATCGGAGTTCGGATGGGCCCAATTTTAATTTGGGAAGTTTTCAACTTGATTTTGCCTCGAGATTCTTGCCCGATCAAGATACTTTTTGGTGGACGTTTCAATGTCCTCTCTGTTTAATTTTATTACCGTTTTCAGGCTTTGTTGTCACAAATTTCTATTATCTGATAGGATCCTGCTGATAAGAGGAACATCATTTGCGATGATAAGCTTAAAGAACTGTTCCAAGTCAACTCTTTTACTGGTTTCACGGTTACAAAGTTGCTTGCAGCTCACTTCGTGAAGACAAAAGATTAAGTTACTCCACTGAAAGATCTGCCATTATTCCGAGGAGGGATTGGGCAATTTTGTTTGCTAGTGTAGCTTCAGCTTCCTCTTCTGTAGACAAGGAGGTGCCAATGGCAGTCCACCTTAAATTGTCCCGAGAGAATGAAAATGAAAATGCCTTTTTTTATTTATCTTGGCCTGATAGGAGTGAAGTACTACTCTATATTGTCTTATGTTACCATGCCCAATTTTTATTTGGAATTAATGTAGCAGACACATTTACCATATTTAAGCTCCTGTGCTTTTGCAAGTGTATTTGTTTTGCTTTATAAGCTCTTTTCTGTGCCACCCAATGCTGTGGGGAAATTCTACAGGAAAGCCTTTTAAAATGAAAAATTATTAGGTCTGGACACCGGACGTAGCTCTACATTCGGATGCCAATAACATGTCGCCACGTGCTCTTACTCTTTACTGCGCGGCTCGACGACCCGGACCCGGTATTGCTATGTATTGGCTGATTTGTGCAGACCGGGATATTGTTAGGTATTGCTAGTTATTGCTCGGTATTGGTCAGCAATAACAAGAAATACCAATCTGTCAAGACCAATACCTAGCAATATCGAGCAATACCTAGTAATACCCCGGTTTTGCTAGGTATAAATATCGAGCAATACCTAGTTATTGCTTCGTATTGCTAGGTATTGCTAGGTATTGCTCGGTATTGCTTGATATTTGTCTTGACAAAGCGGTATTTATCGTTATTGCCAAGCAATATCTAGCAATACCGAACAATACCTAGCAATACCGAGCAATACTTAGCAATACCCGAACATAGCAATACTGGGTTCCGGTCTGGGTTGGGTCGTCGGGCCGCGCGGTAAAGAGTAAGAGCACATGGCGACATGTTATTGGAGTCCGGATATAGAGCTACGTCCGGTGTCCGGACCTAATAATTTTTCTTTAGAATGGCCTGTAAGAGAGGCTGTTAGGGTTTTTGGATATGGAGGCCCTAATCCAAATTTTAAATAAAATCAAGGTGAATTTTAAATCTATAAAGCAATTTTTAAGCATAAAAGTTTCTTGAATTAGAAATTTTTTTATTAAAAAATTGTTTTAGAAAGCAGTAGAAAAGTTATATCAAACAAAGCCTTATTTGAGATGATTCTAATATTGGAGTTAAGACTTTGTTTGAGATGTCTTTTTTCTTGCTTTTTAAAATAGCTTTTTAGCTAGTACAAAAAATTTTTGAATTTGAAATTTTATACTATTCAAGAATTTTTTTATACTAGAAAATCGTTTTAGAAAACAGCACGAAAGTTGTCCCAAATGAAGCCTAAGTAATCAGTTATGCATTGTTTTAACATCAAAGCAAATTTAATGATTAAAAATTTATGGTGATCAAATTTTATCATTGATAAAATAAATTTGAAAAAAAAAATTGAATCCTAAATTATTAGATTTATTTTCAAATGAGCAGGACATCAAAATTAATTGGATAACCTAATCTTTTAGTTATCTCAAGTAAATTAATAATTAAAAAATTCATAATTATAAGATTTGAATCCAAATTTTGTCCATTAATATGATGCATCTGTGGCGATCAAGCTTTGATTCCGTGGGTGAATTTTGTTTGTTCATGGTGGTAACTTGGAAGACAAGTCCTCTCTCCCGTGCATGAGAAAACAAGTTTCTTACTTAGTGTGTTGGTTAATTCTTCTTTTGAGTAAGCTTATCTATGCATTATCCATATCTAATGCAAGGTTTTGGAGATCAATTTGATGAGTAATGCTCATTATTAAAGTCAAATTACATTTTCAAAGAGTTTATTGATATTGAAATTCGTTTGATTTCTACAAATTTTAAATATATTTCTTGTGTGAAGTAATGTTGATATCAATGATTGCCACTGATGACCATCGCCAATTGTCGCCACCGCTTTCTAAGCAGCTTCCCATCGTCTTTGACCACCACCACCATCGACCACCACCCATAATTAGCTCACTGGCCACAGCCAACCATTGCCTCCCATTGACACTATTGCCAATCACCAGCTATTGCCACAACTACCATCAATAACCAACACTTGTTACTTGCCATTATCGCCAGCCATCACCCGTTATCCTCCTGCTCACTACCAATTTGCTACATACCTCCTCTAACACGTCTCCACCAAGATCATCACATGCTTTTACACTAAATTAATTTTAATGCAAACCAAACAAAAAAAAAACTATATTTTTAGTATTTTTAACCAAATAATTCAAAAATATTTTTAATACACTACTTCTATTTTATCTTATATATACTTTTTTAATGTGCATTCATTTTTCAACAAATACAAACTTTCCCTAAATTAATCAATTACAAGATAGGTTGAAGTAGACAATAAACAAATTTATGAAAGTAAAGGAAGATAAAACCTCACGCTAGAATAGTGAGATGAGTTCATTAGAATAAATTAATCAAATTTATACTATAAATTATAATGAGACCCATACAATTTATGCTCATAAAACTAAAAATTATAAGAAGCCTTTTTCAAGCCAATTGTTTTAAATTATATGACTTGAATCTCCCTTTATAGATTGCTCATTGTCTAAATTAATAGAAAAGATTGGCATAAAATCAGCCTCATTTAAAATTTAGCTTTTGGCAATTACTTTTTGTTGCTTCCAAAAAGATTTAATGTAAGAAAACTGCTTTGAAAAGTAGTAAGAAAATTGTCTCAAATCAAATCTAAATTGCATCTTAGAGAAAAATTCAATAGAGTTGCAACCCATGAGCTCATTCATCAATCTCATATTTAGAGATTGGGGTTGGCGTTTTAGCGATTTAGAATTGGCCAGACATATATCATATGAAAAATAAGCAAAAATACAGTATTTGTGTAGCATGATTAGAAAATCTAAAATCAAATTTGTTAAAGTTGTTTGCGTAGCCTTGAAAGTGTCGTCATCTTAGTTTTTATTGATACTTAGTGTAACAGCCCAAATACTTAACTATCGAGATATTGTCTGCTTTGGCATAAGAGCTTCACTGTTTTGTCATATTAGTGTAACTTCTCAGTAGATACTCATCCAAGAATTGCTCTAGGATGAGCATGCTTAACTACGGAGTTTCTTAATGAAATTTCAACAATTACATCAAAAAGAGCCTCGATGTTTAAGAGTTTTAGCTTCTGTTATTTAAAGGATTTAACACTTAGATACTTAGATACTGAGTAGTCATCAATAGCTTGATTTAAGAAGTTATCCCTCATTTCATAGTCATCAGGGCCGAATTTATAGATAATAGTCGTTGGAGTCGACTAATGAGCTCGACTCTCTCATTTGGATGAATGATCGGATCATGGTCACCTATTTGAAATGATATCAATTATAGGCCAATGAGCATTAGACCATGTAGATGAAACAAATTTATAACATGAAGAAATTTGATTTATCTTGAACCAAATTTTCTAAATATTTGAATGTACATGTGGAAAGTTCAGCCCATGACAGGTACACACATCTTCTATCCCAAAAAACGGCAATACATAATGCCAAAATAAAAAATCATTTAAAGAATTAATATTAATTATATTAATTAATTTAAAATTAAGAAATAAACAACATTTTCCCTCAAATTATATGAGGATATTCTGATTCTTTTTCTATCATGATGAGCTCCAAAATACTTAAATTTATATCGAGATTGATGCTATATAGTATATATATACGAGCTTCGAACCTAAGACCTCTTGGTTGATAGTCAAAACTTTCATCTAACAGATTAGAATGAGCTGTCGAATGCTATATATGATATCTTAAATTAAACTAATCTCAGTGCAAATTCAAAGATGCGTCAAAAAATTCCAAACACTTTTTTTTTTGTTTATATGACAAGTGAGTAGAAAAGCGAGAAACAACAAAAGTTAAGTAGTTGTTAAAGTAGAGATAAAGACTTCTTTGAAAGGTTTGCATCCATTCTTTTCTTGGTAGCATGAAGAGCCATTTTCTTGTGATAATTGTCCATTTAAAATGAAGAACTATTTTGATAATTTTCTTAATTAGAAAATCATTTGTTATTTTTCTCTTGCTTAGATTGTCATTGACATGATCTTGGTAGATTCGACTTCACTCAAGATTAGTGCGATTTCATTTGATCCGAACTTGAGTTAAGTTTGGCTATATATTAGCTTGATTGAATCTCACTTCGAGTTAGACATGACTCATTACTTTGATTTGACCCAAAACTAAGCCAATTGAGGCAAATTCCAAACCTCATGCCTATATGGCTATATAAATTCATAAATCAGGTGCTTATGCATAATCTTTAAATCTTGAAATTGAATCAAATTTGTATAAAATTTGTGCTTCGATACTCAAACTTTCTCAAAAAAAAAAAAAAGAAAACACAAGCATAATCGGGTCAAGAAAAAGGGGTTTTTACATTACCTATTTTAAAGAAGGTACCAAAAGTTAAAGTAATAGATATTAACATGTTCTAATTTATTAAACGACTCTTAAATAGAGGGAAACCTACCCAAACAAGAGCATTGATATAATCCTTTTAAATATTGAAGAAAAGAGATCATTTAAGGAGCTTTCTAGTAAATAAAATGTAATAAATATACAATAATTATACCTTAAAAAACTAAGACATATAAGGGCTTTGTGTGTGGATTCAAATAACCAATATAAACCAGATATGAAAGCTTAAGAGCTCATATTTTTCTTTTGAAGGCTATGACCAGTGAAAAGTTACTTATCAAAACACTCAATTAGGTACCATGGAGATAAAAAAAGATGATTGGTATCAAAATTTAGTCATTAAAAGATCTTTAACGATTCTATAAATGACATCTCAGAAAATTAAGCTAAGGACAATAAAAATAAGATTAAGAGATATTTAAGCAATAGGCTACAACTCCACATTATCATCATAGTGGATAATCCACCAAACAATCATAACAACATACAACTAAGACTTGTGCATTAACTACATTAATAACTTCACATAATTACAAATATAGGTCAAGATCACCAAACTAAAGATAACATTCATATAATAATGGAATGATGTCAACCATATAGGCAATAAAAGATATTACTAATGAAAAGGAGCAATCAAGCCAATTCTTTGGCGGCATGACACCAATCACAAAAACAATAATGATGGGCTTACATGGTAGAAGATGGCGACAAGGACCCAACATGATAAATGAGGAGGGAGGAAATGAGGGCAAAAGTGTCATGCTCTTAGGGTATGCATCTTAGTGCCGAAGATATATATATATATATATAATTTTAAATTTGATGTTGAGTTAACTCAATTAGATCCAAAATCGAATCCATTCAAGTTGAACCGGTTTAATAATCATTCTTGTTCTAAGTTCCTCTCCAACAAGATGTCCTACACAACCAATCAATCATATATAAAAAAATTCGGATTCGGGTTGACCGGTTTAATAAACATATTTAGTTCGAGTTGATAAGCGAATATGCTTTGACCCAAAAATGACCGATTTGATATTTATTTCATAAATTATTTTTGCTTGTGCTATAATTTTAAAGAGGTTTTGAAAATTATTCTTTAGTTGAGAATTACACGTACATCACTCAATTTGAACATTTAGCCATCTATGCCCATACTATGTAGATAAACTTTGCTAAAAAGCTTTACCATTTAAAATGGTCCACCAGAGAAAAGCAACTTTCAAGAGAATTAGAGCCGTCCAAATTTCACTTCACTCAGAGAGTTTGAATGATTCCATTATTGAGAAAATTCTATAAAGAAATTTCTCATTGAAGTAATCATTAGATAAGCAAAGCATCCACTTTAAAGAGACATGAAATAAGTTACATACAAGTTGGTTATTTTATGGATAACACATTTATAGCTAAATTTATAAATATATGATAAAAATTAATTTTAAAAAATACAATGATAATATCACAAAAATTATAGCTCATATGATGTATAACAAAAAGTTATAGATAATTCAAGGCAAAACATAATGGGGCTGAGTAGTCAAGTCAGAGAAGATAAATACCCATCAGGATATCTTATAGATTTGTGTTAGAGCACTAAGTTATAAGAGAGATTAAGGCTTCGTTTGGGACGGCTTTTTTACTGCTTTTTTAAGAGCACTAAATTTTTTTATTTTTGTACTAAAACTCCATTTTAGAAAGCAATAAAAAAGCTGTCCCAAACGAAGCCTAAGGGTCTGTTTGGAACGGTTGCAACATTTTATAAATATGATTATACATATGTTATGAAGAAAGTAATATTTTAAAGCTGGTGCAAAAAGCAACTTACTAGCAAAAAAATTATCTAAAAGTACTAGCAAGAAGTTATGAACAAACAAAAATTATGGTTGTGGTATGCAAAATAAAACAATAAGAAAGCTGTCCCAAATGAAGCCTAAGAACCCATAACAGCTGCCTATTTAGGACGGCTGTAACTTTTTTTAAAGCCTGCTATGGAGAACAGCCTTTTTTAAAGCTGTTGTAGAAAATAGCTTCCTATATATGAAATAAAATAATAAGAAAACCGCCTCAAATGAAACCTATACCTGATAATTGGTATCAAGAGAGACATCCAAATAAAACTGTGTTGTATCAAAAGAGAGAATCAGGCTTCGTTTGGGACGATATTCTTTCCGCTTCTTAAAGCAGTTTGAACTTTGTACTATAAAACTGCTTTAAGAAGCACTAAAAAAGCCGTCCTAAACGAAATCTCAATTATCCTCAATGCCATCACGACTGTAAGGATATAACTGTAATATTCACAAAAGCTTTGAAGCGGCAACAACAACTCTATTGCATCTAAGATAATCCTTCCAAAAAAAAATAATATGCAACACCTTTTATTGTTCTGATTGGAGAGTTATTTTAATTCAAATTTTCAGGTGAAGTCGCCCTCATTGCCGTACCAATTATTCTCCATCATCTTCCTAAGCAACCGCCATGGAAATTTCTGTAATTTTCTTCAATTGGTTCTCTATGTTCTAAAGAATCATTTGAGGAATCTGCCAATTTTTATTTATATTAATTTCTACCATGAAAATTCAGCCATTCTCCATCTCCTTCCTTCATTTCAACGCATTGTGATGCCCAAATGACACAGATGGATGTGACTTCTAATATTTTTCTTCTGCCTTATCCTAACACCAAGCAAGCAAGAGCCAAATTTCTCTCATTATTTAGAGAAATTATTAGCCAATAATAATGTACATACAAATAATTAATGGATATATATCTTTTTTTCTTCATTTTTTTATTTAATCAAAGGTTCGTTTAGAACAACCGTAGCTTCTTATAAAAGCTATTAAAAAATTGGTGTGGAGAAGTAAATTTTTTGAAATCTATTATATAAAGAGTGAAGTGCTTTTCTAACATTAAGGCTTTGTTTGGAACGGCCTTCTTTATGTTTTTTAAAGTGATTTTTTAGTACAAAATTAAAAAAAATTTACTAAAAAGCTACTTTAAGAAGCAGGAAGAAAGCTTTAGGTTTTATTTGGGTTGACTTTCTTACTGTTTCTTAAAATAACTTTTAAGTACAAAAATTAAAAAATCCGTCCCAAATGAAGCTTTAATTTTGTACTAAAAAGCTGCTTTAAGAAGCAAACGAAGCTGTTTCTAACGAAGCGTAAGATTGTGATATGAAAAGCAAAACAATAAGATAATTGTCCTAAACAAAAATCTAAGATAATGAAGCATACAGAGTCCAACCCATGTGATGTGGGACCTTTGAAGAATGCAACATTTTGGAATTAGATGAGAAAACTTCAAGTCTCTTACATTATTCCAAATGAAAAAATGATCATTATTTTTCTTTAATCATAAAATTATATTTATTTATTTATATTATTTCATATTATTCTATATGAGCAATGATAAATAAATATATAATTTTTTTTAAATTAATTATTTTAATAAAAAAAATTTAAATATTAGGTGCATGGCAAATGAAAGAGACAAGTCTTGTAGAAAAAAGGCAGAGGAGTGAAGGCGAGGACTCTTTCTCTTTTTATTTATTGTTGCCTCAAAGGAATCCCACCCATGTCTTCTTTCGCTTCATAGATTCTGTAAAATGTGCAAAATTTTCTTCCGAATGAGATCTTGTGAATCCTGCTGGCTTTGACCTCCAGCTCAATCCTGACCGTCCATCTGTCTTCAATGTTATCATGTTCTGTGGATCAATAGAAACCTTTTTATGCTGCATCGATTCTTTGTCGGCCATTTATTTCGTACTATCTCTCTCTCCCCAACCTGCATTTATAGGTACTTTCCCATTGGTGCGTACAGTGTAAGGATGAGAACACCTTACATCCCTTTAGAATATTTGGAGGGTGTTGGGTTGCCCATCTTTTCTTTTTTAGATATAAATTTTAGGTGCAAGTTGTAAATAGATAATTTATATATAAAAAAAAAGGTTTACCTAATAATATTTTATTTATTAAAATAAATGATACTAAGATATATTTATGTAAATTATATTAAATTCAGCTTTAAATTATTAAATTTATTTTAAGATCAATATAATTCAAATTCCTTTAATAAATTATTAATCTCATAATAAATCTAATAATTTATATTAAAATTTCCTACATAATTTTTTAATTATTCATATTATTATTAACGGGTGAATTAAATGAATATTAAAATAGAAATAGATGTTTAAGTTGAATTCCAATATAATTATATTTAAGTTTATGAGAGAATACATTATGATATATTTTAAAAGTAGTTTAAAATTGATTTTATCTAAAATCAAAAAAATTAATTATCAAGTCAACATTGAAATGTTAATTAATTATCGTGTGGGACGATTTTTTTTATTGTTTCTTAAAACAGCTTTATAGTTCAAAAATTAAAATTTTTATACTAGAAAGCTGCTTTAAAAATCAGTAAGAAAGCTGTCCCAAACGAAGCCTAAGATTTCATTTGAGATAGCTTTCTAAAACAGCTTTTCAATACAAAAATTTTTAATTCAAAAAATTTTCGCGCTAAAAAAATGCTTTATAAAATAATAAGAAAACCGCCCAAATAAAAATTAAAAGTAATTAATTAAAGAAGTTTGGCCTATAAGTTAATTTCAATGAGAAATACATAAATATCTATGGACTATGGTGGGGTTAATAATTAGGGTTAGGGTGGAGGAGATTGTTGATGGAGATTCTCCAAACCACAATGGAAGTCAAAGTAATCCTCGTGCCGATAAGGTTGACACCATTATTTGTTCTTAAAGCTGAAGATAACTTCAGCACTGCTCCAAAAGCCAAACAGTTCCCTTAAAGTCAAAGCCATAAAGTTCAATATATTCGCAGTAATTTCATACCATTCACACATTAATCCTTTTGGTTACATATGTAATATTTTTAATTTATATTTAAACTGTCTTTTGTGCCAAAAAATAAAAACTCTCTCGATCTAATTTATTTTTGTTTGATTTATTAATATATATTGTATTATATCATGTTGTTATAAGATATTAGTTTTTTGATTTACTGATATTTTTAAATAATAATTAAGTTCTATTTTAATGACTTATATATATTGATAAAATCTAATGAAATCTATATGACAAGCTGTATAATAAATAAAGAAAAACGATGGCTAAAAAATATCATGGTCATGGTTGATTTGTTTAGATTATATTTTATTATTTTAATGAGGTGGTGTTGAGCCAAAATTAATATGTTGAAGATAACATTAATGTTATATAATAATGTTCTTTTTTAAATAATAATGTTAATTTTTAAAGAAAGTAATTCTTAAAGTTGTTGGATGTAAATTTGTCTATAGGCGACGCCTTGACACTGTTGATAAGTCTAGTTAGACAGATAGGACAAAAAGAAGGAGAATGAGTGAGTAACTAAGGAGAAGAGCTATGAAACTCATAATTTTTTGTGAATGATGAAAATAACATAAAGATCTCAAAAATATATTTCAACACTTATTTATAGAGAAAGGCTATAGAAGAAGCCACATCTAGAGAAATAATAAATAGAATATGATTTAATTGTTATAGATACGGAGATAGGATTTTGTTACTATATGTGGACAATTATTTTTGACGAGGCTTTGGCTGCATCCAGTGGGTACTTATGGCAGGTGTTATTGATGAGTTCTTGCAAAGTGATCTGTGATGGTGGTGGGTAAACTTTTTTTTTTTTTTTTTGAGATTAATGATAAGCGAAGGCTATGAATCTTTTGTTTAATATTTAGAAATGTGTTTTAGTATTTATGGAATGATGTGGAGTTTAGAGAGGTATAATAATAAAAATGCCCAAACTAGTCTAGTTTGGATTGGTCTGGGCTAATTTAGGAACTTTTATTTGGTCCGGTGAACGTACGCAACTCTATGTTCGGCCGCCAGAAGAATCGCGCCACGCGTTTTCATTATTTGCCGCGCGCCCCGACAACCCGACCCAGAACGGACCCCAGATTGCTCGGTATTGCTCGGTATTGCTAGATATTGGTCGATTTTGCTCGGCAATAACCAATACCGAGCAAATACCTAGCAATACCGAGCAAATACCGAGTTGTACCGACTTTTTTCTAGCAATACCGAGCAAATCCCTAGCAATACCGAGCAAATCCCAACCAAATACCGAGTTGTAGAAAAACTCGGTACAACTCAGTATTTGCATGGTATTGGTCTTCATAGAGCGGTATTTCTCGTTTTTGCAAAGCAATACCGAGCAAAACCGAGAAAATCGCGAACATGGCATTCCCGGATTCCGGTCCGGGTCAAGTCATCGGGCCGCGCAGTAAAAGAGTAAGAACACGTGGCTACATGTTATTGGCGGCCGAACGTAACTCTACGTCCGGTCATAGGACGTAATAATTGTTCCTAATTTAGATGATCACTTTAGGGAGTAACTTTTAAATGTGATAAATGGATATAAATGATTGTGGAATGTTAGCTTATGACGTAAACGTGTGATCTAGAGTTAATGGTGGGGATTGGTTGTAATGACCCAAGATCAAATTATGGAAGAAAATCGCCTATTTTAATCTATTATTTAATCGACCAAAATTTTTATGAATTCATCAATATAAATCAATCGTGTAGAACTAACTAAAAAACATATACATCAAAATATAAAACTATACACATTCCTTAAAATTCATGTATAGAAGCTAATGGATCAATCCATATATTCACCAGTCTACTTTTTAGCTCTTGACAAAAAAAAAAAAAACATAAACAAAATAAAATATGAATCCATGATCTGTTATCATTTCATTGGATCTTGACATCTTCCTGAAAATATGTAAAATCACAGAGTGAACTAATAGCTCAACAAGTTAGCAGAACCTACAACTAAAATGTCTAATACCTACAAGTTACCTATATAATATACCTGCATATTAGAGTGCCAAAAAATATTTTTATTGTCTAATTATTGGCAGCTTTTCATCTATTGAATTCTTCATATAAGAAAACATTCGTGCGGGTCCAGCCAATTAATCACCAAATTTTATTAAATGTTTTCAATCATATTTTATTAACTCTTAAAAGCCATTTAAATCTATCAATATCCAAATGCCAACCTAATTAATATTGGAAGAAAATGAAAAAAAAAAAAATTATAATAACTATTGATCATACTTAATTAATATTATAGATTGCAAATATGTTTATTCATATAATATTATTATTTAGATAAGATGAGTTTCTCAATCACAATTATTTTTATATGAAATAAAAATCTAATATTTACATACAAAGATTTGGAGACATCATGTATAATTAAATACTTTAATAATAATCTAATTAATCACAATTATATATATAATTAAAATAAATTAAATATTTTAAATTCATAATTATAATTCTAAACTTTGCAACAAAATCTTAAAATATTTAGGGGTGTCAAAAATTGACACGACCCGAATTTTTCAGTCTAGGGTCAACCCAAATTCGATACGGGTCGGGTTTGGGTCCTGATTTTCGACCCGTTTTGAATTTCAGGTCGGGTTTGGGTTGACCGAAAACCTGAGAATGACTAAATTTTGACTCGAAATCCTATAGTTCTGGCTTATTTACGGAATTTGGACGAAGAAGCTCACGAAGCGGAGAAAGGTACTTTCACAGCGAGCGAATTCCAGTCGTTGCTTCCAATCAAAATGTTGTAACTTCCGATCTGATTTGAAGGGAACGTCGTCCAAGGAGCGAAGTCGAACAACAATGAAGGAGCTGGCGACTCCTGCAATCTCTACAAACTACATCAACGACATAAAAGAGAAGATAAAAAGCAAATTCTAGAAGCCTTTAAGCACATAAAACGGAGAAAGTTACCTTCACAGTGAGCGAACTCTCATCATTGCTTCCAATCAAAATGTTGTAACCTCCGATCTGACTGGAAGGGAACAAAATCCAAGGAGCAAAATTGAATAGAAACGAAGGAGTCGGCGACTCACAAACCCAGTTGGCACTTGATGGGTCGGGTTCAGATCCGAAAAACTGACACGTTTTTAAAAACGGGCCGGGCTCGGTCGGGTTGAATAGTGCCGTGTCAATTTCGGGTTGGACTTGAACCCGAACCATGACCCGAATTTGACATCCCATTTATTTTCGTCCCATAAATAGCAATATTTTATTTAATATTCTTCCCACAATTACTAAGTTGCTAGGTATAGAGGAAGATTGGTCCCACATGACATGGCTTAAGAAACTACGAAAAGTTATTCCACTCTAAAGTGATATGATTATGATTTTAATTATTCTTTAAGCAACAACTTAAAGAAAAGAATGAGAGCTCTTATTCAAAAGAAAGTAAAGCTTTGGATTCTTTTGATAAGAGAAGAGGACGCACACAATAAAGGGATTCAAATAGTTTTCACGATTCTTTGAGAGTGGTCCTCAGTTGTGCACTTATTTTTTTTTCTTCCCTCTTGATTCCGGCCTTTCATGGCCTGGGAAATTATTTATTTATTTAATTAAGGGTTATTTGCTTATGCAAGCCTGTGACATTCAGTTTTGCAAGAAAATTGCTTTTTGGTAATTGGAAATCTCATCGCTGCTAGTTCAGATGAAATTCGATCAATATCATTGTGCTCCAAAAAATAATTTAAAAAATATGCAAAAGAACCTCAATTTTAATCTTTGATTTATCCATCTAAGAATATGATTGGGATGAGTGTGACATTTTATAAAGTTATTGTAAAATTATTGTGGGGAAAGTAACTTAACTGTTTGATTGAGGAAAAAAAGGTTTTTATTACAGAAACTTTTGAAATGTAGTAAGAGAACAACCATAAAATAATAACGAAATGAAATTATAGTTATTGTCTGAATACAAAACAGTGAGAAAACTGTCTCAAATAAATCTAAGTTTCATCATGCATGTTATTATTCTTTGAATCAAGTCTAGAGTGAGGGTGTCAATAATTGGAGAAATTATTCTATGCGTACACCGGACGGTCCGGAGGCCAACCAGAATGAGCCACTTCATACAGTACTCAGTTGTACCGAGCAACGTTACCGAGCAAAAAAATGACACCAAACGTCCGCATAAAATAATTAATCCAATAATTGACCAGATCCACCAATGCGAGAAGATAAACCTGGGTTCAAGTTAATTTGTTTAATAAATGGGCTGAATTAGGGTTAGGGTTGACCGGCAAACCCAAGTTTAACTTGAAAATGATTTGATTAACATATTTTTTCCTTAATTTTTAATAGGGAGAAAATTTATTATTATTTTTGTCAAATATCATCAATTTTTTATAGTTAATATGTTATAAAAAAAAATTAACAAAAAAGGATTAATGATTCAAGTTCGAGTCATTCAAATTGCTAGCGGGTCGATTTTGGGTTGGTGTTTTTGTCTTGTTTATTAAACTGGTTGGATTTCGGTTGATTGGATTCTATTCGAACCCGAAATAGACTAGTCTACCCACTTTGACACCCCTAGTCTATAATTGGTATTAAGGCATGAGATTTAAATTTTAATATTCCTATTATTTTATTATTGGCTCTTATTAGACATCAAATGTTTAAGGAGTTCAAATTACTCACTATTATTAAAGAGATAACAAATTATAATTATTTTTTTTATGTAAGATTTGTCCTCATTATTTTAAAATAATGTAATTAAGATGAAATGAATTTAAAAAACATCTTCTTATTATAAAATAGATGATATTTCAATTTATTTAAAATAAAATAACTCATAATTCAACACACGCCCTGCTACTTGCAAATAAAAATAAAGTTAATAGTCTTCAACAACTACCACAACCAATAATCAAATATCAAATAATTATTTATTCAAAAGAATCTAATCCCTAACCCCATTTTCTAATTATGATTATATCTTAATTAACTACACTTCAACCCTATAACCCTAAAAAAATTGAATTAAACCATCAAACTTTGATTCTTTCTTCTCTAATATTTATAATAAATAGAATCCAAAATACAAATCAAAATTAGTGACTTCATTTCTTCTTTTGGAATCCACCCTATAAGAAAAAAAAAAAGACCAAATTATTTGATTCCCTTACCACTGTTTTGTAGGAGAGATTATTCTGTTTAGAACCCGAAAGCGTCCAGAGGTCAATTCTGATACGCCACATCATCTAATGCACTATGCATTGAGTGACGTGACACATCCGGAATGACCTCTGGACGCATACGAACACCGCACGTAATAATTTTGCTTTGTTTTGTGGGTACCCTACTCATCCTCCAACTAATCTCAACTGAAAGCCCTTATCTTATATCCCTTCATCTAATTGAAATCAACCTCTCCTTTTAAAAATATTCAAATTCTAAGCATGTGGAGATATGTAGAAGAGAATCATGCCTTATCTTCATAGGCTTGTCATTACTTATCTAATCTGCATTACATTAATATTCCAAATCAGTCCATAAGGGCAAGTCTTGATCATCAATCCTTCAGGATAATTTAGAATAATTAATGGTGGATTAATTAACTTAAAAGCTCTCTTAATCACCACCATTCATTATTGAAGTTGACATAATCCCTTTGGATTATTAAGCTGCTCATATATTATAATAATATTGGCACGTTGTCATGACACTGCATAAATCTTCAATAGATTTGCTATTTATGTCAGCACATATATATTTATTAATATAATTTTTATAAAGAAAAAAATTGGTGACAATATTTTGATTAAATTTGTTATTAAAAATTAAAATGATTAATTTCAAAAATATTTTTTTTTAATATTTAATTTATATTTTTATTAGAATATGAGAAATGGTACTCCTCAATAAAAAAGACAGAACAAACAAAATTTGTCTCATATTCATCCTAACTACCCCAATATTCAGAATATTATTTTTTGATAAAAAAAATATTTACCATAGGAGAAAGTCTATTTTACCCTTGATAAACTGCCCCATTTTATATAAAATAAAATTATATAAAAATGGATTTATTTCAATTATTGAAATATATTTTTTATGGCACGTGTGACAGATATGATTGTTCATTATTTTTTTTTAATTTTTTTAATTAGATATATTTTAGTGTATTTGACACGCATAGGACGTATGCTGGGCAAATGCACATATTTGTCACGTCACGATTAAATATTAAGAAACATGTGTGTATTATAGCTACAACCACTTCTACAATCTTATATTTGTAAATCATATTATAATTTAAGATATTTTGTAAATCTTATATTTTTAAAAAATATGTTAGATACGTAGATGTTATGTCTGATATTTGGGAACTTTTTTTTTTAACAAAAACAGAAATTTTAAATTAAAAAAAAAAAAACAAAGAGGCTACAAGAGGCTGAAATCAAAGTAAAAGCAAAAAAAGAAAATACAATAAATCAGACGAACTAGGCTCAGCAATTGGCCGAGGCTTCCAGCTCTCCGAAACCACGCACCGACCCTCCAATTTGGTAATAAACGTCGCTACCAACCGACCAGCCAAGGAATGAACACCAAAGGTTGCCAAGAGCCATAACATCAAGGAGCGAGCCCCGGTCACATCATCGCCTGTCACAACCAACACCAACCAAAAATTCGGACGAATCAGTTTGAAATAAACCAGTCACAGTGCAAAAAAGGAGCCAACTAAACTAACGACCCCGACGTCCTCTCCCATGAGGTCTACCACGAGGACCGGCAGAAACCGGACGGTCACGAACCATTTTGAAATCATGTCCAAGATCTGAACCACCACCATGATCCGAAGAGGAATCAGATTCAGCTTCCGACGAACAGTGAAGCCAATCAAGGTGAAAATGCACATCCATCCCATAATTATCACCCACATGATAAACAATAGCATTTGTCTCTATTAATTTCACAGTCACATCCACAAAAGAGTTAGGAATAACCAATCCAACACATGAATTAATCTCACTTCTAACAACCTCACCACCCAGAACAGCCTCAGAAGACCGCACCTCAACAGCAGGTAGGGAAGAAACAACAGAGTTCAAACCACTATGCATAACATCAAAGACAGGAGCCCCAATCCCCACATCGACAGACGCAGGGACACGATCAGAGGGTGAGCCCTCTCTAACCAAAATAAAATCAGCCGTCGAATTAACCTTCACAGAAGCAACTATGGCTACACCAGAATCTAATCCATTCACCACACCCACATTTTCAACAGAACAAGCAGGTAAATCAGACGAAATCACAGTAACTGAATTACCATAAGCTAAACTAGAGTCCACAATATCATTATTAACCCCTAAACTGTTATCAACATCCCTAATAACAGAATCAACATTACCCGAACTAACAGCAAAACCAGACTCCACCAAACCAACTGGGGAAACAACACACCCAGCGACCTGGCCAGCATCAACACAAATCGGATTAGAGGAGGGATCGATTAAAGCTAAAGGGGCAATAACGGGGTCAGAAGCAGGTGTCACCGGCGATGGAGCCGAATCCACAGTCGGTCTTAAATGAGGAAATAATTTTATGAAATCCGACTTTTTATGACCAACAGCTTTGCAATGTATACAAAAAATTGGCATTCCTTCAAAAACAACCCTCTGGATATACCCCAGATTATCCGGACCTAGCCAAACAGAGTGCGAAAACGATTTGGAGATGTCGATTTCTACAATAATACGAGCGACTGAAGGTCGCGAACCAATGGCCGTGGCATTATCAGTGTGAATCGGCCGACCAAAAAGCGAACCCAAACCAAAAAGAATTATAGGAGAGAACAGGTGGGGACGAGCCCCGGAAAAGAAATCCACACTGGTACAATCGGCGACTCCTCCGACAGATCAAGGAGAGGAGACCACTTGATCACTTTCATGAAACAACCAAAAACGAAATAGGATCGATGCGCAAAAACCCTCCCATAGTCAAGATCATTAGAAAGCTTAATCAACACATTTGATTGATCCAACAAAGTAACAGAGAAATCCCCCGAGAGTTTAAGATTGAAAAAGAACCTACGAATCGAATCCAAAGGCGGCCATTTAAGCGAAAACTTCCCCACTAAAGCAAACTCAAAAGGTTTCGCAAGATGCAAAAACTCATCCTCCGAAAACCACAAAGCGGGCAAACCCCGAATCGTAGACACACGAAAATCCGGAAAAACCTTAGATGCATCCGAACCAGACAAAACATCTTTGAATGAACTTTTATTAGGTCCGGTGTAAGGACGTAGAGGAACGTCTGGTCGGAGGCAAAATCCCGCCAAAAAACTTGGTATTTGCTCGGTATTGCTAGGTATTATTTGATAATAACGATGAATACCGCTCTGTGAAGACCAATACCTAGTTATACCGAGCTATACCGAGCAATACCGAGTTGTACCGAGTTTTTTTTTGGGAAAAACTCGGTACAACTTTTGTATAACTCGGTATTGCTCGGTATAGCTCGGTATAACTCGATATTGGGTCTTCACGTGATAGTATTCCTCGTTATTGTTTGGTATTGCTCGGTATTTCTAGTTTTTTGGCGCGATTTGACCTCCGATCGGACATTCCTCTACGTCCGGTCGGAGGACGTAATAATTGTTCGATATTTGGGGCAAAGAATACGTCGTCATAACACATATTCGATTAGCACAAATCTTAAAATAATTATTGAGATAAAAAAAATAAGAACTCTCTGAACACGGGACCATCCATATTCTTTTTTTAGCAAATTATAGTTGATACGAGCTCATTGATGAGACAAATTAAAAGATGCGAAAAATACCCTGATCTAAGCTTAATTGGACCTAAATTAATCGCTCAAAGAATAGCTAAAGACTTCAAAATTGAGGGACAAAATGACCTTTGAATCCCAAAAAGATAAAATAAAAAAACACCCCTTCAGAATTATTATGTCATGGAAAATTTGCGGTGGTAAAGATATATAAAGTTTAGCATCTTAGCTTTGTACGAAGATCTAGTATACAAACAAATAAAAATAGAGGGTTGCAACGTTCATAAGAAACACTATAATTTTTATGTCGAAACCCTCGGAAAAAGGGAAAAAATTACGGGACCTTGCCCAATTTGAATGAATCCACTATTATTTGTAATTGATTACAAATGATGTCCTTCCTTGGAGGGAAGACCTTGGCCCAATGTAGTAAATATACATCATATAAAGTGCATGACATTGTGGGAATTAAAAAAATTGGTGTTGGCCTATTCGTTTGGTCGACGTGACCATAATCAGTGAGCGATGTTGGTTAGAGGGACCGTAATTGGTGGGCGACGGAGATCAGAAGGGCTGTAGTCGGCTGACGATGATGACCAGAATGAATGTAGTAGGTAGGTGACGGAGGTCGGATTAACCATAATTTGCAGCATGGGCGGAACCATGTTATAGCTAGGGGGGGCAATTGCCCCCCCTCAAAAAAAAAATTGTTTTTTATAAGAGAGAAAATTTTTTTTTTATATAGAAAAAAAATTTTTTGCCCCTCCTAAAAAATTACTTTTGCCCCCTCTAAAAAACTATTTTGTCCTAACTTATCCTAAAATGTCTATATTATTCTTCAAATTTAGTTTTAATATTTTTTTTCGTGTTTTTCATAATAATTTAATTACATTTTTTTTATTTTTCTTGCTTATTTTTTTAAATAACTTATATATATTATTTTTAATATTTAATTATTTTAATATTGTACTTGCCCCCCCCCTCAAAATTGAAGCTGGTTCCGCCCCTGGTTTGCAGTGGTGATTGAAAAGATTGTAATCGACAGGCTATAGGGCATGGAAATACTATAATTGGGTGATGGTGGTTGGCAAAAATGTAGTCGGGTGATGGTGGTCGGAGAGAAGACGATCGAAGAGATCGTAGTCGGGCAACGGTGGTCGGAGATAGGGGTGTCAATTTCGGGTCACGGGTCGGGTTCGGGTCGGACCCGGAACTAACCCGAGTTCAAACGGGTCGACCCTAACCCGACCCGGTTAGGAAAACGGGTCGAAAATCCGAACCCTACCCGGCGGGTTGTCGGGTTGACCCGACCCGGAACAGTGACCCGACCCGGAACCGTGACCCGAAATCGTCGCAGCGCGGAGCGGCAGCAGCGCATTGCGCATTCGCGCGAGCGCGGGCGGAGCGCCGGCAGCAGCGCGCGAGCGCGGTCAGGCAGCAGCGCGCGAGCGCGGAGCGGCAGCAGTTCGCGAGCGCGAGCGCGGACGCGGTCGGGCGCGAGGGTGGACTCGGGCTGGCTCGGACTCGGACTGCGTGTTTCGGGTCAAACGGGTTGACCCGGCAACCCGTCGGGTCAACCCGAACCCGACCCGTTTTTCAAACGGGTCGATTTATGGAACCCGAACTCGACCCGTTTTGAAATCGGGTCGGGTCCAACCCGAATTTTTCGGGTCGGGTCCGGGTCGGGTTTTCGTGTCGTGTCAAATATTGACACCCCTAGTCGGAGATACAGTGATTTGAGAGATCATAGTCAGACAAAAGTGGTTGAAGATATCGTAGCTAGGTGATGGTGAACAGGGAAATCATAGTTAGGCAACAGTGGTTAGCAGGATTATAATTGACGGGCGATGAATGTCAGAAAGATCATAATCGACAGGTGACAATATTTGGGAGGAGTTCCAGCGTCAATAGATTCAAGGAGAAGTTTTCACGATAGTTGGAGAATCGACAGAAGTATGGTAATGGATGGTGGTCGGGAAGATGTCCAATTGAAGCCAATGAACGCGAAGAAGTCCAACGATAGTCGGTAGTAGGGAAAAGATCCAACGGAAACCAATGAACAGGAGCTCCTCAAGTTTTCTCCTTTTCTTCCTCCTCTTTTTTCTATTCCCCTCATGTGAAGAATGGGTGGCCATATATATATATATATATATATATATATATATATATATATATATATATATATATATATATTTTTTTTTTTTTTTTTTTTTTTTTTTTTTTTTTTTGTGAATAACATGATTTGTAAATATGAAGAAGAACATGGACACATTGGGAGTGCTTCATCAGACGGCTCATATTAATCCCCTTGATTATGAAGCATTTAGATGCCCTAGAGATGTCAGAATTGAGTGATCTTAGGCTCGTTGGGTTCGTCACGTTGAGCCACTATATTCGATTATAAGCATGTCATTGAGTATCATTCGGTCATCCAATTAATGTTTTGAAGCTTCTAAGAGAGCTTTGGTTCTTTGATTTGGGCCTATTTGAACTCGGATTGGATCGAATTTTGTGTCATTGGGTTCGTCTCCTTGATATGTTTCATTTGACTATAAACTTGCTAAAATAAGAGCTAAGATGATCCCGTATTAAATTTTTAAAATTTTAAATACAAATTTGCATCGAGATTATGTGCTCGATCAAGGTAATTTTTTATGATGTATCATGAATCTTCATCAACATGCTTGTTGCCCTTAATTAATGTAGTTGGTCCTGCCAATCGTCGTCGCTAAGCCGCCACCCTCACACACTCTTATCTCCTTTCATCTCTTATTATCTTGCATGAGAGCTCGTAGATGAGGGCATCTATTGGTCCACACGATGTGACAAGACAACAATGAGCCCAACAACAACAAGATCTAGTAGAGCTTGTAGGAAATGACATCGATTGGCCTAAGTGGTGTATCAAGCGAGAACACAAATAATGATATCGACGTGTCGGGTGATGGGTCTAGTGATATTCATTAACAAAGTTAACAAAGTGCAAGATGATTTTAATTTTTATAAAGATTGTTATGCATAAGATCATGCATGAGAACTTAAAGGTAAATTTTATAAATATTCAATTCGATCAAAAAAGTTTTATGCATCCAAATGTCAACAATTAAGTTATATGATAAAAATGAAAAATACTAATATGTATGATTCCAGGACAAAAATTCAAAAATGTAAATTAAAGATCGATAATTATTATTAATTAGAAACAACATCAAATAAAAAAAAAAAAATTGAAGATGAACTTAAGCGGGAAATAATACACAAATTAGATAGGCATCTAAATTCTAAAATTTATGAACATAAATTTTGTATAGAAAAGTAGCTTTAAAAAATAATAAGAAAATTATCCTAAATAAAATCTAAATATCATAAAAAATTAATTAAAAATAAATGCATATACAAAGTGTAGATCTACTTCAATTTAAAATTAATAGAAATATTGTGTGAGGGCAAAGGAGTAGTGGCAGATGAGCATTTTTTTTAGGATGGACAAAATAGAATAAGGGGTAAAATATTTTTAAAATTTGAGTAAATATATTTATTGAGAGGGACAAAATAATTAAAATTCTTATACTACTAAGAAAAAAAAATTGAGGATGAACAATTGCTCATATTGAACTCTTTGAAGCCCTAGCCGTCACCGCTCGCCATCTTCTCCGACGCGTCTCCGGCGTGTTTTGCATGGCAAATAAACGTTTAGACCCTGGCTTTTTGGAGGGTAAGCACTCGAAATCTTTCAAAGATGTTTTATCTGGTGTCGCTGATTCGAATGGTTTCCCTGATTTTCGGGTTTCGACGATTTATGGGATGCCGGCTTTGTGGTTTTCGGAAGAAGAGTTTTTGCATCTTGCTAAACCATTTGAATTTGCTTTAGTTGGGAAGTTTCCCCTTAAGCGGCCTGATTTAGATTCAATCCGCAAATTTTTTTTCAATCTTAAACTTTCTGGGGAGTTTTCTGTTACTGTGTTGGATCCAGCCAATGTTTTGATTAAACTCTCGAATGATCTTGACTATGGGAGGATTTTCGCTCATCGTTCTTATTTTGTTTTTGGGTGCTTCATGAAAATCATTAAATGGTCACCACACCTTGATCTTTCGGAGGAATCGCCGGTCGTCCCTGTGTGGGTTTCGTTTCCCGGTCTGCGTCCGCATCTCTTCTCCCCCCGTATTCTTTTGGGTTTGGGTTCGATCTTTGGTCGCCCTATTCAGACGGACAATGCTACGGCGGTCGGCTCTCGTCCTTCTATCGCACGCATTCTTGTTGAGCTCGACATCTCGAAATCGTATCCTGATTCCGTTTGGCTTGGCCCGGAGAGATTTGGTTATGTTCAAAAAGTGTTGTTTGAAGGTATGCCAAATTTTTGTATGCACTGTAAGTCGGTGGGGCATAAAAAATCGGAATGTAGTAAGCTTTTCACTCAGTCGCGTCCTGCTGTCAATTTGTCTCCCTCGCTAGCTGACCCTGTTCCTAATCCTCCTGTGTCTGCTGTAATCCCTATTTCTTCCGATTCCACCCCTCTCTGTGAATTGGATTTGGCTATTAAAGATGCCCCTTTGGTTCTGGGGGGTCGGGATTGAGTTACTGTTGCTAATAATGTAGATGATGATACTGTTGTTGTTCTGGGTGCGCCGCCCTCTTTTATTTCTGAAGCTGATGCCATTCCTGAGGGGGTTACTGAGACTGGGGTTGTTAATGCGAATGGGGCTTCTCCGGTTTCATTAACTAATCCTACTAAGAATAATGTGGTGAAGGATCGGCCTACTGTTATATCTGGTCTTGAGCATGTGAGTGGTCCGTCCATTGTTTTGGGTGAGGCGGATTTGGCTGCTGTGGGTTTGCCGGCGTCGGAATCTCCTGTAGTTAATGGAAATTGTAATAAGGTTTGTGGCCGGATCGAAACTTTGAATGGGCTTTTGGTTGCTTCTGAAAATTTCATTAATGTTCCTGTTAACGTGGTCGATACGATTAATTTGGTTAATTAGCTGGGTGCTAAGTCTGGTTTTGATGTTAGAAACCATTTGGACTGGCTCAATGTCTCGTCTGAGTCTGAATTTTCGGATTGTGGTGCTTCTCCTGAGTTTTTTGGGGGATCTGATCCTAGTAATGAATTTAATATGGTGCGGGATAGACCTGTTTTCTCTGTTGCTACTCGTGGACGCTTACGTGGGAGGGGTCGGAGAAGAAGATGATCTGTTTTGTTCGATTGATATCTTTTTCCCTATTGTTTACTATGGTTTCTTTCGGTTTAGCTTCGCGATGGAATGGGACTATGATGTGGCTGAGGCTCGTATTCTCGTCACCTTGTAGTGGCAACCTTTGGTGAATCTCCTCGAGTTGCTGGGCGGATCGCTTTCTCACCTTACTGGACGGTCCGATCGAGGTTTCGGGGTACTGGAGCCTCGGCTATTTACTGAGTCCTCTATTTATTGTATTTCTCATTTTCTTTGTTCAAAAAAAAAAAAAAAGTTCTTGTTTTTAAGAAAAAGATTATAACCAATAAATATCTATTTATCAAAATAAATTTTTAGGGAAAAAATCAAATTAGAATGACTTGAATACTTTTTTAATCCCAGTAAATTAAAAAAAGATCGATTTAAATTATTCTGATTTCATAATAAATTAGATAATTTTTAAAATTATTCAGATTATTTTCTTAGACGTAATATTATAATATAAATTTTTTTTGGATCTTTAGCAATGGTCTGCCATCGGAATATTTTCAACCCTTTTAGTTATCATTAGTTCTTATAAATTTTTGAGAAATTAAAAGGTTTTATTTGAGACGGTGAGACCGTTTTAATACTGCTTAAGAAGCAATAAGAAAGCCGTCTCAAACGAAACCTAAGACTTTTTTTATACAACTTTTTGTTGCTTTATAAAGCAGTTTTTTAGTATAATATATATTTTTTTTAATTTAAATTTTTTGTACTACAATAATGTTGTAAAAAGCAGTATGAAAGTTGTCTTATGCTTCGTTTGGAATGACTTTCAGACTGTTTTTTAAAACAGATTTTGAGTATAAAATTTTTAATTTTTATACTAATAAAATTACTTAAAAAGGCAATAAGAAAGTCTTCACAAATGAAGCCTTAAATGAAACCTAAGACTTTTGGGATGGATTTTTATTAAAGCAATTTTTTAGCAAACATTTTAAAAAAAAAAAAAAAATTATAATAAAAAACTGTTTTAAAAAGTAATAATAAAAATGTCCTAAACTCTGCTTAATCTCTCAGGCGGCTTATAATTGAGGTTGATACCAAAGGGTGGGTCCATTACAACACGAGAATCACATGGAAGCATTCAACTTAAATATTAAAATAATAATAATAATTAAAAATGACCGAATATCTTATCCTCATTTGGCAGTGGGTTTTCTATTTTGACTTTTTGTTTCTTAAGTTCGTTCACAATAATTTAGCTAAAATTTTGATAAAAATAAATATTAAAATTTTTATTTTATTTTAGATAAATATAAGAAATCATTATTTAATATTATAGTTATTTAACTAAAATGTTTAAAACTCAATTAATATGAAAAAATTAAATCAGAATGATTTAGGTTTCTTTTGAGTTTTTTAGTGTTTTAAAAAAAATTGTATTTGGAAGCTCTTTTTACAACTGATTTAAAAAGTTATATTCGTTGCAATAATATTATAAAACAATAAGAAATCATTCCAAATGAAGGCTTATAAGTTGTTTGGGACAGCTTTCTAATTAATTCTCTTTTCTGATAGCCATCATAATTTCATTTAACTACTGCTTTTTCATTACCTTTTATAATTTTTTGTCGTGAAAAGCTATTTTCTACACTAATAAATTAATTTTCTCTATCGCCAACTTTATAAAATATTACAGCCTTTCCTATATAGACCCTTAATCAAAACGTGATTGTGATAGAGCTCAAAGTTTTTAAATTTATTTTATAAAATAATGTAAAATTAATTATTTATATAGTATTGATCCGAATATCCTGAACATGATTATGATAGAGCTTAAATTTTTTAATTTCTTTAAATAATGTAAATTTAATTATTTATATACCATTGATCTGAATTCCTTACAGAATTTTTTTTTTAATTTTACATCCTAAAAAAAATTACGTCTCTCTCTCTTATATTAAATTATTAAAAAAATACATAATATAAGATTATAAAATAGAAGAAAAGCATTTATGAAGCTTTTGTGAATGAGATATGTCCACGTTGATACACATTAAATTAATGAAAAATTCCAAGCAAATATGAATCAATGAACAATCATCACAGTTACATAGAAATGCCACGACATTTTTTAAACTATTTAATTTAAAAAAAAATTTACAGTAAATGCTGTATAAATCATCATAGTTATGCTGTTTTCATGCATTTATACATAATTGATATGTTAAAGGTACAAATCACTATTTGCTATTGTACGATTTAGTATTAATTATACCATTTATCATTGGTTAATTTAAATTTTTCTTTACAAAATAGTTAAAAATTTGTACCAAACAAAATCTTAAGATCCGTTAGGAATGACTATAAATTTTTATAAAGTAATTATAAAATTGTTATGGGGAAAATAAATTTTTTAAAAGTTGCTATAAAAAGTAGCTTTCTAGTATATACTTTTTTTGAAAGCAGTGAAAAAAATAATTGCCATATAGAAATTATGGTTGCGATCTGAAGAGTAAAATATTGACAAAGCTATCCCAAACAAAACTTTAATGAACAATTTGATTGTATTACTACATGAAAAAAAAATTCTAATTTAGCAATATGTAGTGTAATTTTCAAACTAAGGTTTCGTTTTTGATGACTTTCTTGCTGCTTCTTAAAATAATTTTTTAATATAAAAATTAAATTTTTTGCACTACAAAATTGTTTTAGGAAGCAATAAGAAAGTCGTCCCAAACGAAGCCTACAAATTCTATGTATCATATTTTAAATTATTTCTTACATAAAATTTATATTTATAACATTAACCTTATACCTTTTTTATTGATAATAAAATTTTGTGAAACAAATTTATTTATTCTAATAATAATAATATCATGGTGAATTAAGCTAAATATTGTACTAAATGCAATTGCATAATTTTAAATTTTGAACTATGACTATAATTAAATGGCCTGTTTAACATTTCTTTCAAATTTTCATTTTTGAGACAGCAATTGCAATAATAATATAAAATTTGTCTATAATTTTTAAAAAAAAATTATAGAATTAAAATAGTTTTTTAAAATCAAGTTTTTCAAAATATGAAAGCCACGAAAAACCATTGCCCAAGATTTATAGAAGAAAATTTTTATAATATCACAATAGACTACAAAGAATATAATTTTCATAATAATTGTACAATTAATTTTATTAACAGTTGCAATTATTTAAGATTGCTTATGATTTTCAGCATTTATTATTAAAATATTTGTTTACAATAAATTTTATTATTTTTAAAAAATAATTTTTTTTATTTAAGATTTTCTTATAATTAATAAAAAACCAATATCAAATATTAGCTGATTTTTCTTTAGAAAAAATATGTAAAATGATGTCGCAAATAAAAGCTTTTTTTGAGAGAGCTTTTTTACTGTTTATTAAATTAATTTTTAGTATAATTAAAAAAAATTATTAAAAAGTTATTTTAGAAAGTAATTATGAGGTTGTCCAAATAAAATCAAAATCTAAAATATTGCCACTTTGGTCTAATTTTTTATGTCTAATAAATACTTTAATGGATTGTTTAAATAATTGAAAATTTAATATAAAAAAGAGAATATTTTTAATATATTAAAGAACTCCCAAATTACTGAATTTTTTTATTATTATTTTTCTCCTTTTCTCAATTAAAAATGCCTTTTTTGAAAAAATTGAGGGTCTAAATTTATTTTTATTGACCATAAAATTTAATTATAAATATACAGAAAAAAAAAATACAGCTCAGATATGAAAAATAATTAATATTATCATTTTATTAGCGTTTCAGTTATTTTACTCGTTAGCCGTTTACAATTAGTACAAAAGTGCCTTTCCTGTACGTATAGTATTAAGTTCTCCTTTTGGAGAATATAATATTTAGTCCTTGCTTTGTCGGCCACAGTATTAGAAAGAGGACCGCAGAATTGGCGATTAATTCGAAACTTATGCTTGGTTTTGTTTGGGGCAATTTTTTTTTCTATTTTATAAAATAAATTTTTAGTATAAAAATTTTAATTTTTTAATTAAAATTTTAATTTAAAAAGCAATAAAAAAGAAGTCTTAAATGAAATTTTAGGCTTTGCTTGGAATGACTTTCTTATTATTTCTTTAAGTAAATTTTTAGTACATTTTTTTTTAATTTTTTACTAAAAAATTACTTTAATAAGCATTAAGAAAGGCGTCCAAATGAAGACTTAAGCTTCATTTGTCACCATAATAAGTAAAGCACTTTCTGCCTCCTCATTTTGAGCTTTTTCTCTTTTCGCTCTGCTAGGGTTTCCCCTCGCGGCGCCGCGCCGCTCTCTGGTAGGGCTGGCGGTCATCTGGCTTCCATGGAAGTTTTTATCCTCTTCTCTACTATTTGTTTCTCGGATTTTGCTAGTGTTTGTTTTCCGGCGTGTGCCGGATGGCTCCGAAACTTGCGTACCCTGATTTTTTAGGGGTTTCAAATCCTTCTCGCTCTTTTCTTCAAGTTCTTTCGGGATCTTCTGCTAGTAATGACTTTCCTAAACTTAGGGTTTCCTCTTTCCGCGGTATGCCTTCCCTTTGGATTTCAGATGATGAAATCAAGGCGTTGGCTGTGCCTTTTCAATTCGCTTTAGTTGACTTTTTTCCTACTAAGCGACCGTCTCTTGACTCTATTCGAATTTTTTTTTTCAATCTCAAGCTCAATGGTGATGTTTCAGTTACTTTGCTGGATTCATCCCATGTTCGGATCAAATTAGAGAACGACCTTGATTATTGCCGCATTTTATGTCATAGATCGTATCTGGTTTTTAATTGCTATATGAAACTTACGAAATGGTCGCCTACTGTTGATATCGGGGTTGAATCGCCGGAGTTCCCAATCTGGGTATCTTTCCCCTCTTTGCGGCCGCATTTGTATTCACCTAAAATTCTTCATGGTTTGGCGTCCATTTTTGGCAAGCCTTTAAAAATTGACACTGCAACTTCTTTGGGATCTAGACCTCCTTTAGCTCGGGTTTTAGTTGAGCTTGATATCACCAAATCTTATCCTGATCGTATTTGGTTAGGTTCTGAAAAACTCGGCTATGTCCAGCAAGTTGTGATGGATGAATTTCCTATTTTTTGCGGTGTTTGTCGTTGTATCGGTCATGCTGTGGGTGAATGCTGAACTAAAAATGGTGCTGTGGAATCTTCTGTTTTACCCAAAATTGTTGAACCGAGTGCTAAAAATGATGCTCCTTTTATTGTGGATTCGGTTAATGCAGCTCAGGAGGCTATGGTTGTGTCTGCTCTGGTGGATCCGGGTTTAGCTAGGGAGGTAACTGGAGTGCTGGATGTTGGGGGTGTTAATTCTGATTCTATTACGAAGGCTTTATCTCCTAATGCCTTACCTTTTCTTCCCCCTGTTTTGCCGTCTGCTAGTACTGCGAGTTTGCCGGTTAACTCTTTTGTCCCTTGTGAGGATTCTGTGTGTCTGCTGGCTCCTATTATCTCGAACTCTTTGATGTTTAATGAGGCTTTGCATCCTAGTGATTTGAATGCTCCGATTACTGGTGATGTGTTTCATGTTGTGGCTGAGGCTGTCGTTCCTTCGCCAGTTGTAGTGGCTGTGTGCAATCAGGTTGGTAATGTGGATAACAATGCTGAGGGTGTGCTAGTGGAAAACTTGAAAGAAAATCCAGTGTTATCTAGCAATTTTATTGGTGTCCCTGTAAAATTGGTAGATTCGCATACTATGGTCAATCGTTTGGGGGAAAGCTCTAGTTTTGATATGAGGAACTAATTGGATTGGTTGAATGATTCGTCTGAGATTGAATCGAAATCCGATTTTTCAGATTGTGGTTTGAATTCCCAGGACATTTGCGGTGGATCGGACCCTGGCAACGACTTTAATTTAATTCGTGATAGGCCTGTATCTTCGGTCGCCTCTCGTGGGAGATTTCGTGGGAGGGGACGAAGGAGAAGATAAGTTATGTTTGTTCCATAATTTTATGCGGTTTGGTTTTGGGATTGGTGATGCGATGGTTTATAGGGCAATGATGTGGCTGGGGCTCGTATCCCATTCGTCTCGCTGGTGGCAACCATTGGTGCAGTTTCTTCGTGTCTTTCGGGTGGTACTGTCTCCTTTTGGATGCTTCGTGCGAGGCTTCTGGATGCTGGGAGCCTCGACCGTCTCTTACTGAGCCCACTTTTGATTGTATTTTCCTTTCTTTCTTTTTTTGGTTTGATCTTTTGCTGATGTAACCATTTTGTTTGTTTTTAATATTAAAAAAAAAAGTTGAATGTTAAAAAAAATAAAAAAAGCTTCATTTGTCACAGCTTTCTTACTACTTTCTAAAATAATTCTTCAATATAAAAATTTATATATTTCAAAATTTCTATATTAAAAAATAAAAAAAAAATTTATCTCAAACGAAGCCTTAGAATATCTCAAATTTAGAGCAGCCTAGATCATTACGACATTAGTTAAAAGTACGAGCTACATATATATATTTTTTATTTGGTTTGTCTGTTAGGAGTTTTGACTATCAATTTGACTATTAATAAAGAGATTTTGGTTTCGATTCTTACATATATGATGTATGTATGAATTTGTTTTACTTAACCTAAATCTTCTACCCCACGATCAAAAAAAAAAAAAAGCAAAAGGGCTTGCATGAATATTTACCTTTTTATTTGATATAAAAGACTTTTATCTCATAAATCTTGTGTTATTTTTTAGGCCGATGGAGGCATTTTGTCAATTTAGACTTCATTTGGGGCGGCTTTTTCAATATTTGCTAAATTAAATTTTTAGTACCAAAATTTCTAATTTAAATTTTTTTTTTATTAGAAAGCCACTATAGAAAATAATAAACCAGACGTCCTAAACGAAGCCTAACTTTTATTGAGGCCGATTTACTTGCCTCTTAGCATGCACTCCACACATATGATAACAATATGATTGTATATGAGTTTTTTTTTTCATGAAAAGATATAAGAAAAGAAAATTCATGAGGCTTAATTCAATTGACAATTTTTCACAAATAAGAGCAAGAATTATTAACGATCCCTTTTTATAATTATATAACGTTACAAAAGCTTATAATTAACTAGCAACACTCTTATCATGAGTCATATATCATCAATACTATATGTACTTTTAATATTGAGATATTAGTACAATCATCCGTACTCTTATCAGTGATCTGATATCAATCAGTACATCATTCTATCATATCAATCAATATTATTTCATTACATCATTTTCATACATAATAATCACTTCAATTGTTTCATTCTTTCGATATTATCATGCCAGTCATAGTATATCTCTTTCAGCTCATTTTCAATATGCATTTTTCATATTCATTTTTCTCATAAATTTTTATACACATATTTAACCGATAAAAATACTATAAAATCAAATCAAATCATTCAGAATTATCAAATATATAGTATATCAAAAGTTACAAGGTAAAAACTTATGAAATCACGAGTGTATTTTTGACAAATTTAGGGGAGATAAATTCGTATAAATAAAAAACATCGAAAATAGAACTATCTAACGATCAAATCACTTTTTCACACAAGCGGCATATAGAAAGCCCCGAAGAACTTCCTCCTCTCTCCTCTTCCTCTTTCCTTCTCTTCTTCTCTACCCATTCCTTCCCGACCAAGCTATGCAAAATGAGAGAGTGAGGGAGGCAATGGGGGGTGTTTAGTGCTTAGGATGTGATTAATATATTATTATTATTATTATTAATGGCCTAGCACCACAACTCTGCATGTTGATTTCTTAGTTACTGTAGAATAAAGACACAAGCGCCGTCGCGACATTTTCTGACGCCGCTGTACTCTCAACTCTAGCGCCGCAGCGCTCACAAGCATAATACCGAAGCACTCTAATTCAAACAGAAATTTAAAATTCATATTTTAAAATACTTTTCATTTCCAAACTATTACTAATTATCTCACAAATAATTTTCAAAATTTCTTGCTCAAACACACAAATGCTTTGAGATCTTAAAAATTCTATCAGTGATCAAACAATTTTTTGGTGGACTATTAAATTCACTTAAATACTTAAAATAAAATTTCATTTGATTGGGATTAGTGCCTTAACTTCAATCCAGTTTGAAACAAAACAAACTTTAGCCCTGACCTAATTTAACGCGTAGGTCCTCTTATGAGTTTTATCCAAATAAAAAAATTTAAAACAAATAAAAAATAAAAAATTTAAAAAAAAATGAGCTGAGCTGGAATCAGGTTGTTCTCATCCCCACCAGACCCCATCAGATTTGCCGGTTCTTCGTGTAAGTTTCAATAACGATCAATATATATAAAGCTATTAATAATTGTGTTATTTTCTTCAGCTATTCTCGGATTCTTTTCTATAGCCCTTAATGGATTCCAAAGACTTTGGTTTCTTTCAATTCACGTTCTGTTTACTTTGTCATGTTCCAAGTTTTCAATGCCTTCCTCTTTCTAAATGTGTGCGAAGAACCGAAGAGAGAGAGAGATAGGGAAAGAGATAGAGTAAAGATCTAGAAAGAGAGAGATAATAAGAGAGAGAAATTTAGGCTTTGTTTGAATCTGCTTTCTAAAGCAACTTTTATGTAGAAAATTTTTTGGTTATACAGACTTTTTATTAATCATTTGCTTTAAAAAGCAGTAAAAAGTTATCCAAACGAAATCTTAGAAAGAGAGAATGAATTCTAGAAAGGTAGAATAGAGTGAGAAAGATATAGAGATAGAAAGATAAAGAAGGAAATTTAGAGAGAGAGAGAGAGAGAGAGATTAGTGGAATTCCAAAGCTATCATATTCCTCCATCTACATGCATGATTCATGTAGATGCCTTGGATTCCTTTCCATTGAAAGGTGCTCTATGTTGAAGAATAGAATCCATCAATTCTACATAAAATATATTTTATATAAAAATTTGTGAAAATAAATTTGGAATATTGAATGCCTATCCTCTTAGGGTTGACAGAAAGATATTTATGAATTTAGACCAAAGCATTATGATATTGCAGAATAATATTAGTCTTCATGACTTTAGACTTTAAACAAAAGTCAGGAGAAAAACATTGTACTCCTTGTAATAATAAATTTAAAATTTTTTTAATTAATTTTACAATAAATATAAAATAAATTTATTTATTTTACTCATCTTATAATAAATTCTAATACTTAATAAATCTTTATTCATAAAGAATTTAATATAATGATGACTACAGTTTCACTTGGGACAACTTTTTTGCTTCTTTCTGAAACAATTTTTTAATATAAAATTTTTGTAAAAAAAAGTTATACTAAAAATTATTTTAAAAAACAGTATAAAAGTCATCCCAAACAGTTTTCTTATTGCTTTCTAAAACAATTTTTTAATATCAAATTTCATGAACTAAAAATTTTCGTATTAGAAACCAGTAAGAAAGATGTGTCAAATAAAACCTAAGCCATGATAAAGTATTTTTATTACTTTATTTTCTGAAATAAATTTTCTATTATATAGTACTAATCATACAATTCAAGAATAATTATCATAAGCTGCAGGAAATTAAAAGAACCTTGCAATATAAGTTAAGAGAGCATTCATTAAATTATTTTTATATAATAAAATATTAAAATGCGAAATTTTCTTCACGCGGGATATGAATTGTATGATGTAGACTGGAGGAAAAATAATATAAATGGACATTCTAGATTGTTCAATTGGCTGGGCTACAGGTTAACAGTTGTGACTCATTTTATAAAAATTCAAATTAAGGAGGTTAGAGATAGGTCAATTTTCTACTATAAAAGATATTATTTAACAGGTGGTTCAACAATGACTTGACTAATTAAAGATTTAATCGGTGTAAGAATATTCTAATATAATTTTTTATTAAAATCAATTTTAAAATTCTTGAATTTATTTTAGGATTAATGTTATATATAAAAATTTAATTTTATATTAATTTTAAAATCAATTCAATAATCTTCAAAATATTATGATGCAATTGTAATATAATATTCTTATAATTTTTTTTCATAATTTTTATAAGGTTAATAATCTAATGATGTTTGATTAATGAAAGAATTTATGTTAAGATAGGATGATATGGATTGTATTGAGATTGGCTTGAAAATCATTGAATTTGCTTTTATATTTGATATTAGCACAATATAAATTAAGAATATATTAAATTGGTCTCAAAATAAATTCAATAACTTTTAAAAATATTAAAAAATATATTATATAAGAATATTCTAACATATTAAAAGATTCATGCCAAGATTATTCTATAAGTTTTACACTGGTTGTAGACTACCTAAAGTTATCCTTCAGTTTTCTCATCAAAGACTTGAGACCTGACAATGTCAGTATTAATTTTCTTCAATTTTTAAGGAGGCTATATTTTAAATTATTTTTTAGGATTTAGAATGTGAGATTAATAATTATTATTTAACTCCTCTAAAAGATAAGGTGTTATTTAGATATAATTGATTTTTAAGTTTTTATAATTTATAATTATAGTTAAGAATGTAAAATACCATAAGATTTTAAATTATATGATTAAAAAAGATTTGTATAAGAAAATTTGTATGATAAGAGAATATCATTAAGATTTAAATTGAGTGTGACAATGATTAGGATAACAATATTATATGGATTTAAGTTGGAATCACATGAAATTTAAATTAAGTGTGACATAATTAATATTATTAACATGGATGTGACATAAAATTGAAAGGAATAAATCAATAAATGATTAAATAAAATATGAATGAAATTTATTAGAATAAAGCAAAAAAAAAATTTTATTAAATAAATTATGAAAGATTTGTCATTAGACAAATAAATAATGTTGAATTCAACATTATTTGTGAATCTCATCCAACTATGCTATAAAGGTTGAGTGAAAAAGTTAATATAGAATTCGAGAGAGAAAAAAGAATTTTAGCGTACGATGTTCCTAAGTTATTGTAAAATATGCTTAATTATTGAAAAATTATCTAAGATTGTATAAGTTGAGCTCATTTCTCAACTCTCTATTTAATGATTTGGTTTAGAGTTTGAGCATTATAGAATTGGTCGCATACTCGCAAATAGGGGTGTCAATATTTGACACAACACAAAAACCCGACCCGGACCCGACCCGGAAAATCCGGGTTGAACCCGACCCGATTTCAAAACGGGTCGGGTTCGGGTTCCAGAAATCGACCCGTTTAAAAAACGGGTCGGGTTCGGGTTGACCCGACACCCGTTTAATTCGAAAAATTTTGAATCTCGCCTCTGCCCGCTGCCCGCCGTGCACCCGCCCGAGCCCGCACCCGAGTGCTGCGAGCCCGCTCCTGCGCCCGCGTGCCCAGCGCGCCCGACCGTGCCCGCGCTGTCCCTGCTCGGTTCCGCCCGACCGCGCCTGCGCTGTCCCGCTCGCGTCCGCTCGACCGCGCCCGGGCTGTCCCAGCTCTCGTCCCCCGCCGTCGTTCTGGCGCCGGCAACCCAAACCGGGTCGGGTCGGTTCAACCCGGCAACCCGCCAGGTCGGGTCCGAATTCGGTTTTCCGACCCGTTTGTCTACCCGGGTCGGGTTAGGGTCGACCCGTTTGAACCCGGGTCAGTTCCGGGTTCGACCCGAACTCGACCCGTGACCCGAAATTGACACCCCTACTCGCAAACATGATTATGCATAAAATATGATTAACATAATAATTATGTAGCCTAATCGAGATGTCTGAACTGATGCAATAGCCTACAGATATCTTTGCAATTTATTGGCTTGAGATTCAGTAGCTGTGTAGTTGATTAATAATTTGTCTTAATTAGTCGTCCTTCTTTAAAGGATCTTTATGACCTACTTAATAAATAGTAGTTGCTCTGACTAACTGAAAATTCATGCTCACGTAACTATTAGGATGAATTCTTATATCATGATCATCGGCTTAAGACGAGTTTACGAGTCTGTTTTGGATTAAGTCTAAGCAGATTATGACTTCGTTTGGGACGATTTTCTTACTGTTTTTTAAAGTAATTTTTTTGTACAAAAAATTTAATTTTTTTGTACAAAAAATTTAATTTTTATACTAGAAAGTTGCTTTCATAAGTAGTAATAAAGCCGTCTCAAATAAAACCTAAATTAACTTGGCTTAAATAGACTTAACTTAGATTGAATCTAATGTTTTATATTTAATTGTACAAATAAAATTAGTACGACAGAATTAAGAAAGAGGAATCGATGTAAATAAATTGTATTTGTGAAATATGAATTAATATTGTGATTACCAATAGATTAAAAAATATATAAAAAAAGATATAAATTTTATAAAATAAATATTCTGAAAAGAATATACTGTTAAACAATCTTATAGAGGAATAACCTCATAAAAATAGTATGCGGGCGAAAAGGACAGGAAGGGTAAAGGAAATTCGGAAACTGAGAAGCTGGATTCATTTCGAAAGGCGGTGGGCGCCGTTTGAAGGAATCTTATGGCTGGCTGTGCGCCTTTGTCCTTTTGCCTTTCTTCCAATATTTCTCTCTCCTCTCTCTTAAATTCCATCGGATAACACTGACTCGGGCCCACCATCGAACCACGTGTTCTCTTCGTAAAGGGCAGTGCTTCGCATGCTGTGCGTGAGCCAACGTGTGATTTAAATTTATTATTTTATATATAAAAAAAATTAAAATTATAAAAATAGTATTAAAAGATAAATTTTATTAAACGAATTTTATTGATGTTTATTAGTTTAATGAGCATCACTTTTTTTCTAAAAACTCAAAATTTAATATTTAAATGAATTAAAATTATAGAGAAAGAGTGTTTAATGTCTTAGCGATTAACACACATACAAATAAAGAAGTATTAATGTACTGCAAGTGACAATATGGGAAACTCTAAAATAAACAAATCAAGGGGATAGGCTCGGTTCAAAAGATTCAACTAGTGTTTATCATTGGTTGCAATTGGGAATAATATTTATACAATATAGTAGGTCTAGAGTGTACATAATGAATATTAACGTGAAAAGTTGAAAGAATCCAACTGCATAAGATTTCTCTTCGAGAGGTCATTCTTAGCCATAATGTAGTCCTTTAATCACTTTCATCCGCTTTGTTCTTCCAACCATCATCATTTATCTATGGTTATTTGATCATCATTCTGCAACTATTATTCTTGGACTATAGGGATGCAAATGAACAAATATGAATTAAATTAGTGCATGTCCATAGTTAAGCTCGTTTACTAACATCTTGTTTAAGCTCGGTTCGAGCTCGATTCGAGCTTTTTTGTTTGTGTTCAAGCTTGGTTTGTTCAAAATGATAGATGCACATGTTTAGTTTGTGTTCGCTTCATTTCATTTTTTTTTAGCTTTAAACAAATTAGCTTTATCGAAATATTAACATGCTTTACTTTTTATGTGTTTATTACCTTAACAAAGGAGACTTCTTACTTGTTTAATATGACTACTGAAATACATGTTACAAATTTATTGTTATTTTGTGGCTTTACTAATATTGTATTGATTTATTATCATTATACATATTTATTGTTACTGAATTGCTTTACCGGCACTGCTACTGGCTTTACTAACCACATTGTACTAATATTATTATCGATATGAATATCAATACTTTTTTATACTACCACTGATTTCACTATTATTATTACTGTTATTGATTCATTATACTAATACTAAGCATATGATATACTGAGCACATAATATACTGATTTAACACTGATATGAAATATTTGGATAGTATGCGTACTCTTATATGATTTACTACATTGATATGATTCTGACAGTCTTTATCGACGTTTTGGTTTTTCTATTTAATATGATTTCTCTACTGATTGATAGTTCTGATATGACAACTACTTTATATATTCGACACTCATATTGATTTCTCTATTGTACTATTTTACTGGCTTTAGTAATGTATTATTTTACTATTTACATATTCTATTGTTGTTATATCTTAGCTTTACTATTTCTATACAGATTTATGATTATATATTGTTACTGTTATAATTTGAATGTTAACATACATATTGCTCATTTGTCGTGTTTTGAGTTTAGCTGTATAACTTGATTGCTTGTTGGGTTGTGTAGCTCCTTTTATGTAGTTAAATAATTTTAGGTTGTGAAATTGATCATGATTCCTCAGGTTTTATTTCTTTTTCTTTTAGTTATTCTTTTCTACTCGTGAATGGAATGATACATTTTGATTATATGATTCTTGGATATTGTATATGATTTATTTTTAAGTCATTAAATATAAATATGTATTGATATTTTGCATTATAGAATTTATTTCTATTGTTTATTACTGATAGATAAAATTAAATAACTCTAGTTATTATTATTATTATTATTATTATTATTATTATTATTATTTAAAGGGAAATATATTGATAAAAATAAAACCGGTTATAGCATAGGTAGACAACTAAGAAAGCGAAGATAAAACGGAAGAATACAATCAAAAAGCAGGCTCAGCAAGTGGCCAGGACTTCTAACGTCCCTGAAGCCTCGCACGGAACATCCAGTAAGGTGGGTAACGTCCAACTACCGACCCGAGAAGCCACACCAAAGGTTGCCACCAGCTAAATAACTGATGAAACAAAGAATTCTTTCAAATTAAATTTTAGGATGTGACACTTAACGAGAATGTTAACAAATAATTATTATAGATCTTGTTTGTAAACATGCCTTGAGAGTTTTCTTTAGTTACTAAATGAAATTGTTAACAAACATATCTAAGTTTCTTTGAACTACCGAGCGAGTGTGTTCACAAAAAAATGAGCTCAAAATTTATTTTTCTTATAAAGAAGGTTGATCATGAGCACTTTGAAAAAATAATCCAACAAATATGAACAAATACCTCTTGTTCATAAATTAATTCAATCTAATGAATTTGCATAACATAAATTTATAAAAGAAGAATAATTTATAATAATAAAAGTAAAAGTTATATAAAATATATCAAATAAATATTTAAGGTAATAAATGCATTTAGTTTGAAACATTACTTATAAATAAGCTTATTCATGATCTCTGTATCGAACATGAATTAAGCTTTTTAATGAGCATCACATCATACTTTGTACTATGGGTGTCAAAAAATGACCCCATCGAGACTTGACTTAGAAATTTCAAGTTCGAGTCGACTTGTTTAACAAATGAATTAGGTTCGGGTCAATCCGTCAACCTAGAATTGACATGATTTTAACCTAGATTGGGTTTATTTATGGGATCTGGGTGGACAAGAATGTGAAATGGGACCGTAGCGTTATCATATCGAGCGAACATTCATTATGTATCGTCATTGACTGAAGGAGGTGAGCTGACAAAGAATTGTCTAAGGAGGTGAAGAAGGTCCTCGAGCTTTTTTGACTTTTGAGACAGGATGAACATGACTTCCTGTCACTTCCATCAGATGAACATGACTTCCTGTCACTTCCATCAGATGAACATGACTTATATGCTTATCATTGCAATGAGTGAGCTCTCATGACCTGTCGTTGATGATGGAGGCGAAGATTGTAGCTTTTATTTTGGGTTTGTGGGTTGGGTCGGGTTGGTGGAAGGTCAGTTTGGGATTGAGATTTTAATCCATTTAGATAAACAGGTTTGGTTCTAGTTGGGCATATTAAGAGCGAGTCAATCTCAGGTTGGACCCAAACTCGACCAAAAAACCCATTTTGATATCCTTACTTTGTATCAAGCTTATTCACAAACTTTAAATGATGTTATTCATGAACATAAAAGAGCAAACACATTGTTGTTCAAGCTTGTTTGTTTAACCATTGAGTATTTAAGAAAATATCCAAACTTGTTTCATTACTTAATCAAACAACCATGAATGAGCTATAATCAAGCCGAGCTACTAGTAACTTGTTGATCGTTCAGTTCATTTACAACGCTATTTGACCATCATTACTTGACTATAGTACTCTAACCGCAATCACTTGATTAAGGTGACCTAATCACCATCACTCAACTATGGTTTTTGAACCACCATCCACCCGTTTATTATCTCATGATCTCCTTCATTTGACTATGGTCCTCTGATTATTGTAACCCGACTATAATCATCCAGCCATCATTATCAACTATCATCCTCTGTTTGTAGTCTCCTTACTATGGTATTTTGATCATCGCTGCTTAATAACTATCCTTCGAAACTATGGCCTAACTATGGTCCTCTCTAACTATCGTTACCCCATTACAATTGTGCAACTAAATATTGTTTGCTGACTCATCCACTATCACCAACTGCAAAGGTAATGTATGTCATCAACATCAACTCTAAGTTCCTACTTCAACACAAAGTTCTATTTTGAATTTCTTGATTTTCCCTCTTCATAAAGGAGAAAGACGACCAAACAACAAATAAAGCTCTTGAAGGCAGCTCCAATGCGACATAACCCTTTCAATCTCTTCCACAAAATTTTGTTATGTATAGTTGATGACTACTACATTGTATTAACACCTTCTCCATTCATGATAATGGATTTCATTTATAACCAATGAGAAATATTAGTAGAATCATTTTAACTAGATCAAGCCTCACGATTTTTTCCTTTTTTTAAGTTTGTCGGAAAAAAAACTTGTGATCCTTACAACTCCCCTTTTATTTACTTGAAAAAAGAATAAAAGAAGTGTTAAACTATTGATTTTGTAAATAATAAAACAACAACATAAGCATTTATCCCACTATGTGGGGTCGACTACATCAATCTTTTTTTTTTCGATTGTCATATTAAAAGTCAAATTGTCATTTAAATCTAATAAAAATGTCATTTCTAATACTTTATGACTAAGTCGTTCTAGGTCTACCTCTTATCTTTTTTAACATAGACCATATATAAGATATCTGCTCTCATAATCGGGTCATCAGAAGGCTGACATTTTAGTTGACCAAACAATCAAAGGTGACTCTCTCTAATCTTATATGTTATTGGAGCTACTCTAACCTTTTCATAAATATACTCGTTTTGCATTCTGCCTCTAAGAGTAAAGCTACTCATCCACCTGAGCATCGTCATTTGTGTAACACCTAACTTAATTTTATGCTTCTCTTTCAATGGCCAACATTATGTGCCATAAAGCAATGCAGGTTTCACCACCATCATATAGAATTCTCCCTTAAGTTTGAGGGATACTTTTCTATCGCACAATAGACCCAATATATTCATTCACTTTAACTATCTAACTTGAGTTCTACTAATAATATCCTCTTTTTAATAACTTGATCGTCTAAAGTCATAATCCACCTACTAGATCTATTGCTACTAAGACTATACTCCATGTATTCGATTTTAGATCTACTCAAATCAAAACCCTTAGACTCTAAGGTTGATCTAGATTATTCTAGTTTTTCTTCATCCCCCTCCCTGGTCTTATCAATAAGAAGAATATCATCAGAGAAAAGCATTCACTATGGTACATCTTGTCGCAAATGTCTAATAAGAACATCCATAACTAAAAAAAGAAAAGGGCTAAAGCAAAAAAGTTATAATTAAAATTGAGGTGCTTTGTATGAAATTACTCCCAAAAGCTAGAAAAAAAATTATTATCATCTACTTAACTCATATTAATGTACATTCATTTAAATTAATTTATATTTTTTTAATAATTTCATTTATGATGCTCAATTTTTTATTATTTATAAAAATAATATTGTCATACACCATTTTTAAATACAGTTATAAACATCAAAATTTATAATAAAATTCTAATTCATACTTTTTCACTTTTATAAAATTTCAAATAGTATAATGTAAAATATTGATATTAGTTTTATAAAAATGGCCTAAATATGATTAAAAAAATAATATTGATATTATGTGCTTAAAAATCCTTACCTTTTTTTTAGGGTTGGCATGCTATAAGTTATGTCAACGTCCAAAAAATAAAAAACAATATATATATATATATATATATATATATATATATATATATATATATATAAAGTTATATCAACCTCCAAATATGTGTTGCAAAAAAATAAAAAATGGAAAAAATTAATTTTACTACAATATTTGAGTTTTCAGGTCATATGGTGTAAATTTTGTTTTGAAATTGAGCTAAATTTGAGTTGGCTTATAATCGATTGATTTGAGTCATATTTTGAGTTGGTTCGAAGCAAATATTTTAATTTTGATACATCACCAAAAATAGTTTCAATTAAGGACAAATATCGAAGCATATATGAGTTATTAGCTTCCAAAATTAAATTTGGAATCATCAAAACTCAAATTTAAGCACTTATAGGCCAATTGAATATCTCAAGTAGACGAAACCAATGATATCAAAATAGGTCCAATCTGAGCCCAAATGGGTCACATCAAGCGACCTAGACATATTTGAAAGCTTCAAAATATAAATTGAATAACCAAATGACTTCTAAATGTAACATGCTTATAATCGAATTGAGGGGATTGATGAGACAAATTCAACATGCTCAAGATCCCTGAATTATGACATTATGAGGATACTTAGATGTTTGATATAAGTTCTATGAACGAGAGAATTAATATGGGTTGTTCGTTGGAGCACTTTGAATTCATCAAATACAGAGCAAATCACTCTAGAAAATCTATAATAGGCCCTCACTCTCACATGGAGGGGATATTTGGAAGTTTGGACCTTGTGCTAAAGATCAAGAAAGCTATAAGGCTTGAGAATCCTAAAGCTCCACCTCGGCACCACCGCCAAAGAACCCTATCTGTCAAGTCGTCGTCCTGAACATCAGCCAGACTATTGTCATCGGATCTCAGTCCATCCACCACCACCGAGTCTCCCTTCAACCACCATCGTCCGCCGACTGTTATCCCTCTAACCACCATCGCTCGCCGACTATGGTCCCTCCGACCTTCGTTGCCCACCGACTCTAGTCCCTCCGACCTCTGTCACTTGCCGACTCCGGTCCCTGACACCGTCGCTTGCCGACTACAATCCCTCAAACCTTAGTCGCCTTTCAACTTCGGTCCCTCTGACCACCGCCGCCTGTCGATTCTGGTCCCTCAGACCACAGTCACTCACCCACTACCATCACGAGTGTTCAAGAAAACAAATTTAATATTTTCTAATTATTAATTTCAAAACATCATAATTAAAAAAATTACTAAGATTATACAAAAACAAAACGATGATTAGGATTGTGTAACCATATAATTAAGCCGATCGATATCACACACGTTACAAATGAGACATTTTGGAGCACAAATAGAACAGAAAATAGATAAGCATGCAACATGAAAAATTAATATATGGAAATCAATAAATAACGAAAAAAAAAAGCATCAGTTATATCGGGTCACGGATGCCTACGCCCCACCTACCCCATCGGAAAAGAATCTCGCACTAAGAAGTGAGGGGCAAAATTGTAATAAAGATGAAAGTGGTACCCCTTACAGATTCACTCACCGACTGTCCGATCCGTGTTATTGACTCAGCCGAGTCGGAAGATCATCGTGAAGCGGTATCTCGACTCCGGTTCGGTACGCGACGAATCGATCCCGCTTTCTCCGCATTTCCGCCATCCCTCCGCGGCGAATCTCAAGTTTTTAATGCACAGGATTTTCCGGTTCAGGGGATTCCGGTTCATCGAACCGCATCTCTTCCGTTGCTCTCCCTTCCTCATCCTAATCTATACTGGTCCTGGGTCTCGTCTTCCTGCTGCTATAAATAAATTGGAGTCACTCCTTCGGATTTTCCCCTTTAATCTTCTTGATCCATGTTGGAAGGTGTTATTTCTGAGAGAAAGGAGAGATCTTTGGTGAGAAAGAGAGAATATGGGATCGCTAGCGCCGGAGCTAGGGCTTGATCTGAAATTATTTACTAAAAGAACGATTTTTAGCTGTTTGAAGGATGAGATTCCAGACGGCAGCCGTGCCTCCAAGCTGGAGGATTTCGCTCGGAGGCTTGAAGAGGAGAGGCGCAAGATCGAAGCTTTTAAGAGAGAACTCCCTCTATGTATGCTTCTGCTCGCCGATGGTACTTTCGATCTCAAACCATATTTATATTCAGTTCATTGTTCTTTTTTGTTGTTGAAAAATATATTTTTTTTCCTCATTTTGATGGTTGTGGAATTCGTGGGGTGTAGTGATCGGTGGGCTGAAACTGGAGATGGATCAATGCCAGAGCGGCAGCAGCGGTGATGACTGTGTTCTTGAGGAATTTATTCCCCTCGAAACCAGATCGGATGGATACAAGGAGGAGAAGAAAGTGATAAATTTGGAGGAGAAGAGTAAGGAGAAGATGGAGTGGATGAGCTCAGCTCAGCTCTGGAGCGATAACTTGAGTTATGAAAGCATCGATTGCAAGGAAGATTCCCAAGAGGTGCTCATCTAAGAACTGATCGTTTTTTTCTCCCCTCGTTTTCCTTCTTTGCTATTTCTGAGAAGAATTGGCTTTGTGTGTTTTTAGCAGAAGAAGGATGAAGGATCCCATAGTCGGAGGGACTGTGATGCCCTGTCTCTTGAATCCAAAAGTGGCGGCGCATTTCTACCGTTCACAGCCATGCCGGCGCCTAGGAAGGAAGAGGAGAATCTAAGCATCTCGTTGCCGGATCTTTCCTTCGTGCCCCTGCCAATCAAGGTTCCTTGCTCAGCTCCGATCGCCGTTACCACGGAAGAAGACAATCACAGCAGTGGCTTGAACTCGAAGGCAGTGACAATAGCATCCTCTTCCACTGGAAACAACCAGCTAGGCTTGATGCCACAGCAGCAGTATCAGCAGCATCCGCAGAGGAAAGCACGGCGGTGCTGGTCACCGGAGCTTCACCGGCGTTTCATCATTGCTCTTCAGCAACTCGGCGGTGCGCAAGGTTAGATTGGAAATTTGGAATGTTATGACAAATATGTTCATAAAGTGAAACGTAAAGGTGACTGAATTCGTTAAAAGTTTTTTACTTTGATGGGTAATGATCAAATAATAGTAATAATTTTAAGGCTCTTGGCTTGTGGTTTTTAGTGATGCTACTGTGATTGAATTGGAATCTGAAATTCAAGGGCGGTGATTGAATTCATACAGTATCCTACTTTAGTGTGTGATTATCATTATCTGAAAAAAAAAAAAAAAATATTGGGAGGGCTTATAGCGTGTAGCTTTTAGTCCTTCCTCTGTAATTGAATTAGAATTTTACATTTCTGGGATTCAAAGGAGCTAGGCAGCAAAACTAGACTAGATCTTTTGCTTATTCAGAAATTTAAAAGACTAAATCAAATTAAAGCAGCGTTGCCTTTTTTCTCTTGCAGTAGCAACTCCAAAACAGATCAGAGAACTGATGAAGGTTGATGGGCTGACTAATGATGAAGTGAAAAGTCACTTGCAGGTTAATTCAAAGTTTTTGATCTTAATTTTTAATCTTAGTAAATCACTACTAATCTTTTGTTTCCTAACCTACTTTCCTGTGATCCATTCTCCTTTGGTTCAGAAATATCGATTACATACTCGAAGAGTGCCAACTTCTGCAGCAAATCAAGTAAATAGGCCTGTAGTCATGGTGGGAGGCCTGTGGGTTTCTCAGGATCATTGCTCAACCTCCCAGCAGAATGCCTCACAGTCTAGATCACCACAAGGCCCCCTTCAGTTAACTTGTACTGCACAGGCTCTATCTGTGACTGGTGGAGACAGCTGCGACGATGATGGAAAATCAGAAAGCTATAGCTGGAAATGATCTGAATTCATCTATGCCGATGCTCCAGATGCATGGCTACATGTCAAAGCAAAGATCTTGCGAAGTTGACGCTCACATTGAAGATAAAGCTGTATAGAATGATTCAGAATTTTGCTGATATGATAGCCGGGTGAAAACGATGACTCCATTATCATAACATAATAATATTGATGTTTGAATTCATAAAAAGCTGGAATATTTACACCAAGGAGAAGAGATTTGGAGCTGTTCGCCTCAAGTTTTGGCTAGAAACTCAGATTTACACCCACTGTCTTCAATTTTCTTATAGTATTATGCTTATTTATGTGATATCTACGGGACAAACATTTTGTTTTCCCTGAGGCGGAGATATATATTACTGGTTTTGAGCATGCTTCTCTTGTTTTGGATTCTTATCCAAGTCTTATCTGTTTAAACTTCCTTTCTGATCCTTTATCTTATTGTATATGATCTGATAAAAGATTCACAGCACTGTTATTTTGAGTCTTCATTTAATAAATTATTCACATTCTGCTAGAATTTAAGGTTTTATTTGGGACGGCTTTCTTACTGCTTCTTAAAACAGCTGTTTAGTATAAAAATGTAAATTTTTATATTAAAAAGTTGATTTAAGAAGCAGGAAGAAAGTCATCCCTTGAACTACCTCATTGCTATGCATGGCTTTGCACTCTCCCTTAATCACTAAGACATCCTGCACTTTTCCTTTGTTTATGAAGTTTGATTTTTCCAACAAAATGAACTCATCTTTGCCATGAGAATATATTCTAGTTGTGAATGGATATGCCTTTCTTTCATCTTATCCTCTCACATTGCTCTGAAATTATTTTGAAATATCAAAGAATCTCTTCTGACATCCATCCTTTCAACTTGTTTCTTGTAGGAAGGATTTGTTCATTTGTCTCAACCTTCCTTTTGGTTGGAATCATTCATCACTTACCTTCTGGCACAAATTGCCATTCCAAGGGGCTATTTGGTTGATTGAAAATCTGATTCCAAGTTTATGTTTTTGTGGCTCTGCTTGGTTAGATGATATTAGAGGGAATAAATAAGCAGTTTACTTTCAGAATTTCAAGTCCCTTTCTGTAGTGAAAAATAGATTGAAAAAATTATTGAAATATCATTATGACTCTTTTGTCTTATAATCACAAGAAACAAAAGCTCAATTTCTCAACCAACCAAGTGGATGACAATTAAATTCAGTTCGATGCCTTCATCATTTTTTTTTTTGACACAATTCCATCAAATCATATAGAGATTGCGTTCGGCTGTGATAAGCAGATTTTGGCAAATCCAAAGCAAAGGGAGGAAATGTTAGGCTTCGTTTGAGACGGTTTTCTTACTGCTTCTTAAAGCAATTTTTTAGTAAAAAAATATAAATTTTGTACTAAAAAACTATTTTAAGAAGCAGTAAGCGTCCTAAATGAAACCTAAGATGCCTTAATGCTTCATGGTTTATCCATCTGAAAAGTTATCAAACTGTGAGAGCTGGAACTCATAAGAGAACCAAACTCAATTGTTAACCTTTCTTTTGTGTTTGATTGATTCTTCTTTCTAAAAGGGCCAAAGCCTAACTGAGCTCTATAGCTGGACCCACTGTCACATATTTTCCATTGAGAAAGGTAGAAGCTATTAGTTAAATTTCCACTCATACAGCCTCATTATCTTCTTCAAGGAAAAGATCTGAGAGTTGAAGATACCTGCAACTAAGCTGGAGAGAGCACATTATGGAAAGTAGTGGGTGGGACAAAAGAGTCTCCATCACACTGATGGAGAATAGAAAGATAAGGTTTTTTTGGGTTAGATATACAGTGAGACCACATCAATGGCATGATCCTTCTAATAATGACTGGTTATTATTTAAATCTAAAAAAACCAACCAATAATGCGACTGTAATTTTGTTTTTTTTTTTGACAGATTAGAAGATTAAGCTGGTTGCAGCTTGTTCTGCAAGAATGGGTTGTTTGGTTAGGTGAAAATTTAATTTTTTTTTTTTTACTTTTAGAAATTAAGATAATCATAAACAGCACATACGGAAGATTCAAATCCAAAATTTCTTGATTAGTAGTCAAAGCTCTGAATATTTTGTTCAGAAATGACAATTTGTAGAAGTTGCTTTGAGGCCATTGAGGCATTGTGGCATTTTCTGTGCATATTGACAGATGTGGATAGGGATGAGAGATTTTAAGTTGAAGATCAAATATTCAATGAATTGTTGGCTTTGGATCCTAGAAATTATTATGTGTCGAGTCCAAACTGTTTGGATTTGTGAGGATACTCAATAAATATGCATTTTGTTTTATAAAATTGCATATTTACTGTGTATTTACTGTATAAGCTAACAAAATTTGGATGCAAGATACGTCCGGACTCTGTATGTAATAATCTCTCTTTGAATCGAGTTGGATCTTGCTAAATAATTTGAGCTGAGCAATGAGCCAATTTTTTGGCTTACTCTTATCTGCAATGGGCCCAAATTAAATTATATGTTTGAGATATCTTGAAAATATAAATTATATGTATATGTATGTGTATAATTTCCTTTTAATAGCAGCATATAAATTCATTTTATTATTTGAAGGGGAGTTGCATATTGAATATTTATTTTAAAATTTTTTGAATAGTATATATAAATTATTTTAATAAAAAAATTGCATCATTGGATTATCTAATAGTATCTCTTTATGCAAACGTATATCAAATGTACAATTTTTTTAATTATATATATCTTCATTGTTGGAATGATGATACTGCATAATTAAAAGTTGAAGACATTACTGCTTCTTAAAGCTGCTTTAGGGTTTGGTGTTGGCGTCCTCGGTGGTTGTTAGGGAAGTAATCTCGAGCCTGTTTTGTTTTCCTTCGGTTTTGGTGTTTCCTCATTTTGGTTTCACCCTTCTCCGGCATTCTTCGGAATGGCTCAGATTCATTTGGGTGACCCTGATTTTTTAGGGGGACTCGTCTCATTCGCACTCTTTTTTAGAAGCGCTTGTTGGATCCAACTCGTCTTGGTCTTTTTCGGCCCTGCGGTCCTCCACATTTCGTGGTTTACCTTCACTATGGATTTCCGACCAGGAAATTAACGAATTGGCCTCCCCTTTCAGTTTTCTCTTGTTGGTTTTTTCCCTACTAAGAGGTCATCTCTTTATTCTATTAGAAAGTTTTTCTTTAACCTTAAATTAAACGGTGATGTTTCGGTTACTTTGTAAGATCCTTCGCACATTTTGATAAAACTTGCGAAATATTTGGATTACTGTAGGGTGTTTTGCCATCGTTCCTATCTTGTTTTCAATTGTTATATGAAGCTCTCAAAATGGTCGCCATCCTTGGATGTTGGTGTCAAATCGCTTGTTATCCCGATTTGGGTTTCTTTCCCGTCTTTCCTGCTATTGCGTCCTCATTTATATAATCCTCGTATTCTTCATGCTTTGGGTTCTTTATTTGGCAAACCACTGAAAATTGATAAGGCTACCTCCGTGGGTTCCCGGCCATCTATGGCTCGTGTTCCTGTGGAGTTTGATATTACTAAATTCTATGGTTAGTCTCTAGGGTATGTCCAGGATGTTGCATTTGATGATTTTCCCCCCTTTTGTGCTTCCTGCAAGAGCATTGGGCATTTAGCTGGGAAATGTCGTCCCCTCTCCTCTAATGAACCGTCTATTGCTAAACATGTTCCTAATGTTGTTGAGCAGGAGTTGGGGGATGTTTTGGTTATTGCATGGGCTAATTCTTTTGTTCTTGTTCTATCTCTTATTGTGGTTCCGAATGTTATTCCTATTTTGGTTAGTTCATCTCCCCTACCCCTTTTTTGTTGTTACCTTATGTGGGGTATTTTTGAATGAGGTGATTGCGGTTGATTGTGGCCCTGTAACTTTGGGTGTTGGTGCTTTAAGTTGTGTTGACAATTTGGTTGGTAAGGAGGTTGGTCTCGAGGGAAGTCCACCTGTTAATTATATTCCTAGTTTAGTCCAGGTGCCAAGTTCTCAATTCCCTCGGGTTTGTGTTAGTGATGTTGGTGCTGTTAACAGAGGTGTTAATTCTAAACTTAATTTATCTAGTGCGATTTCTGGGCCTGTTCCGTGTGGTTTGGCTTTGGCTGATGGTCTTGGTGAGCAGTCTTCTTTGTCTGATTCACCCCTGCGTGAATTGTCTGGCTGTGTTGTACCTTCCCATATTCGGGATGATGCCTCTTCTATTAAGTTGGTGTTAGATAACCAGGTTCTTGCTCAACCTAAGTTGGTTTCTTCTAAAAGCTCAAAGGATAATATTGATGTTGTTAATGTCCCGATATCGATTTTATCTGATGTTGAAATGAAAGAGCATGTGGCGATGTCTGGGAAAAAATCAGTTCTGGCTCAATCTGATTGGTTAATTTTAGAGGATTCATTTTCGTCTTGTGGGGATGAATCTGACTTTCATGATTGTGAGAAGGATAGCTATGTTGTTCGTAATGTTATTAATGTGAGTGGTTATAAGCTTAGAAGGAAAGGTAAAAAGAAGTAGGTTTATGATTTGGCTCGTGCTTTTTCGTGGACGGATTTCGATGGTTTGATGGACAATGATGAGGAGGCCCCTGCTGCCCCTATTTGACTGAGCTGGTTGGCAACCTGGGTGTCTCGACGCTGGCTTTTGGATCATTTCTTTATCACCAACGGATGGTCCATGCTTGGCTAATAGGCTGGTGATGAGGACATCCATTCCTGAGTCCCCCTTTTCTGATTTATCTTCTTATTTTGGATTTTTGGGGTTCACTTATATGTATCCTAGATTGTTAGGGTTAGCTCTTATAACACTATTACTTTTTATCAATAATTTTTTTTTTGTTAAAAAAAAATACTGAAGATATGTGCATCAAACAACATTATTGAATTTAGGATCTATTTGGAATAGTTTTCTCACAGTTTTGCTTTTAAGGCCGCAATCACAATTCTGTTTAGCTATTACTTCTTTGTTAATTTTAGAACATTTTTGTGCTAGGAATTTGTTTTTACAGTAGCTTTTGAATAAATTATTTTCATTATAATAGTTTTACAACCACATTTACAAAGCTAAAGCCATTCCAAATAAATCCTTAATCGGATAGTGCTATTATTCCTCTGCACTCATTTTTTTTTTTTTTTACTTTTATAACTTCCAAGAAAAAAAAAACCATTTGATTAAATTTAACAATGTTATTTTGCATACATAATACCATATATATTTTTGTGATATCCCAATCAAGTCACATCTCTCAGAGTCTATTTTAGATAGTTGCAGTTTTATAAAGTTGATTATAAAGTTAATGTTTGGAGAATAACTTAGCTAATTTCATTGTAAGAAGTAACTTTCTTTTATAAAATTTTTTTAAAAGCTATGAAAAAGCTACACGAAAGTAGTAGCCAAATGAAATTATTATAGTTGTTTGAAAAGAAAAGTAGCAAAAAAGTTATCCCAAATAGACCCTTAGTTTAGATAATACACCTCTAATATGTGATAGATTTTGTTATGAAAAATTTAATAGAATATAAAGCAAAAAAAAGATCAAATAAGCACCCAAAATAATACATTTTTAATTTTTTTTTAAAGAAAGGTTCATTATTAATTTGCCAAAATAATGATTGATGATGGAAAATATACCCCAAAAAAAAATTTATTGTAGTTTGAAATATTGGTAAAATTAGAAAAATTTTGATACTAACCACACATAGTGGGGTTTACTTAATAGTATCCTATAGTTGTAGCGCATGTGTGAGGGAGGAACTTGTATTTGGTCCGGTGACCGGACGTAGCTCTACGTTCGGTCACAACTGAGATCGCGCCACGTCGCAGGCACAAAACCGCGGACTCGACCCGGCGAATAGTGGGTATGTCGCTCGTGCATATTTTAAATCCATGACAACCCGATATTACTAGGTATTGCTCGGTATTGCTAGGTATTGGTCGATTTTGCTCGACAATAACGAAAAATACCATTATGTGAAGACAAACACCGAGTAATACCGAGTTTTTCTAGAAAAACTCGGTATTGCTCGGTATTGGTCTTCACAGAGCGGTATTTCTCGTTATTGTCAAACAATGCCTAGCAATACCGAGCAATACCTAGCAATACCGAGCAAATACTGAGTAATACCTAGCAATACGCGAACATAGCAATCCCGGGTTCCAGTCCGGGTCAAGTCGTCAGGCCGCGCAATAAAGAATGAGAGCACGTGGCGACATGTTATTGGCGGCCGAACGTAGAGCTACGTCAGGTCAGAGGACGTAATAATTGTTCATGAGGGAGAGTCTTACTTCCTATTTAAGCCGTTACTTTACGAACATGATTCGTAACCTAATGGTTAAATATAGTTTTTTTTTTTTTTTTCAAATCACTTATTCAAGTCATATCTCCTCAAGTTTGAGTTTGGTTCACCACATCATGATTCATTTACAAAAGTAATAATGTAGAATATAATTTGATCTTAAATTTTAAGAACTTTTTACAAAGGCATAAAGTAGTTTGAAAAAAAATTAAGATTTATTTTCTTCTCAAAATAAGCCAAAGTGCAGGACAAGTTAGTTCATTTTAATGGGAGGACAAGTTCAAGACAAGTTGACCATTTGCCTAAATTGGGCCATTTTTGTGGGAGTAGATAAATTGGGCCATTTTGTGGGCCGAGTTCGATTTATATTGCCTATGATAGAAATCACCAAAGAAATTTGCCAGAATTGCTTTCGCCCCAACTATAAAGAGTAGTCGGCCAAATTTTAAATTAGGTATGTTGTATTTTAATTTATGTTTTTAAATGTAATATTTATATAATATAAACATGAATTAAAATTAATTATTGTATTTCAAACCTTACATCTGCAAAGGACAAATTTAAATTCCTATGAGGGATTTAAAGTATTATTAATTTTTATTTTTTTATTTTTTACATATAATAATAATAATAATAATAGAAATTTTTTAAATTTTTTATAAAGCAATTTACTTATATTTTGAGTAAAAAATATAAATTGATATATAAATAAACGAAAATGAAGCTTACATAATCAAAATAACAATAGAATTTTGATAGACAAGAGTTGAGCTTATGTATGATAAATAAATATCATCAAAGTTCACTGAATAAAATTTATTTTTAGAATTAAATTATGATTATTTCCAAATAGTTATGTTAAATTGATTTTAACTTGTGAATTATATAAGAGTTAATCATATTGAACCATCTCAAAAATAGATCATTAACTTACTAATTTATTTATTGCCTTTAGGTTAAAGCACAATGTATATTGAAAATTATAAAGCATAATATATTTAGCTCTATGTCCTAATTTGCATTAATATGAATGTGAACCTAATTTGTTGAGAAAAGCATCAAAACTTTTTTTTTTTTGTAAAGAAAAGGAAAAAAAAAAACATAATTTGTTGAGATAATATCATACATAAGTGTTGCGTGCTAGAATATATGCGGCGGTAGAGTTTGTAAATTTGCGTCCTAGCATTGTACAAGTATTCAGCACACAAGCAGAAAAGAGAAGTGAACACCAAGGTTTTTACGTGGAAAACCCGAAAGAGGGAAAAAACCACGGGGCCTCGCCCAGTTGCAAAGTTCCACTAGTATTTGTTTGAAGTACAAAGGTTGATCCGTCTTACAAATCAAGACGATCGATTTACAATCAACTTCTCACAAAGTTACAAAGTTCTGCAAATTCCCGGCATTTCCCGAAAATCCGGCAGAGTTCCGGCGTCTTCAGGCTGCAGGAAGAGCTCCGACGGTGGTCAAGGAGGAGCTTCTTTCTTCTCTTCCTTCTTCTCTCTCTTCACTTGATTCCCCTTTGTGTAGAATAAGGTCTCTATTTATAGTTTTTCTATAGGTGTGAGATCATGGGCGAATAAGGGAGTGGTTTGAATGATGGCCGATATTGAACCCTTCGATCATGCACCGTTCGTTGGACATTTGGAGGCCTTAATGATGTCGGAATTCGGCGATCTTGGGCTCGTTGGATTCGTCTCGTTGAGCTGCTCGATTCGAGCATAAGCTCGTTAAAATAGGAGACGGTTTGGTAATTCAAATTGTGGTTTGAACCTTCCAACAGCGCTTCGGGTGCTTGATTTGGGCTCATTTGGACTCGGATTTAGTTGAACTTGGTGTCGTTGGGTTTGTATTTCCGAGACGCTCAGTTTGACAGTAAGCTTGCTGAAATCGAAGTTCGGGTGCTCCCTGAATTAATTTTTGAAGTTTTTGGCCTGATTTTGCATCAAGATTCGTGCCCGATCAAGATAGTTTTTTGAGTATGTATCAATAAGTTATATAAGATATGATTTATATGATATAATACATGAATATGATGCAAGCCAACATTGATACAAATATGTGATACACCATACCTGATATATGAGATTAATTTATACATACAACTTAAATAATATGATATTACATATGAATGATAATCATGATGTTGACTAACATTGATAAATAATAGATCTAAGATGCAATTGCATTGCTTCATTAATTCATATAATAGTCTTTCGATAGCCCATTTCATATGATGGGATAGAAGTGAGTTAATGATTATTGCTCATTATTTTCATGATTATGATTCATAATGATCACAATTGTTTATGCCAACATATTCTTATGCACGTTAATTTATGATAAATAAGATTTATTGTTGATTTAAATGATTATATGCATATTGTTATGCTTTCCATATATTTGATGCAGTGGTAGGTTTGATTGACATATCGGGCTTCTTCTCATTATGTAGTTTTTCGTGATTTTCGGAAATGATAAGAATTGCTAGTGTGAGACAAATCCAGTTCTAGTCTAAGGTTTTTTTTTTCATTCATTATTTTATAATCAAGAATGCATTAAGATAGATTGATTTATATATATATATATATATATATATATATATATATATATATAAAGAAGATGAGCTGAAATATAATTTTTGTTGTATATATTATCTTTATAAAAATAATTATTAGTGGCTCTAGTAGATAACTAAAAGATTTAAAATAGCTAGTTCTTTCAAATTAAATTCTAGGGTGCGACAGAATGGTATCAAAATAATAGTTGGTGGATGAATTGAATTGGAATCAGAGTCGTAGCAGTTGATTTGAGAGGGGTAAGATATAGACAGTGTTAAGATGCATTTTCTTTGCATTCATGATATGCATATGTGTAAGAATATTACAATTTGTTAGGAAAGAGAACCATACGTACAAGTGTCAAATGAATCCTTCATGTCAAATGAATATGAATGATGAATGTGTCAAATGATTAGAGTGCAGTAGCAGCTCCAACGAGTTTTGAGAGCATGATGTTTTCTATCAGTCTAATATCCTAGTTAATAAACAAAGCCTGAAGTAAACAAGCTCAGAATAAGAAAAATGAGGAAGATATGAATCTCTAAATATTGCACAAGTTAAAGCTCTCGTTGCTCAAGGGAGTCGTAGAGCCACACGCAATAGAAAATTGATTATTAAGAATTGAAAAGATAATTAACAACATGCACCGTTTGGAGAATAAGAACATTCCCTTGACAAAGTTTATATTTGAAGGTGAAGTCAAAAGATGGTGGATTGGGAAATAGAGAAATTTCAAGGCAAGTTGAACTCTCCATTTAAGTGGAAAGAATTTGTCGGTGCATTCAAGGATTGATTCATACCTCATTAGTATGACAACAAATGCATGAGGTTTTCATGCTGTTAAAGCGCGCAAGGGAATGTGACAAAGAAGTAATATGAAGTGGAGTTCAAGCATTGGCCAGGTATGCTCCTCAAATAATTAATACACGAGAGGTCTTAGAGATTAGTCGAGACACCCACTAGTGCCTATATGGATTATAAAGTCTTTAGAGTAGGTGGAAAGGTCAAGACTGGTAGAGATTGATTTGACAATTGTTCAGTTCAAACAAGATATGACTAGGAAAAGAGTGGGTGAAGACATGAGCATGGGAAGTGTTAGCAAGAAGAAGAGCACGCCGGTATATTGATTTTAGGTCAGGATCTATGACATCTAACGGTAGCAACTCAAAGTGTATTCATTGTGGAAAGAGGCATTCATGTTAGTGTTACCTGTTTATTGGATAATGTTTTAGATGTGGACAACACGGACATAGGATTATAGATTGTCCTCAGAGAGTATTGGGACGAAGATCGCTATCTTGATTAGAGCAGTCAAGACAAGTTTGCAAATGGAGGACTATATAGGATCCAGGATATCTGTTGAAAGTTTTGTAAATAAAGGTGATAAAAGAAGCATAAGTAGGGATCATCCTACAAAAATGACAGCTCATGTTCAGACAAGAGTATACAATCTATTTACATCCAATTAGATCTTATTTTTTGCTGCCTATTTTTCCAATTAGTTCTTATTGCATTGCAATGAAATCCATTTGCCTCTGAAGCTTCTTTGCCCAGAGAATGTAAAAAATGTGTATAAGATCTGAGAAACAAACCTGTAAAGTCGGACTGACATTTATTAGAAAATCATAAACTTTAACGGCCTTGGAATATAAAGGACTGGTTTGTAAGGTTTCCCATTATTGCGTCCTGGAGTACTCGCGGCGGTAGAGAAATATATAGTTTAACATCTTAGCATTGTACGAAAATCCAACACACAATCAGATAAGTGAGAGAGGGTGTAGCATTTATAAGAGACAGCGGAGTTTTTACGTGGAAACCCCTAAAAAGAGGGAAAAATCACAGGGCTTTGCCCAGTTGGAATGAATCCACTAGTATTTATAGTCGATTACAAATGAGGCCCTTCTTAGGGAGAAGTCATTGGTTTGATGTTACAAATGTACGTCATATAGAGTGCATTACATGGTGGGAGTTACAATAATCAACATAGACATGTTTGTTTGGTTGGAAGGGTTTAGGCGACGGAGGTTAGAAGGATTGTAGTCGTCAAGAGACTGGTGTCAGAAAGATCGTTGTAGTAGGGCAGTACTCTAGTAGATCTATGGTCATCAGGTGGTAGCCCAGCAGAAGGTCGGGCCTCAGGTGGTGTCCTGGTGGAGCACAGGGCCTTAAGTGGTAATCCGGCGGAAGTCCAGACCTCAGGTAGCAGCCTAGTGGAGCACAGGGACTTAAGTGGTGGTCCGGAAGAAGTTCGGGCATCAGGTGGTGGTCGGGTGGAGTCCGGGCCTCAGGTGGTTGTCCGGTGGAGCACAAGGCCTTAAGTGGTAGTCCGAAAGAAGTCTGAGCCTCAGGTGATGGTTCGGCGGAGCAACGGTGTCAGGCGGTGGTCTGACAGAGGTGAAGGCCTCAAGTAGTGGTCCAGCGGAAGTCCGACAGTGGCTGAGGAAGGTGAGGGCCTCAAGTGATAGTCCGGCGGAACAACGGCGTCAGGCTGTGGTCCGGCGGAACAACGGCGTCAGGCTGTGGTCCGGCTGAGGTGATGGCCTAAAGTGGTGGTCCGGCGGACCAATGGCGTCAGGTGGTGGTCCGGCAAAGCACGGGACGTCAGGTGGTGGTCTAGCGGTACAACGACGTTAAGCGGTGGTCCAACGGAGCACAGGGCATCAGGTGGTGGTTTGGCGGAGCAACGGCGTTAGGCGGTGGTCCGGCGAAGCACAGGACGTCAGGTGGTGGTCCGACGGAGCAACGGCGTCAGGTGGTGCTCCGACGGACGTCCGGCGTTGGTGGAGCAGTGGTGGTTCGTCGGAACTCCGACGGTGGTCGAGGAGGCAAGGAAGCAAGAGCGAATTCTATAAACCAAGTCAGAAAACGTCCTGATTATTTTCTATTCGATATAAAACCGCGTAGTAACCAATTCCGACGGAAGAAAATTCGTAGAATTCAGTCAAATCGTGTACAATAATCATATCTATAACATATCAGAAGTTGTGCGGTGAAAGTTGTGTCAATATCAAATCACGTCGAAAAGTTGACTACGAAAATACAAAACAATCACAACTCGGTCAAAACTCAACATCTTTGAAAACAGAAATAGGGTTCGGAGTCCTTACCCGAGTCTTCACTTTTCCCAACAGCAGCGTCGGACGAATAAGCGCTCCGCGGTCTCCGAAAACCAGCTTCTCTTTTTCCTTTTCTCTTTCTCTCTTCTCTCAGAATTTCTCTCTCTTCTAATATCTCATTTCCATATATATCCAGACTGATCGTCCTGGACGATCGAGCTTGTACCGGACGATCCATGAAGAGAGAATTTCGTCCGACGAAAATCACATATCGTCCCTGGCGAAGGGTTTCACTGACTTATTTTCGTCCAGACGATCCTGATTTCGTCCAGACGAACCATTCAGCCAAACATGATTTTTCTACACACCTGCACCGATCGTCCCGGACGATCCAACCTCGTCCCGGACGAACCTGAAGTAAAAGCTGATATTACACTTTTTGTATATCGTTGCCGTGCGGGTGTGCACATTTTGACTATAGTTTGAAGATTTTTGTCCGGATATTTTTGCTTCGACTGTGTTTTTAGTCGAATGGTTTTTCTGTGAACTTGGAAATTCTCTGTGCGGTAGAATAAATGTTCTGAAATGTTGATATCTATATTCTGTGCGAATTTGGTGAATTTTGATTTTCAGGAAAATTGTTAAATTCGTACACTGCCGTTGTGCTGCCCGATTTTTGAGTTATTCCTGATTTGTCCGGATTTTCTCTGAAATGAAATGCTATGTGTATAAGCTATAAAAGGGAGTTATAAGGGGCCTGAATCCTATGAGATTCAGTTAGTGAAACGGGAAATCTGCAATGAGATCAATCTGATATCTGTTCTGTTCCGGATCGATGAATTCTGTTTTGGTGCTATAAGCACATCTGGTTTGGTGCCGTGAGCACAAAGGGAGACATAAGGGGCCTGAATCCCATGAGTTCTAGTCAGTGTCTGGGAGGGAGGCATAAGGGGCCGGAATCCGTAGAGATTCCGTCAGTGTCGGGCATTTAGCTATATGTATCTGTACTATTTTCTGTATCTGTTCTGTTCTGTACGAAATTGTGATTATGATATAAGTGATCCGTACGATTCTGATTTCTGATTCTGACTCTGTTGATTTGTTCTGTTCTGATACGATCTGTACGATCTATGATGTGATTTGATATCTGTCCGTAATGTTTGATTTCTGTCTCTGTTCGATTCTGATCTTGATTTCTATCCGATGAATTTGGTTTTGTTTTCTGGAATTTTGATTGGAGGTTTGTTGCTTTGCTGAGCTGTTGAGCTCACCCTTGCTTTCTGGTGGTTTTCAGGTTCTGGGAAGGGCAAGGAAGTCCAGGATTATATTTCAGAGTCTGATCAGATTAGGTACTTTTGTACTTTTGATTTTTTGTACAGTCATGGCTTTCCTGTTCTGTCTTTCTTTCGTTGAAAGCCTTGTACTGTTCTGTAGATGATTATTTTGAGGAAATGAATTCAGATAGATGTTTTGTTCCGCTGCATTTGATGTTTTTAGTAGCTCTGTTGTTCTGTGTGCTTCGTTGAGTTAAGAATTTGGAAGATCAGTTCGTAACCTAATCCAAACCAGATCCTGGTTAAGAAAGGTCTCTCGTCGCGATCCGGCTCGGGCGGGATCCGTCCCGTCGGGTCGGGTCGTGACTGCTACGTCGTTTGAGAAGATCAATTTGATAAGAGAAAGATTGAGAGCCGCTCAAGATCGTCAGCAGAAGTATTACAATCAGAAGCACAGATTTGTTGAGTTTCAGGTCGGTGACTTTGTGTATGTCAAAGTCAGTCCGATGAAGGGTGTGAGCAGATTTGGTCAGGTGAGTAAGCTTAGTCCGAGATATGTTGGACCTTTTGAAGTTTTGGAAAGAATTGGAAAAGCTGCTTACAAGTTATTACTTTCTGAATCTATGCCTGATGTGCATAATGTGTTTCATGTATCCACTCTGAGGAGGTGGGTTTCAGACTCTGGGAAGAAGTTGTCTGCTGATGAAGTTGAGATTCAGGAGAATCTGGTGTACAAGGAAGAGCCAGAGCTTATTTTGGCGTACGACGTCCGAAAGTTAAGAAATAAAGAGATTCCGATGGTTAAAGTCCAGTGGAAGCACCGGACTGCACGGGAAGCAACTTGGGAGAAGGAGTCTGATATGAGACGGTCGTACCCGTACTTGTTTTGACGGAGGTTGGATTGGATAATGTCGAGGACGACATTTTTTTTAAGTTGGGGAGATTGTAATATCAGTTTTTGCTCCAGGTTCGTCCGGGACGAAGTTGGATCGTCCGGGACGATCGGTACAGGTTGTGCAGAAAATCATGTTTGGCTGTATGGTTCGTCTGGACGAAATTGGGATCGTCTGGACGAAAATAAGTCAGTGAACCCTTCGCCAGGGACGATATGTAATTTTTCGTCTGGACGAAATTCTTCTCTTCATGGATCGTCTGGTACGAAGCTCGATCGTCCAGGACGATCAGTCTGGATATATATAGAAATGAGATATTTTGAAGAGAGAGAAAAAGCTGAGGAGAGAGAAAAACGAAGGAAAAAGTGGAAAAGCGGATTTTCGGGCGACGCCGAGCTGTTTTCGTCCGAGGAGACTGTTGAGGAAATTGCTGTGCACGAGGTAAGGCACAATCCGACTTTCAAAATTTTCAGAACCGTCGTGTTTGGCGGTATTTTCTGTCCGGATTTTGTTTCCGTTAGCGATTTTCGTCCGTATCTTTTGAACGGTTCAGTTTTTACCGCGTAACTTTTTGTGAAGCCCCAAGATCTAACTTGGAAAGAATGTCAATCGATTTCACAACAATTTACCAGAGTTATCTATAAACCTTCAGTAAGCAATCTATCAAACATCTATAAAATTTAAACATCAATATTCAAGTCGATTCACATCTCAAAACATCATATACAATACTCAGGAACTAAACTATCAATACAAGTAGAGAAATTTATCCTGTCCTGAGTACAAAAGAATCATCTATCGATCAAAAGAAACTAAAACCTGACGATCTGGATCAATTCCTATCTCCTGCTCCCGAGCCCTGACCTGAAAATATCAACCACATATAATGAGCTTTACAAAGCCCAGCAGGTCACCTAATACCTATAACTGAAATCAAAGCACGGCGATGCTATCAATATGCATGTCAATCTATCAATCTGAATCAGTCAATGGTCAATGAGTCTATGCAGTGGAAATCAAATCAGTAATCGATGCAATCCGAAAATCAATAGTCAATAAAACCAGTCAATGCAGCGGCAGGCAAATCAATCATTTCAATTCAATCAATCAATCAATATACGTCACTCCAATCAATACGGTCAAATCAATACGATCTATTTAATGAAATCAATCGAGGAAAGCAATACGATAAATTTCGATCCATTCTGACAAGAAGTCTATACAACAGTCAATACGGTGTAGAACAGTAGCAACAGCGAGTCTATAAAATCTATAGGCAGCAATATCAATGAATCGGTAGGCAGTAGTCCAAATCCATGCTATCAATGCAGTATCTATATCTATCAATGTCTATATCAATGCTCAGTAGTATCAATGTTCAATAGTCAATCGATGAAATCAGTGAAATCGTACGATACAGTAATTCTGATCAAATCAACAACGTAGAAATCGATAAAGCAATAGATCCGTGAGTCAATACAGTAAACATGCATTTCAATACTATATACTGAACAAGTACAAACTACTGGCTATGTTGCTGTTGTAGATTCTATATTGCTGTTGTAGATTCGTACATTGGTTCTATCAATAAGAGTCGTCACTCTTTTCGCCCGTCGGCATATCAATAAACTCCTTATGTCTCCCTTCAATAATCAATAATCAATGTTTAAAGGAAAGCCCGTCGGCCCACCATCCTGTACAGGTATCAATATCAATCTCCAACCAATGTTCAACCAGGTTCCACTTGCGATCAGTATCAATAGTCAATTCAATCAATAAGCAATTCAATAGTCAATATTAAAGCAATCATATCAATAATCATATTCATATCGATTCAATCTATCAATTCCAGACAATTCAGAAATCATACGAAAATCGGGCAGAATAACGGTAGTCTATCGAATTTACACAAAAATCCTGCGAAAGACACAAATTCCAAATCTTTCCAAATTACAGACGAAGATCCACGGCATCAATACGAGACTATCATTCTATAGAAACCAAGTCAGAAAACGTCCTGATAATTTTCTATTCGATAAAAACCGCGTAGAACCAATTCCGACCGGAAGAAAATTCGTAGAATACAGTCAAATCGTGTACAATAATCATATCTATAACATATCAGAAGTTGTGCGGTGAAAGTTGTGTCAATATCAAATCACGTCGAAAAGTTGACTACGAAAATACAAAACAAATCACAACTCGGTCAAAACTCAACATCTTTGAAAACAGAAATAGGGTTCGGAGTCCTTACCACGAGATCTTCACTTTTCCCAACAGCAGCGTCGGACGAAAAGCGCTCCGCGGTCTCCGAAAACCAGCTTTCCTCTTTTTCCTTTTCTCTTTCTCTCTCCTCAGAATTTCTCTCTCTTCAAAATATCTCATTTCCATATATATCCAGACTGATCGTCCTGGACGATCGAGCTTCGTACCGGACGATCCATGAAGAGAAGAATTTCGTCCAGACGAAAAATCACATATCGTCCCTGGCGAAGGGTTCACTGACTTATTTTCGTCCAGACGATCCTGATTTCGTCCAGACGAACCATACAGCCAAACATGATTTTTCTACACAACCTGCACCGATCGTCCCGGACGATCCAACCTCGTCCCGGACGAACCTGAAGTAAAAGCTGATATTACACTTTTTGTATATCGTTGCCGTGCCGGGTGTGCACATTTTGACTATAGTTTGAAGATTTTTGTCCGGATATTTTTGCTTCGACTGTGTTTTTAGTCGACTGGATTTTTCTGTGAACTTGGAAATTCTCTGTGCGGTAGAATAAATGTTCTGAAATGTTGATATCTATATTCTGTGCGAATTTGGTGAATTTTGATTTTCAGGAAAATTGTGTAAATTCGTACACTGCCGTTGTGCTGCCCGATTTTTGAGTAATTCCTGATTTGTCCGGATTTTCTCTGAAATGAAATGCTATGTGTATAAGCTATAAAAAGGGAGTTATAAGGGGCCTGAATCCTATGAGATTCAGTTAGTGAAACGGGAAATCTGCAATGAGATCAAATCTGATATCTGTTCTGTTCCGGATCCGATGAATTCTGTTTTGGTGCTATAAGCACATCTGTTTTGGTGCCGTGAGCACAAAGGGAGACATAAGGGGCCTGAATCCCATGAGATTCAGTCAGTGTCTGGGAAGGGAGGCATAAGGGGCCGGAATCCGTAGAGATTCCGTCAGTGTCAGGGCATTTAGCTATATGTATCTGTACTATTTTCTGTATCTGTTCTGTTCTGTACGAAATTGTGATTATGATATAATGTGATCCGTACGATTCTGATTTCTGATTCTGACTCTGTTGATTTGTTCTGTTCTGATACGATCTGTACGACTCTGATGTGATTTGATATCTGTCCGTAAGTTTTGATTTCTGACTCTGTTCCGATTTCTGATCTGATTTCTATCCGATGAATTTGGTTTTGTTTTCTGAGAATTTTGATTGGAGGTTTGTTGCTTTGCTGAGCTGTTGAGCTCACCCTTGCTTTCTGGTGGTTTTCAGGTTCTGGGAAGGGCAAGGAAGTCCAGGATTATATTTCAGAGTCTGATCAGATTAGGTACTTTTGTACTTTTGATTTTTGTACAGTCATGGCTTTCCTGTTCTGTCTTTCTTTCCGTTGAAAGCCTTGTACTGTTCTGTAGATGATTATTTTGAGGAAATGAATTCAGATAGATGTTTTGTTCCGCTGCATTTGATGTTTTTAGTAGCTCTGTTGTTCTGTGTGCTTCTGTTGAGTTAAGAATTTGGAAGATCAGTTCAGTAACCTAATCCAAAGCCAGATCCTGGTTAAGAAAGGTCTCACGTCGCGATCCGGCTCGGGCGGGATCCGTCCCCGTCGGGTCGGGTCGTGACAGCAACGACGTTAGGCGGTGGTCCGGCGAAGCTCAGGGCATCAGGTGGTGGTCCGACGGAGCAACAGCGTCAGGTGGTGGTTCGATGGACGTCCGGCGTTGGTGGAGCAGTGGTGGTTCGTTGGAACTCCGGTAGTGGCCGAGGAGGCAAGGAAGCAAGAGCGATCTCCGAACTCTATCTTTTTTCCTTAGGCTTAGGGAGGTCCTTTTTCAAGAGGAGAGGGAGCTCTATTTATAGATTTTGGGAATGGCATGACCCGTAAATAGGTGAGAGATCAAGGGTAAATGGGGAGTGGTCGGATGAACGACAGATGTTAAATCCCTTGATCATTCACCGTTCTTTAGACATTTGAAGAACTTAATGATGTCGGAATTCGGCGATCTTGGGCTTGTTGAATTCGTCTCGTCGAGCCACTCGATTCAAGTATAAGCTTGTTATGTTTGGAAACCATTTGGTAATCCAAATTGTGGTTTGAACCTTCCAACAGCGCTTCAGGTCCTTGATTTGGATGCATTTAGGCTCGAATTGAGTTGAATTTGGTGTCGTTGGGTTCGTATTTCCGAGACACTCAGTTCGACTGTAAGTTTGCTGAAATCAGAGTTCGGATTGTCTCCGAATTAATTTTTGAAGTTTCCAATTTGATTATTCATCGAGATACGCGCCCCATTAAGATAATTTTTTGAATACGTATCACCCATTTTTCCCAGATTTTTTAAGGCTAAATATTTGCAGCTATGAGAGGCATCTCCTTATTGAACAGTAGCATCTGCTTCAGTTCCTGCCTTCAATTGGCTACCAAACAGCTCCTTAACCAAAGAGAAAGCTCATCATCTGCAATCTTTTAGGTAGGATTAATTGTGATCTTAGATGCTAATCATTTTCTAGATCTGCTAACTTTAATAACAAACAGAATGTTACTTTTGTTCTAAGAAAATATGTTCATTAATTTATTCAAGAGTGCACTTTTCATTTGGAAATATATCTTATATCATCACTGTTTGAACGGTAGCAATGTTGATCTTGTTGATTTAAAATCTCTTAAAACAGTTTATTCAAACCAGTTTGTCTTACATGTCCTCCACTAAAGGAACTGTGACTTTGAATTTGTTTAAAGGTTTCGAACAATTATTACGTCCTCGGACCGGACGTACCTCTACGTCCGGTCGGAAGCAAATTCCCACCAAAATATAAGTTGTACCGAGCAATATCAAACAATAACGAAGAATATCATCATTTGAAGACCCAATATTGAGTTATACCGGGCTTTACCGAGCAAATACCGAGTTATACAAAAGTTGTACCGAGTTTTTCCCAGAAAAACTCGGTACAACTCGGTATTTCTCGGTACAGCTCGGTATAACTCGGTATTGGTCTTCAGAGAACGGTCTTCCTCATTATTATCAAATAATACCTAGTTGTACCGAGCAAATACCTAATTTTTTGACGAAAAATTACCTCCGACCGGACCTTCCTCTACGTCCTTGCACCGGACGTAATAAAAGTTCAAAGGTTCCACACTACGTAGCAGGCAAGCCACTTTTGGAAATGATGCCGTTGTTTTTTTTTTTAGAATTTTTTTTTCTTCCATGGATATATATGGCAGGCACTTTAAAGCTTGCATATGCTAGTTGTCATGCCTTCTTTATGTTTTAATTATCTCTTTTTTTATTTTTAAAGTTACATTATGTTAAAGCTCGTTTATTATTATTTTCTCTTAGGAGCTGTTCGTTTAGAAGTCAAGTGAGCAAAAAGTAAAAGTAAATGCTAAGTCTTTTGAGAAATTTGGTGTTTCATTTGATGAAAATCAAATCCAAGCAAAGTGAATGCATTGTTTTCCATTCAAGTTCATATTTGAGGTAAACCGTTTTGGCCCAATTTTGAGTGAGAACTAATTACACAGCTCTAAAGCTTGCTTGAGCACCGCCACCTTGTTGTTAGTTGCCACCCACTACCATCCACCAACCACCACTGCCGCCCTCCAACGTCGACCGCTGGTCATCAGCCATCACGGACCATTCCGAGCACCCTTTTACACTTTACATTGTATTCACTTTATTTCAAATAAAAAAAAAATAAGTAAAGTCTTGCATTCCTTTTATATGCATCCAAACAACTACAAACTATTACCTTTTACATCGTATTCCTTTTACATTACATTCATTTTTCAGGCAACCAAACAACCCCTAAGTTATAGTCTAAATTCAACATAATTGTTTATTATTATTATTAAGATCAAGCTCCAATCAATGCCTTGTGTAATAATTGATAAAAAAATAAAAATGTATATAATATAATATTTACTCATATATATTTTATTTTATAAATAAAAAATAATCACAAAAGGCTTCTAAATTCATGAATATGATTGAATGACTAATATTAAATGTATTTGTTTTAAATAAGATTACAATTCTGTTGGAAAATTTTCAACTTACAAAAGAGGGTAAATAGCTGTGTGCACAATCTCACTAAGATGTGGAATTGCAAATATGATTAAGATTTTGTTTAGAGGTGTCAATATTTGACCCGACCCGAAAACCCGATCTGAACCAGACCCGAAAATTTCGGGTTTGGGTCAACCCGAACCCGAACCGGGTCGGGTTCGGGTTAGGAATTTCGACCCGTTTGTAAAACCGGGTCGGGTTCGGGTTGACCTGGAAACCCGAAATCAACCCGGTTTGACCCGGTTTTAATTAATTTAGGAGGATTTTAAAGAATTTTTATGAAATAAGTAAATGATATTTCAAAAAATTATAAACATTGTTGCCCAAATTAAATTAATCTTAATTTATTTTAAATTAATTGAAATAAATCTTACCTTATTTTGATTTAGATTTAAATAAATTAAATTAAACAAAAAAATTTAATGAAATATACCCGAAACGGGTCGGGTTTGAGTTGACCCGAACCCGAAGCGGGTCGGGTTCGGATCCGGAAAACCTACCTGTTTGTAAAAGTGGGTCGGGTTGAACAGTGTCGGGTCAATTTCGGGTTTGGACCCGAACCCGACCCGTGACCCGTTTTTGACAGCTCTAATTTTGTTTGTGATGGTTTTTTTACTGCTTCTTAAAGTCGTTTTTTAATAAAAAATTTTAATTTTTTAGTCGTACTAAAAAATTAATTTTTTTAACTAAAAAGTTGCTTTAATAAGTAGCAAAAAAGTCGTTCCAAAATAAGCCTAAATTTATATTAAGGGTTTGATACATTGCTTTGCACTAATCACTTATCAATCTGCTTGACTTATAGAAGACATTGAATATTCAAAGTTTATCCATTTACAGGAAGCTATGGAGAAATTCTGTAGCCGTTCAAGTTAGGTGACCAAATTAAGATGCTGAAGGATCCTTAGCTTAATTCTTTGTTCCACCGTAAACTTTAATGATGCCACCTAAATATGGCAAAAAATTCCTCTAAATGTATTATAGATGCTTTAGCATCTCTCAATATAGTTCTGCACGGAAGGCTGTAGAAAAAGCTTCTTAATCTGATGGTGTTGAGTAATTTAGTTCATAAAGATTTTAAAAAAAAAAATTCTAAATTTTCAAATCCGATCCTACTTTGATACTTATTTTATAAAATAATTTTCATTTTTTTGTTTGGTAAAATAAAATAAATACAATATAAAATGCAAAGATGTGGTGGTAGGTGGTGACATTGGAGAGGTGGTTGCCAACGATGACGGACAGTAGTGGATGGTGGCAGTCACGGTGGTGGTGGTTGGCGGTGCTCGGCGGCCGCCAGTGGCAATAGTGGCTGGCAGTAGTGGGAGGCGGCTGCGGTGGTTTGTGGTAGCATGGGATGGTCTACAGCGACGACAGTGGTGGCCGGTTAGGGGTGTCAATTCGGGTCAGCGGGTCGGGTTCGGGTCGAACCCGGAACTAACCCGGCACTGTTCGGGTCAACCCGACCCCGACCCGATTCTGGTCCGGGTCAACTCGACCCAACACGAATGACCCGAAGTTGATCTAAAATTGCTAATTTTCGGGTCAATCTCGGGTTTTCGGGTCAATTTCGGGTTGTTGGGTCAACCCGAACCCATCCCGATTTTTAAAACAGGTTGATTTGTTCAACCCGAACCCGACTCGTTTCGGGTTCGGGTTGACCCGAACCCGGATTTTTGCGAGCGTGTTTCGGGTCGTGTCAAGAATTGACACCCCTATGGCCGGTGGCGTCCTTCAGAAGCGGGCACGTGACATCAACAATTACAATGCATTTTCAATGTATTTGGAACTTGTCCAAATTTGAAAATTTTCAAATACGCCAAAAATAAAGTGGATGATAAATTTTAAATGCATCAAATTTTATGCTATATTTATTTTACTTCAAATAAAAAAATAATATTCTCAAAAATCCTACCTTTGAAATATTTTATAGTCCTTTTATTTTAAATCCAACAGCCCCTTAATTTAAAATAAATTCAATCATTTCTTGACCCTAAATCCTAAATTTTTTAAACAATTAAAAGTAAATTTTTTCAACAACTAAATTTAATGACGCGTGGAAAAGTTAAATGGAAACTTTTTGCTGAACGAACGATGTGACGTTTGAAATTATTTTTTTATTCTTATCTATTTAATTGTCCCTGATATTTCGGCAGTATTTTTGGCTGAATAAGATGGCTTAATTCATCAGTTTCCGTTTTTTCTCACGACTGATGATGTTTTGCTGTCTGCTTTCCTTTTATATCTTTGACATTTTTTTCCTTTTTACTATTTTGTATTTGTAACATTTTTCAACACTCTGTTGCTTTGGAATTGGATTGGAGCAGCAAATTATTTCAGCGGTGTAGAGATCGGATGCAGAACGTCATTTGGAGACAAATCAGAATACGACATGTCAGCATTATCGAGCTGGCGCGGAGATCGGATGCAGAACGTCGTTTGGAAATAAATCAGAAGCGCCATGTCAGAGGTACCAAGCCGCGGTACCAAGCAAGGGTGACGTGACATATTCTGGTTAGTCTCCGGACGACGTTATGCATCCTTACAGAATAAGCAAACTGAAAGCAGGCACTTTGTTGTAATCTGGAATTCCTATTTTTATATTGACCATGTTTCTTTTTTTAATTTAATTTGAAGCAAGTCATGAATCACTTTTGAATTCTATTAAGACTTCATTTGGGACAACTTTTTTACTGCTTTCTAAAGCAATTTTTTAGTTAAAAGTTTTCTTGAATCAAAATATTTTAAACTAAAAACTTGGTTTAGAAAACAATATTTTTTTCAAAAATAGATTTTTAATAAAAAAAATTTATTGAATAAAAAAATTTATTACTTAAAAGTAAAAGGATGCCTTAAGAAGAAATAAGAAAATTGTTCCAAATGAATCTTTAAATAGAGAACCGATGCTGTTGTCCTATAATGGAAATTATTATTATAATTTGTGTTATTTTATGGGAGTTGGTCTTCTCTGATTTTATTAATTTGTTTCTTTTTTTTTATGTTGTTAATAATGCTTTGGGAAGAAATTATTTTGGGACACGTATTGAAACATCTGCCTTTTTTAATGAAGATTGGATGATGAAGAAGAAGATTATGGGAGGCTTCCATTGCATTTGGTCCCATTTTGACAAAGTTGGGAAATTTCCCTTTCCTAAATAACCAAAAGACTTGAAAGAAAATTAGGCTAATGGATCTTCCTCACACGTGATTATATTTCATCTTCTTCAATAATCAAATCTCTTCTTAAGAGAGATATGCTTACCTAATAATGATCTCATTAGCTTTGGGGAGAAGTTAGTTAACACATGTGGTTCAATGAGTCCCATTCTTCTGTTCCTACTAGTTTATTTTGTCCTGATGTTGAAGGAGAATGGCGGTGTGTGAGTAAGTTGAGTCAGCTCGTGAGCCTTCTTGAGCTTGACTTTGTAATGAGCTCGTGAGTCTAGCTTATCAAGCCTCCAGCAATAGTTAGAACTTGAGCTTTCATATTAAATGAGCCCAAGTTCAAATTTGATGATACTGGGCTCATGAGCTTACTCGATTAAGTAGATATTAATGGGTAGAAAAAACATGTTATTTATTAATTTATAACATTTAGGATGTAAAGTCAGATTCTCTTATGGTCTGTTTGGTTTGCTGTAAAAGGCGTGTAAAGTAATACAAATACAGGAGTTATAAAAATATTGATGTATAGTTTGAAGTAAAAAAAGAAACCAGATTAAAATTTTGAAGTAAAAGGAATTCACCCTTTAAAATTTTGAAGAAATAGGTATTTACCCTTTAGTTTTAATTCAATGTATATGGAATTTCTCTGATTTAAGTGATTTCCAAATACACTGAAATTTCACCATCATTGTCATCGCCAGTCGCCAACTCCGTTGTTGCCCGCAACCCACCGCCACCACCACCGCCTACTACTGCAGGCCATCGGCCATCGCCGATAACCACTGAACACCCCCCAACAATCATTGGCCACCACCACTCATCGTCGTCGGTCAATGACCACCTCTAGCCACCCTCGGCCACCACCGACCACTATCTACCGCCACCAACCACCACCATTTTTAGATGTAAACTACATTCATTTTAGTTAAAGCTAAATAATAAAAAGTAAAAACCTACATTTATTTTGCACTCATCCAAACAACTCCAAAGTATTTCAAATAAATAACTTTCCTTTTCTGTGACACCTTAAAATTTAGTATTTTGTTCTACCTATTTTGGCCTGAACTGAAAGAGGTAAATGTTTAAAATTTTTATATATTTTGAACATATTTACATGTGTTTGGAAGTGTTTTAGTATATGAAAAAGGTTTGCATATGCTTTGTAATGAGTCCCAAAAGTTTGGAATGCATATCGACGAATTATAGAATTTTTTCCCATTGAGCGCCACGATGTTGGGTGTTTAAGCATCTTTGCGTTGCAGTGATGCCTAGGTGTTGAATAGTGACGTTGCAATGTTGCAGCCTCAAGCATTTAAAATTTGGAACTAGTACCACAACATTAGATGGTGGCGCTGCAGCGTTATGTAACATTTTGTACTCAAACATAATATTAAATCTAATATTCCATTCATTTGCTCAATGTTGGTTGTCGATTGTCCCAATGGTGAAAGCTGTCCGAATTTAGGTAGGTCGCATTATGTCTATCTCAATTTTAAAAAAATATAAAATTTTATCTAAACTTTCTAATTAAATTTATATTTTCATTATCAAAAAATGAGGATAGCTTTGCGTTGGAAAACTTCCACAGCATGACTTTTTATATATTATAGAAATTGATATTCTGAACATTCTAAATATTTTTTGAAATTTTATAATAGGGGTTTTGAAAATTACATGATTTTAATTGAATAGAAAATAATTCGGACTCTAAAAGTGGTGATGTAGTATGAGTCTTAAAATAATGTTTTACACAATCTCTAATAATTTGATTATATTTTGAAACTATGCATTTTTTACTCAGTTGGATTTCCAGTTGCCTAATGTTAGAGAAAACTGTGCAATTATGAAATATATCAAACTATGCTTAACCTGCTATAATGTGATAAAATATATATTTTTGTAATTGAAGTATGTGATATTGAAGAGTTTTGCAAGAAAAAAATAACCATTGAGAGATATTTACGATTAGAATCCTTTGAGGGTCTGTATATAGGTAAGAATCTGAATATGAAAATATGTCTGTTGGGAGTCAAAAGGGTTCAGAATTCTTTTCAGATTATATCTAAAAAGGGAATAAATTTTTTTGGGAGTCATTAGTGGTCAGAATACTATGAAATGTTGTCTAAAACCAAATAAATTTGTGTTATAAACTATTACGCAATATAAAATTCAATTTAATTAACATCTCAATATTATTAATTGAATTTTTGAATAATTATTATGCTTTTATTATTTTGCTCAACACATTAATTTAGTATATTGCATTTAAATATTCTAAAAATCTTTAATAACAGAAATAGTTTGATAATTTAGATTTGAATTTATAGCCTGCTGAGCTGTTATAACTCACTGTAGATTTGTATTCTATTTTCAGGATCTGAGAAAGTGAAGAATCATATTGATTAGCTATTTGTATAGTTCGAGATCTGGTTTGAGTATATAGCTATTTCTCTATTTTAATTTTTATATAGTCATGATTAGTTTTATTTATATTTTGCTTTTTTTTTATTCTGTAGTCATGTATTGTTATATAGATATTGTATATATATTTTGATGAAATGAACGAAATTTTATGGATGAGTTTATTTTCAGTATTCTAGATGTTTTATAGCTCTGCAGTTTATTATTTGTTTAAAATGCATATTAAAGGAGAATTTGAAATATGTTCAAAACTAGATTTTGAGATTTGTCTATCACAGCTCAACACGATAGGATATGTCTTGTTAGATTAGGTGTGACACAAATAGCCCCTTAGTAAGTTATATGCATTTAAAGAAATGCAAAAAGTTTATTATTCCCTAGAAAAAGCACAATGTTTCTTCTCAATGTAGCTGCAAAATCTAATTGTATTTAATGCAACTGTTGTTGAGGTTTCCAAAAAAACTTAGGACAAATTTTGTAACTAATGATGTTTAGAGGTATTATAATTAAACTAAATATGAAAAAAAAAAAAATACGCCATAATCGCTAGCTCAAATTTGTAATACACACTCGAAAATCATTATGACTTCAATTTTTATAGTCAATAATTTAAAAATAAATTAATGACATCTTATATATTAGCCATTATCTATAGCTGTAAGTTGAATGTTGTTCATATTAAATTAATGTAGCACCTGTAGCTTAAAAGAAAATTTTGTCATAAATGAAATCAAACTATGATGTCAGCATTAGTAGACACTTGGCAACAATATGCCGCCAGATATATACCTTACAGCTTGCCAACACTATTCTTACGTATGGAAATAATATTCTATCACGGAAAGGGAGACAAAAATGCTTTTGTAACAAGCCATCTAATACAACGTTAGAAACTTCTTGATACATCATCAAAATTTTATCTTAAATTGAAAGCTTCTGAAATTAAATTTGGAATCGTTGGAACTCTGATTTCATCAAATTTATAGTCGAAGTGATTGTGTACTTCTCTCTGTACAATGTCATGGATTGTTTCTTACCCTCTACTCTCACTTCTTATTAGCTCTACCATGGTCGGATCCTCCTTGATGTCAGGGTGGACAAATGTCCACGCTCAAAAAAATAAATAATGTACTAGTGTGAGTATTTTTTATATTTTGTCCTACCTCAAAAGAGCTTTTTTGTCCTAATATTATCATCCTAAGCGTCGTTGCACATCCCGCAAGTTTGCACTTCGCAGACGCTTTCTTGATTCACGTGCATTCGACGTTCAAGATGTCATCACCTCGCTGCCATCGCGCAGTTGTCTTCTTCCCAATCGCATTTGATGTTCCCAATATGTAATTGGAAGATAAATGATAAAAAATTTCTCTTATAAATTTGATAGCATTATGTTGGTTAAGTTTAAAAAAATTATTTTGCTATTATTATTAATTGATGTTATTATTTTATTTTATTTTTATTATTATTGTTGTCGTCGTCTAATTAATTAAAATTTTGTTCACTCTAAAAATTGGTGCTTTCAAATTTAGATGATTTTTGAGGGCATAGATGGACAAATTTGGAATGATTTCTTTTTGTAAATCTGATTGAGTTGATACAAACTGATTACTTATACATAAAAATGGGATAAAAAATGATAAAGATATAGTCATCATACTGAGAACCATCATATAAGAGAATACAAAAATATATAAAATTTTGATGCTAGCTAATACTTTTCTTTGAATGGTATGCAATTGCTATGAAATGAAAAACAAAACTATATAGTAAGGCTTTGTTTGGGACAACTTTCTTACTATTTCTTAAAGTAATTTTCTAGTATAAAAAATTTAATTTATGTACTAAAAAATTGCTGCTATGTTGTTACAAAGAAGAGGAAAATGCAATCGAAATACAATGGAAAATAAATCTCTACGATGAAAACTAAATTAACCATTAATTAATGTAATCAATATTATTTCCACGAGCAGTTATGTCATGGTTTTTATCATCCTTCCTTGAAAGTCTCCAAGGATCATGATGGTCGAACCCAAGAGATACTTTACTTGGGTGGAATAAAACACGAGCAAAAAATAAAGAAGAAGAATCATTTTTATTATTTTTATCATTCAAAATTCAAGTACTTAACATCGTAAGAGTCACCGTATTTATAGGAGTAAGAGAGACCAAAAGTCATAAACTTACCTCTAAAGATTAGTTTGCTAATTTAGTTGTTAAAGATCTTGGAAGTTGTTTTCAAGATTTTGGGATTGAATTCCACCCACATCAAATTTGTGATTCAACACTCAACATTCCCCTTCACAAGTTCTTAGGCTTTGTTTGGAACAGCTTCTTGCTGCTTCTTAAAGCGACTTTTTAGTAGAAAAATTTCTAATTAAAAAAAAAGTTGCTAAAAAGTTGATTCATAAAGTAGCAAAAAAGCTATCTTAGCATTTGTTTGGGACGGTTTTTTTACTGTTTTTAAAAGCAACTTTCTAGTACAAAATTTTTAACTTTTATATTAAAAAGCTGCTTCAAGAAGCAGTAAAAAAGTCGTCCCAAACGAAGCCTCAATCATGGAGAATCCACTTTTAGAGCATCTCTTTCATTTCTTCATATTCTTCCCATGCCTCATATAGCATATATGCTAATTGGTTGGTCTAGCCACGCAATCTAACAATGAGCTTAGTCGTTTCTATTCTACAAATGTTTTGATTTTCTTATAGTCAAAACTGACTATAAATTGCATCAACCTTCTATAGAAAGGTATGGGCACAAACAAATGTTTTGATTTTCTTATAGTCAAAACTGGCTAGAAATAACTTTTTAATATAAAAATTTTAATTTTTGTACTGAAAAGTCACTTTAAGAAGCAATAAGAAAACCGTCACAAACAAAACGAATTGTCTCAACTACCTCTAGTCAAGCTCGAATAAAGCTAAGGCTGGCAAGAAATCTAATGAAAAGCTCAAAAAATAAAAAAATTTGAAGCTAGAATTAAGAACGAAATAGAGGCTGGAGCTCAATAAAAACTAGCAAACCAATCTTGAATAAGGGATGCCTATCTGGCTATCTTGGCACCACTTATTTACATGAAGTCAAACTTGTTTGTTAAATGGATTTGCACAACAGGACCCTCATAGCTGATCTTCCTAGATTGAGCCCGTTTATCTAATTAGTAAGCCCCTTACTTTGCCCTCTTAACACTACAATAAAAGATCTATAAAATGATTACTCCCAATAAATTAAGAAGAAAACAAAATATGTATAAACCATAGTACCAACTATGCTGCCACATGCTTTCTTTGGTTTTTTTGGAGAGGGGTTTGGTGGGCTGGGACAACTTTGTCAAAGTTACCATGGTTTTCTATGCATTTATGTTCCTCTGACTTTGAACAGGATGCTGTAAGTCTTGTTGGGGAAGATGAGTAATGAGGAGCAAACACCACAAAACTGTAAAGTCTGATTGACATTTATTATAGAGAATCTTAAACTTTAAGAAGCATTAAGAAAGTCGTCCCAAATGAAGCCTGGAACGGCTTTCATACTGCTTCATAAAGCAGCTTTTTAGTAAAAAAAATATTTTTGTGCTAAAAAATTGCTTTAAGAAGCAGTAAAAAAGCCGTCTCAAACGAAGTGTAAGGCTTCGTTTGGGACGGCTTTCTTGCTGCTTCATAAAGCAGTTTTTTAGTATAAAATTTTTTAATTAGAAAGCTACTTTAAGAAACAGTAAGAAAGCCGCCCCAAATGAAGAGTAAGTCTTGACCAACTCTTGCTTTTAACTTTTTTTTTTTTTTTGCATTTAGGCAATTTAAGGCAAACTCACACACACAACGCATACACAAAGACTCAAACCCAAGACCTCTTAGTTGGAAGCATAAGCTCTCAACCAACAGGCCAAGATGAGCTGTGTTGCTTTTAACTTCATAACAAACAGCTCCTTAACTAAAGAGAAAGCTCATTCATCTGCAAAATTTCAGGTGCTCAGTAGTATCTATGTTCAGTAGTCAATCGATGAAATCAGTGAAATCGTACGATACAGTAAACCCGATCAAATCCGTAAAATCCGTAAATCAATACATTAAACATGCAATCAATACGATAATACTGAACAATGTATAATCAATGGTCATGTTGCTGTTGTAGAATTCATATTGCTGTTGTAGATATCAATACATTGGTTCTATGAAAAGAGTCGTCACTCTATTGCCCGTCGGCCGCCCGTCGGCATATAATCTCCTTATGACTCCCATCGTTATATCCATGATCCATGATCTATGATTTAAAGGAAAGCCCGTCGGCCCACCATCCTGTACAGGTATCATCTCCAACCAATGTTCAACCAGGTTATACGTGTTTCAGTATCAATAAGCAATCAATAATCAATATTAGAGCAATCATATCAATAATCATAGGCATATCGATTCAATCTATCAATTTCAGTCAAATCAGGAATCATACAAAAATCGGGCAGAGTAACAGTAGTCTATCGAATTTACACAAGAATCCTACAAAAAGACAAATTCTGAATTTCTCCAAATTACAACAGAATAACCACGGCATCAATACAAGACTATTATTCTATAGAAACCAAGTCAGAAAACATCCTGATAATTTTCTATTCGATAAAAACCGCGTAGAACCAATTCCGACCGGAAGAAAATTCGTAGAATACAGTCAAATCGTGTAGAATAATCATATCTATAACACTCTAAAAGTTGTGCGGTGAAAGTTGTGTCAATCTCAAATCGGGTCAATTATTCGACTACAAAAATATAAATCCGGACATATCTCGATAAAAATACAACATCTTTGAAAACAGAAACAGGATTCGGAGTCCTTACCGCGAGATAAACAAATCTTCTAACTGCGTCGTCGGACGAAAAGCGCTCCACGGGCTCCAAAACCAAGCTTCCTCTTCTCTTTCCTTCTCTTTCTCTCTCTTGCCTTTCCTCTCTCTCCAAAATGAATCCAAAATATCTCAAATCCGATATTTATTAACACTGATCGTCCTGGACGATCCAAATTTCGTCCTGGTACGATGGGTTCTCTGGACAAATTTCGTACAGACGAAATCCAAATTCGTCCCGGGCGACTTGCTCTCTGGATAGATTTCGTACAGACGGATCGTCCCGACTGCTCCAGGTTCGTACAGACGAAAATGGCAGATTTCTTCACAAATTTCTTCAGTTCGTCCAGTACTAAACCCAGTTCGTACAGACGAACTGCACACAAAAAAAATCAGCTTTTTGAAGGGTTTTACAATCTACCCACCTTAAGAAAAATGTCGTCCTCGACATTTCCCTTAAGGGATCGAATGCAAAATCGCTACAAAGCAAATCCGTCCAATCAAAACTCAAATCAAAATCAAATCGAATCAAAATCAAAATCAAAACTCGTCGGAATCCATACAAAACAAACAATGCAATCAATCACATGTCAATATGCAATGTTCATATGTCAATATCAATTGGTTAGTCAAATCTATCTTACCAATAGAACCTTCTGGTCGTTGCTGATCCTCACGATGCTGTAAACTCTGTAGACTGTAGATGCGTGGCACCACTGGAGGAAGTGTAGGAGGTCGTGGTGCAACTGTCTCCCTCTGATCCCTGACAGCTCTATCATCCATCCTGTTTGCTGATCTCTTACTGTAAGCCCTCGAGCCAACAGTCCTCTGCTGTCCTGTACCCGTGCCAGAATCAGTCCTTCCACCCAGTCCTTTTTGAGGACAATCTACTGCTCTGTGCCCTTGTTGTCCACAGTAAAAACACTGTCCCGTCAATAGGTAGCACCGACCCGCATGTCGTTTACCACAGTGAATGCACTCGCCAGAACCACCAGACGATACTACCGATGCAGATCGTGATGCAGATCCCGATGCAGATCCCTTCGAACCCTCATACCTGCTTCTCTTCTCTCTATCTCTGTCTCTATAAGAATCATCTCGTCGTACCTCATCTCTCCTCCTTCTGGTATCCTCGTACCTCGGTACCGTGTTGCTAAATCAATCTCTATCAATCGAGCTCGCTCCACTAGCTCAGAAAACTCATGGATCCGGAAAGGTACTAGTGGATGCCTCAGCTCTCTATTCAATCCATGTAGAAATCTATAGCACTTTTCTTCGGGAGTAGGAATCAGATGAGCAGCGTACCTCGAAAGTGCAGTAAACTCGGCCTCGTACTGCATCACTGACTTACGGCCTTGCTTCAATCTCATGAAAGCTTCCTGCATCTGTCGCTGAGCTGACGGTGGTACAAACCACATCCTGAACACTACAGTGAACTCATCCCAGGTGATCTCAGCATTGGTTTTCCCCTGGAATTTCTCTCTCTGCTGTCCAATCCACCATCTCTCCGATTCTCCTTCAAATAGGAACACAGCTAATGGTACCTTTCTATTTCCCGGACACTGCATGCTGTCAAAAATCTTTTCTACTCTCAGGATCCAATCCTCAGCAGCCTGTGGTCCCACAGCTCCTTTAAACAACGGAGGCTTCAGCTTGTGGAACATCTGCAAATGTCTGTCTACCTCTTCTTCCTTGCTTCCACTCATCTTGCTCTGGGCATCCCCCATAACATGTGCAATCGCAGTAGCCAACTGCATCATACTCTCTGAAGGCACTGGAGCTGCGCTGTGTTGCTCATTTGGTACACTGGATTCTGCTGGAGGATCCATATCTTTTTCACCTGCACAATTCAAAACCAATGATACACACGTGCAATGATGTATGCCAATGAAGCTCTTAAAGCTACCCAATCTACCCAACTCTCAATCCAAACCTACAACTCTGGTAACAATCCATTCTTCCAATAACACTGCTCTGATACCAACTGTGATGCCCCAAGATCTAACTTGGAAAGAATGTCAATCAATCTCACAACAATTTACCAGAGTTATCTATAAACCTTCAGTAAGCAATCTATCACACATCTATAAAATTTAAACATCAATATACAAGTCAATTCACATCTCAAAACATCATATACAATACTCAGGAACTAAACTATCAATACAAGTAGAGAAATCTATCCTGTCCTGAGTACAAAAGAATCATCTATCGATCAAAAGACAAAAAAAAACCTGAAGATCTGGATCAATTCCTATCTCCTGCTCCCGAGCCCTGACCTGAAAATATCAACCACATATAATGAGCTTTACAAAGCCCAGCAGGTCACCTAATACCTATAACTGAAATCAAAGCACGGCTATGCTATCAATATGCATGTCAGTCAATTACAGTCAATCAATCTATATCAGTCAATGGTCAATGAGTCTATGCAGTGGAAATCAAATTAGTAATCGATGCAATCCGAAAATCAATAGTCAATAAAACCAGTCAATGCAGCGGCAGGCAAATCAATCATTTCAATTTAATCAATAAATCAATATCCGTCAATCAAATCAATACAATCAATTCAATACGATCTAATTAATGAAATCAATCGAGGAAAGCAATACGATAAATTTCAATCCATTCTGACAAGAAATCTATACAACAGTCAATACGGTGCAGAACAGTAGGCAGTAGTACGATGTCCATGTTCATGCTCAATACAGTATCTATATCTATTAATATCTATAACAATGCTCAGTAGTATCTATGTTCAGTAGTCAATCGATGAAATCAGTGAAATCGTACGATACAGTAAACCCGATCAAATCCGTAAATCAATACATTAAACATGCAATCAATACGATAATACTGAACAATGTATAATCAATGGTCATGTTGCTGTTGTAGAATTCATATTGCTGTTGTAGATATCAATACATTGGTTCTATGAAAAGAGTCGTCACTCTATTGCCCGTCGGCCGCCCGTCGGCATATAATCTCCTTATGACTCCCATCGTTATATCCATGATCCATGATCTATGATTTAAAGGAAAGCCCGTCGGCCCACCATCCTGTACAGGTATCATCTCCAACCAATGTTCAACCAGGTTATACGTGTTTCAGTATCAATAAGCAATCAATAATCAATATTAGAGCAATCATACCAATAATCATAGGATTATTGGTGACCTTAGATTCTAACCATTTTCTAGATTTGCTAACTTTAATAACAAACAGAATGCTGCTTTTCTTCTAAGAAAACAGTTCATTAATTTATTTGAGAATGCACTTTTTATTTGGAAATATGTCCTGCATTATCTCTGTTTGAACGATAGCATCTCTACAATATTAATCTTGTTGGCTTAGGTTCCATTTGCGACAGCTTTAAATCATTATTTTTTTCTTTGCTTTCAAATAATTTTTTATTAAAAAGCAGCATTACAAAGTAGTAAAACAATCATCCCAAATCAGACCTTAAAATCTCTTAAAAAAGTTTATTCAAACTAGTTTGTCTTACATGTCCTCTGCTAAAGGAATAGTAATTTTAAATTTGTTCAAAGCTTTCATGCTATGTAGCATGCAAGCAACTTTTGAAAATTAAAGGGTTTTTTTTTTTTTGTTTTTTGGATTTTTCCCCCATTTTTTCTTCGATGAATATATGTGGTGGGCTCTTTGAAGCTTGCAAATGCCAGTTGTCATGCTTACTTTATGGTTTACTTATTTCTTTTTAATGTTTATGCTCATTTATTATTATTTTTTTCTAAAGGGGATGTTTGGTTTTTTACAAAATGAATGCAGAGGACAAGAATATAATTTATTTAAAATGTTTGAAGTTATTTGAATGAGTGTAAAAGTAATGAATGAGATTACTCTTTTTTTTTATTGAAATAAAATGAATGCATCTATGATGGTCAACTGAAAAGGGTGGCAATGGTGACTGTGGTGGTTGGTGACTTCCAACGGCTGTACTAGTAGCTGACAACGATAGGCGGTAGATAAGCGATGGCTGATGGGGGCGATGACAAGGTAATTTGGTTACAGTGAAAACGGTTTTCTCTAAAAATTGAACGAGTTTAGTTTATCTTAAAAGCAAACTAGAATGTTTTGCATTACATTTTGAATACTTTGCATTACATTTCCTTTTTCATCCAACTAAATACTATTATTTTCAAAACCCTCATTAAAAAAATATTCTTATGTTTTGATTTTAGAGCCTAACAGAAACACAAATATATTCTTAAATTTTTAATATAATTTATATAAATTTATCAACTTGAAATTCAAAGTTAGTTTGCTTATTTTTAGCTTGCATAATATTTATCTTCATTAATTTGCTTCAATTAACTATGACATGTTTTAATAATTTTTAATAAAAAAATTGATGAACAGAATAAAATAATTTACTAAATCAATATTAAAGGTTAGTTTTAATTATGTTTATATTGAGTTTTATGTTAAATAACAAACGCGCTTTTCATCAATATAATAAAGCAAGAATGCATATATATAAAGGGATGTGATTTTCATTTTTTAAAAATCAAGCTATTTTTAAAATAATATTAATTATTTTTAAATATTTTTATTTTTAAAATGAAAATCAAAACAATCGCCATCTTGCCACCAGCAACCCCCATATATATATATATATATATGAGATCACAAATTATTTTTAAATTAATAAGTACAATTATATTTAATTGAATGACTTAAATAAAATTGTTTTGCATAAGGTTTATGATATATTTGTGGCACCTTTTTAGTTGTTTTGTTTTTCAAACACCAATCATAATTTTATTTGTTTATAATTAATTTCTTGATGCTTTCTTATCATTTTTCAAAAGCTTTTGTGATTTAGGTTTCGTTTGGAACGGCTTTTTTATTGCTTTTTAAAACGGAGTTTTCGTACAAAAATAAAAAAAATTGTACTAAAACTCCGCAATAAAAAAGCCGTCCCAAACGAAGCCTTAGTCTTCATTTGTGATAACTTTTTTTAGTACTTTCTAAAACAGTTTTTTAATATAAAAATTTCTTGAATTAAAAATTTTTGTACTTAAAAATTGATTTAGAAGGTAGTAAGAAAACTATCTCAAATGAAACTTTAAAATTATTTTTTAGCTAAAATAGTTAAATTATTTTATTCACATTAACTTTACGACCAACATTATAAAATATTACAATCGCCTCAAACAAATCTTAATTTCCCGAGATTTCAACTTACAAAAGAGGGTAAATGGCTGAGTGGACAAAGTCACTAGCATGTAGAATTGCTAAGTCTGATTAAATTAATATTGAGGGTTTGATGAATTACGTTGCACTAATCACTTATAAATCCGCTTGACTTATAGAAGACATTGAATATTCAAAGTTCTTCCCATGAAAGTTACTTTACAGAAAACCAGTTCCTGTACAGTAATCTTAGAGAATTTTTATGGCCGTTGAAGTTAGGTGACCAAATCAAGATGCTGAAGTATTCTTACCGAAATTCTTTATTCCACCATTAATTTTGATAAGACTTAAAATTCCCCCTAAATATATTTATAGAATCCGGTTCTTTTCAATCCTAACCAATTTAGTGAAAAACCGCCGGTTTTTACTGATTCGAAGTGAAGCCAATTTTTAAGTTTGGATCATACCGACCATCAAACCGGTTAACAGTTAAACCGGCAGGTGATGTTGATTTTCAAAAACTTCGCTTGACTAGGGGTGTCAATGGTTGACCCGACCCGAACCCAACCTGAAAAATTCGGGTTTGGGTCGACCCGTTTAACAAACGGGTCGGGTTCGGTCTCAACTTTCGACTCGTTTAATAAACGGGTTGGGTCCGGGTCAACCTGGTAACCCGTAATTGACCCGGTAACCCAGCTCGGCGCCTTTGCAGTCTTCCCGATTTCCCATTTTTAATTTTTCTTCGTTAGACATGAGGGAATTTGAATTCCTGAACGGAGGCCTCGGGCCCGAGGGATTTGACTTTGCTTTGTCAGAGCCTATGCTGCTTTACCTCAGAGGTATTGGACAGAAAGCCTGGAATCACCGGACTCGCCTAGTCCTAAGTCCTCGAACGTGGAACGCCTACTGGCGGACTCGCCTAGTCCTAAGTCCGCGAACGTCGACTCCGCGCTGCCGTCAACGTCCCGTCGAGTCCGCACTCCGCCCGTCCGCCGGCCTCCGTGTAGACTGCAGCGTCTCCGGCATCGCCTCGCCTGCTGTTGTGCGGCCTAGTCAAAGGGTTTCGCAGGTCGGGTCGGGTCCAGGTTTAATTTCTTGACCTGATTATCTAAACGGATCGGGTTCGGGTTGACCCATTTACTCCCGGGTCAAGTCGGGTTCAACCCGAACCCGATCCGTCGACCCGAATTGACACCCCTACCCTTGACAATAATTTTATTATTTTCAACCGTTAAAATTTAAATTTTAAATGGAACTATTTTTTAATTTTAAAAGTTTTCAGCAACTAAAATTGGTGACGCACGGATAAGTTAAATAGAAACTTTTTGCTAACGAATGATGTGACATTTTATTCTTACATATTCGGCAGTATTTTTGGATGAATAAGATTGCTTAATTCAACGGTTACCCTTTTTATCACGAGTGTGTGATGTTTCGCTGTCTGCTTTCCTTTTCTATCTTTGACATTTTTTCTTTCCTGCAGAAAGTTTTGTTGATTTTTTCTTTTTATTATTATGGATTGGTGAAATTTGTCAACACTGCGTTGCTTTTGGAATTGGATTGTTGCAGAAAATCATGCAATGTATTTCAGGATAAATAATTAGTCGTAGAACAAATAGTTTAATCAAAATTAAAGTAATGAATTAGTTTTGAATTCTATCCTCCATCAATTACACCCTCGATGAGGTGTTTGAGGAAACAAAATTAGGGTATCAAAATGAGTTTTTGGATCGAGTCCGGATCCGATCCATTTTCTCGCTTTATAATTCATCTGATCTGAACCCGTTCCATTTAATGAATAAGAACTGAACTTGAACTTGCCCCATCGGCAACTAGTTTAACGTGATCGACCCATCAGCTCGTTTATACTAAAAAAAAATTAATTGATCTTTTGAATGTTGAAATGTACATGTGTGAGTTATTTTGAATGTTGAAATGCACATGACATGAAATGTATATATAGTAAGATTTCAAGTTGACGAGTTAAGTATGAGTTGATTTCGAGTTGGCGGCTTGACCTAAGTTCAACTTGATATTGAAACGGATCAACAAATGAACCTAAGTCTGGCTCGTTTATTGAATGGGTCAACCCAAACTAAGAATATTATGATCATCTCATTTTTTTTTTTTCAAAAAACAAAATTTCATTAATCAATCAAAACCAAACGGATACAACAGCTGATAATAGGGAAGCAAAGGAAAAAACAACAAAAAGAATTATAGGCGCAAAAAAGCTCAGGAGACGGCCGAGGCTCCCAGCGGCCCAGTCGCCTCGCACGGACCGTCCAATGAAAGGTTGCCACAAGCAAAACGACCAGGTCGCGAGCCCCGACCACATCGTTGCTTATAGCCCATCTAATCCACGAAACAGCTGACCAATAAAACAAATAAATCCCGATGAGCAATGAAAAGCACGAATAACATGAAGAATCAACGTCGTCGACGGCCTCTCCCCCAAAATTTCCCCCGGGTTTGTGCATTGACAATAGGTTTTGTACAAACCACCGAGAAATCATTATCGTTATCCGGGTCCGAGTCCACTTGAACATCAGAAAATTCAGACTCCGAAGCACCATCCGATTCACCAGCCAACCAGTTAATTTGGTTCCTAATCTCCAAACCAGAATAATCACCCAAACAGTTAGCCATAGATTGTGAATTAATCAAATTCACAGGGACCTCAACAATCCTGTTCACAATCGGAGCACATTCCTCACTGACGTTAAGCAAATGAGGCACCGCCTCACCCATATCCGGTTCCAAAAAGACATTCGAGTTATCAACAACACCATCCGCTAAGGTATTAACCTTCTCAGTAGTGATAGCTACCATGGCAGAGGTAACAACATTAGGAACAAAAGGAGAAGCATTAGGAGATAAAACACCCGCAACAGCCTCAGCTAAAATTCCCCCAACACATTTCACCCCATTTCCAACAAAAATAGATTCAGGTTCATTGAAAACGCTTTGAACTAAAATAACCGGAGCGGTCTCAACCAAATTAATATGTGTTTCTAAAGTTGTAGGAATATCAGCAGGATTCAGATCATCAATAACATTAACGCATTCAACCTCAGCACCCATACGAAGCACCACCCCTTCCAACACCAACGGCAAAGAGGAAACAATAAGATCAGTATCCAAAGGTTCAGACATAACACCACCAGCATTAATTTCATTTAATTCCACCCCAACCGACTTAGTTAAAACCCGAGCATCAGAAACCAGTCCCCCCCCCCCCCCCCCCCCCCCCCCCAGGAGTAGGAACATCAATAACCAGCCGGCACGAACCCTTAGCGTGCCCGATACATTTGCACACAGAACAAAAATTAGGAAACTCATCTAAAATGACATCCTGAACATAGCCCAAAGAATCAGAACCAAGCCAAACTTGTTTAGGATAGGTTTTAGTGATATCAAGCTCAACTAAAACACGGGCATTTGAAGGACGAGAACCCACCGCAGTAGCTTCATCAATTTTTAAAGGTTTACCAAAGATCTCAGCTAGACCAAAAAGAATACGTGGAGAAAAAAAAATGTGGGCGAAGGCGAGGAAACGAAATCCAAATCAAAATAATTGGTGATTCCACGCCAATATCCAGAGTCGGAGACCATTTAGTTAACTTCATGTAACAGTTGTAAACAAGGTAAGAACGGTGACAAAACACCCTGCAATAATCAAGATCGTTTGCTAACTTGATAAGGATGTGAGTTTGATCTAACACAGTCACAGAAACTTCACCAATAAGCTTTAGGTTGAAAAAAAAAATTCGTATAGATTCCAAAGAAGGTCTCTTAGAAGGAAAAAAACCGACTAAAGAAAATTGGAACGAAATAGCAAGATCAGAAATCTCAAGATCCGAAACCCACAAAGAAGGTAATCCGCGATGAGTAGAAAGACTAAGATCCGGAAAAGCCGGTTTCGTGCCATCAAGAGCCTCACGGAAAAAGCGTGCATGAGCAACCCTTCCGGCAAAAACCAACGAAAAACCACACCAGAAAACTCCAGAAATAAGAAGCAAACGCCAAGAACGCGAAAACTTCCCAGAACAACGAAGATCGCCGGCGAGAAAATACCCCCCGAGGGCCGGGGAGACGGCGGAGTCAAAAAACACCCAAAGCCATAACCCTAACAGAGCGTTGGAGGATTTATGATCATCTCATATATATGCATATATGAATGTTCATACACACACACACAGAGATAAATATGTTAGTCATAATAATATATATCTTGCTGGAGTATGAACTTGATAACCCAACTTAAATAGAAGAAACTAGATCATATTATTTTGGAGCACATATGTTTCCATTCTTATCTTTTATTCCTTGTTGGAGTCTTACTCTCAATCGAGTTTTGACTCTTTGGCGGATTTTAAGACGTCAACAAACAACTTCTTCAATGAAATCCTAAAATCTTAATCTCCATCCAAGTTTTGAACCCTCAACATTGTTTTCAATCCTCATTGAGTTTTAAATCCCAACATGAGATTTCTTTATGAGTGAACATCTACTCAAGTTTGAAGAATAAGTTGCTTTTCTTTTAGTATATGATCTCATTAGCCGAGCTCGGCATGAAATCATTCGGACCTACTCCATGCTTATTATGGGTTGACCCTTCTTTATTTCTCTACGACTTCATCTTAATCACTTCATGGTTCCCAATTCCATGCATCCCATAATCATTATAATTTGTTCTCTATCATGAATCTAATTGCCCTATGATCATGAGAAGGATCCATAAAAGAGAATTGGGGATGAAGGAGCACACAATTTGTTCCCCAAGCTTTTTTTTACTCTTGCATGTTTATGCACCAATTGGGCCTATTTTGGTGCATCTTGAAATCCCAATAGAAAATAAATTTGATAGCATTTCCTTAAATAAAAAGAAGTTAGTCTTATATTGGTATTTTTCTTCTATTAGAATTTTTTATACTAAAAAATAGAATAAAATTATTCCAAATAAAGCTTTAATGTGGTAGCAATTGATTGGATAAAAATGAATAGGATTAATATAAAATTATGAGGCTATTAAATTTTTCTCTTCTTTCAAAATATTAATTTTTTGTTGGGCCACATATGCAATACTAAAGCATTTACACTTTGAATCTTTTATCAATTTCATGAATTTATAGAGCCTAAAGTTTTGCAATTACTCTCATTTGTGTAATGAAATAATAAGTCATTCGGCTCATTTATGTTCATGAACAAGTTCGTTAAGAAGCTTGATTACAGCTCGTGTTCAGCCAATTTATCTTAAAATAAATAAATAGTTTTAAATAAATATTATTAAATTAAAAGAAAAAGAAAAAAAACCCCGCTCCCCTCGCTCTCTGCTCCCAAAAAAAAGAAAACGAAAAAAAAAATCCCGCTCTCAACTCCTGCCATATGCTATAACGGGGAAAGAAAAAAAAATCCCACGCTATTCAACCCCACTCACCCTTAGTCCCCACCTTGAAAAAATTATTTATGTTACTCTATAAAATGAAGAAAATAGGATTGTCAACCGAACGAAAGCGGGAAGACGAAAGCAAGGCATGTTCACCTGCTGTTCACAGGCAAAACCAACTACTCTTTAACGAGCAGTTCGCTAGGAGTCTCGGTAGGCATTAATAAACGAGTTTGATCGCGAACACAAACTAAGCTTAAGCATGATTTTTTAGGACGAGCTCAAGCTCGAACAAGGATAAGAAAAGCTCATTTTTAATCGAGTCAAGCTCAAACAGTGTCCTGTAACGAGCTTGAGCTTGAGCTTGAACAAGCTAAAGCTCGACTCAGCTAGGTTTGTTTGCAGTCCTATATGTGATTTAGACTAATTAAAACCTATTGATCAATTACACTATTAATCTTGTGCTCACATCTTATAAGAGGACTCCATACTAAAGACAATTCATGTATATAATTTGTTCTTTATCATGTAATATAATCACCTTATTGTCATGAGATGAGAGTGACGTTGAATCAAGCAACCCCCATCCATTTCAATTATGAATATTATTCACTCATAAAATCATCCCCTTTTTATTTAGAGCAAGCATCCTTGATTCGCCCTTCATTATGAATAGATCATTCGTATATTTTAGAAGGATTTCCGACAATGCCTATCACGCTCCCCTTTAACCCATCACACCAATACAAACATTCATATTCTATGGGCATATTCTTTTTGCATTTTGGAAATCCTTCCTAGAATTCTCTCTCTCTCTCTCTCTCTCTCTCTCTCTCTCTCTCTCTCTTCACACACACACACACACACAACATATATATATATATATATATATATATATATATATATATATATATATATATATATATATATATATATATATATATTAATGGATAAATTTTGAGTTAGAATATCCTCACTCTTAGATTAAATTCTTTATCCAAGAATTTTACTTTAAAATGAATATAAAACATGAATTTATTACACTCATCTTGAAATAAAATTTAACCATTTTTTAAATCTTTTTTATTTATAAAAATATTTCATTTATGTATTTTTTACTTTTTTTAATCAATTTATATTTTAAATATTAAATACAGATTTTAATTAATTTTCTCTTCTATCCGACTGTCACATAAATTATTTTATAATATATTCAATAAAAAATTAACTCATATTTAATATGTAAAATATTTTTTTATTTCATATCAAGATCTAAATAATATAAAATAAAATAACAAAAATTGCAAATAATCTCAATAATTATAAAATTTAGATCCTAATCCAACTTTTTTTTTTATAAATAATGGCATTGAATGATTCCAGCACTACTCTACCTAAATATTCACCAGATTAATGCCACTGAATTTCACTACACCCGATAAAATCTCTAATCGCACATTATTTTCTTATAATAATAATATATTTACTCTTTCTCCACATGCGTTAAATTTATATAATTTCTTTTAATATACAATGGCCAGTAACTCACATGACCAATTCAAAGCTAAGTCTATTCCATTAAATAAATAGGATAAAAAACTCAAATCAACAATTAAAACTCTTTTAAATAGGAAAAATAAAATTGAAAAGCACATAATTTTGATAGTTAATAAAAAAAACTATTTTTATTTTGAATAAATATATTTATTGAGAGGACAAAAAATAGTTAAAATGCTTATTCTACTAAGTTCATTTTGAAAAAAAAAAATTTCAAATTGAGAAAAAATAGAAAAACAATTATCTGAATGAATCCTAAATTAGTAGTTGCATTATGAGCTCTTCAAAAGTTATCTCTCAGCATTAAATAATAAATTAAGGGTTAAATATTTTAATGTAATTAGTACAATATATGATTTTATTTTATAAAAAAAATCAATTAAAAAAAACAAATTTGAAAATTTGTTGACCATATGTTACCAATTAAGTTAATGACTTATTTTCTTTCAATGAAAATAAAAATTACTAGGATTTTAAAATCAAAGGATAATAAAATAATCTCAAAATATTCCAAAATTTTTAATAAAAAATTAGAAACATATAAAAATTCTTAAATTTTTGAGTTTAATTAAAACAAATTAGGTTTTTAGTATATCATTTTTTATTAAAATTAAGATTATTTAGCAAGTCGAATATTAACAAGTAATATTAATAAAAAATAAATAACAAAAATATCAAAATAAGAAAAATTAGACCTCATATCAACATAAGAATATAACTACTCTTAAATTAGATAATTGTATATATAACATGCTCAATAAATTATGCATTTAACTTACACTCGTATAATTAAAATTAGAAAAATAATTTTAAAGAAAAGAGTATAACGACTTTAAGGAAAAATATAAAAATAAAGTAGGCAAAGAAGTGGCCTAAAGTTTATAATTTTTTAAAAATAATTATACATTATCACCACCATTAAAACCTAATTATTTTAGTAACACCTTAAAATGATTTTATATGAGTGTGTTAAAAAGCAAATGAGTCTAGTTAAAATTTAATTAATTATTGATTGCTCGTTAAACTTAACTCATAAATCATTTATCATTTCATCAGGGGTGTAAACAAGTTCTGTTGAGCTTTAAGTCAAATTAATTCAAGATCAACCCGCCTATCTCATGGTAGGTTTGAATTTAAGTTTAAGCTCAAATCAAGCTTATATATTGAGCTCGAGCTCAACTCATCGTATTACTGAAGGTTGAGTTGTAAAGTTGAGTTCCTCTCCCAATTTTTTCAAACCCTAGAAGATATGTAATCAAGAAGTCACAAAAGGAGCTTGTTGGAGAACATATTGATGGACATAGGAACTAAAAAATAAAAAAAGGATGGACATAGCAAAAACAATTCAAAGCAGAAGATGAGTTTATAAGCTTCAGGATTTAACCTAAACTCGCGGGGGCAAAAATGAGATTTAGGATAGCTTCTCATTAAGGCCGGGTCACTAATTTTGGGTCTGATTTACTCATTTGAATACTTAGGATTGATCTATCTTTATCCCACATTTCATCTAGGACGATTGCTTGTGAAATAGGTTGTTAGCTGCCTGCTCATTCTAAGTATGCATATGCCCAGTTGTATTTGCACACTTCTTATCCTAATAAATAATAAATATATATGTATGCTAAATACAAATATGTTATATATAAAATCTAAAAGTATTTTGGAAGAGATGATTAGTATTTTAAACATCTAAAGCAACTTACTTGTATGTAATTGTATTATAAGTTTAGAGTTTAATCTCCACTTTAATCGAAAGTTTTCTTTTCGAAAATGTAATTGACTGTAGAGGCTTGCCTCTATAGGAACCTAAGATCCCAGGTTAAAATAACACTCTCTTAGTTCGCTAAGAGAAGGGAAAACTCTCTGGGCGTCGGTTAAGTTTATCCTTAGTAAATTGTGTATCCAAAACGATAGGTGAATGTAGATTTTATCCTTATGGATATTTCTTACATTCTCTATGCCGAGTTTGAATATGAAAATAAAATTATTTCTTTCATCAAATTGAAAGCACAATTATTAGTTTATTCTCCAGGATAATTAACACTTATTATATGAATTTATCTAAATAAATATTAAAGCAAATCGAGCGGTCATCATTACACTTATGTCAGTTAATTTTGTCCAAATTACATGACATAAAAAAAGAGAGTTACATGAAAAGTTGTATGATATAAAAGAAGAGAGTTACATGGCATAAAAAAGAGAGTTATTTCAAATAAAAAGTAGAAGAGAAAAGAAATAAGTTAAAAAAATCAGCGAAAAATTCTTTCTTTTAATTGTTTTTTTCCTTAACAAAATATATTTCCTATAAAAATCTATTTACTTTTTTTTTTAAATGATTTTTCTTACAAAAATCTATAGAAAAAAAAAGAAGAAAAAAAGAAAAAAAATTCTAAAAAAAGAGAATTTTTCTTTATAAATAAATAAAATATAAAAATACATAATTTTTTAAAACTTTAAATATTTTTTCATACGTAATAAGCTTTGGCATCAATAAATAGAAAGGCAAATTATATATCTACAAAAAATCATCTGGATTGACATGAATCTCGAGGCAATTTGGAATTGAAAACTTCTGGAATTAAATTCAAAATCATATGAATTCTAATTTCATGAAATTCATTGTCAAACTAAACATCCAAATGAGGTGAACCCAACCATCAAAGGATGTCTAATCCGAATATAAATGAGCCCAAATCAAACACTTGAAATATGATCATAAACTTCAAATAATAATTGAATGATCAAAATATCTTTAAATTATACATGTTTATAGTCGAATCGAGCGAATTGACAAAACGAATCTAACGAGCCCAATATCAATCAATTCTGACATCATTAGGACACTTAGATGCAGAATAAACAATTTGTGATTCAAAAATCAATATAAGTGTATCATGAAATGTTTTGGAATCTAGTTGAAATTATCGAAATGTTTTTTTAAAAAAAAGTCTATAAATAGAACTTACTCTCCACATAAGAGGTAAGGAAGAAATGAGACAATAAAGAAGAGCTCTCTGATATTTTTAAGCCATTATTGTTGACGATCACCACCCGCTATTGTTGCAAACAACTACCATTGCCATTGATAATTTATATTAAAAATCACAATCATCTCTAGAATACTAATCAGATTTAACTTTGCTGTTAATTATATCAATTCGTCTGTGAAAATTTACTTTAAATAATCGCAATTGAAAAATCAAATTCTGTTGTTGATTGTTAACTGCCCCTTTGTAAATATTTGATTTATATAATCTTCATCAGAGAAAATCATACATTTGTTTAATTTTTTTATCCTTTAACATTGAAGAAATGAGTATTTTTTATCATTTAACATAAATAATTTTTCAAATGAATTAGATCCCGTGATTTTTTTTATTTTTGAGTTTTTCATATCTATTTAAAAATTCTATGAGATAAAAATTTTTCTTTTTCGTGCATAACATATATATTTAAATAATTTGGATCAAAAATCGCTCTTAAGCCCGAAGAGGACGAGATAAAATTGAAGTCCGAGCGAAGGTGAGAAAGGACACGGACAAAACGAAGGGCTTTCATTATTGACCTCGAGGACATAGCGAGCTGGGCTGGTTCTCTTCCTTTCTCAACAAGCCGCGTGGTTTTCGCTCCTCAACCTCCACCTCTCTCTCTTTCTCTCTATTTATCTCTTCTTTTCCACGCACAGAAACAGATACCCCGCAACTGCACAACAACACATAAGGAAGTCGGTCGTTTTCCTCATCCTCTCCTCATTCTGCTCTGCATGGGCGATGGCGATCTAGGGTTTGGTTTCATACCTCGGCCTCGCCTCCGTCCCCATATGCGATAGGGGTACTCTCTCTTGGATCACTGCTTTTTCTTCCACATCACTCGTACTGTTCTACCATGTGGTTCCTCCCCTTCTTGCCCAGCGGAAATGCCTTGGTGGAAGCCCTCCTCCTTTTCATCTTCACCGTCTTCCCCGTCTCCGAAGCGTTCCTCGTCTGCCGACTCCTCGCCGCTGAAGGCCACGCGTAGGGAGCTTGGCTTGCTCTGGAGCAAGCGGGGTGACTCACCGAGTCGATTGCAAACGCGGCAGTATAAGCTCCGTCCGTTCGACGCCGCGAGCTCCACATCGCCTAGCAGCCTTGAGTCCTTGACGTACCGGTCGTCGTCATCGCCCGTGCCGCACCCGCACCCGCACCCGCACCCGCTGCCTTTGCCGGAGTGCTCGCTGAGTAATGGTGGCGGTGGCGTGACCGCAGCAGCTTCTTGTAATGGTGGGTGTGAGAGTTGCCGGCGGCCTTCACTTATGGGGGCTGCAGCTGATTCGGGAGTGGAGGTGGAAGAGGGTTGCGGGGGAGTGGTGGATTGCACGCCTGTTGTTGGGACGGATATGAATGGGGAGAGGGTTCCGGCTGCATCTGGGAGGTATGAAATATTTGTTTTTTGGGTTCCTCTGATTGATGCTTAGTTGACTTTATATTAATATAATTTTTAGTCCTTTCCCTTGACCTTCTTATTAGCTGTAAAGATTTTAGGTATTTGTGGTGATCTCGGAATGAAAATTTGGCTTAAATGGGAAAAAAAAGCATGCTATGTTTAGAGTTTTACTGATTGTTATCAGTGTGTCTTAGAGAGAGAACTGAAGTTTATTCTTTGTGGGCATGTATACTTCTTTAGTAGTTAAGAAAAGCATGGGAGTAATTAAAAAAAATGCTTAATATGGAGGAATCAAGTGCAGCAGCATAAAAAAATATTTGTTTGTGAGAATTCTATCTTTTGTTTTACTAGACGTTTGGAATACCTTGGTTTTGGGGAACTTGACATCGGTTGATTGGAGTTTGACTTGCCTTGCCGAAGAGATCGGAGTTTAGAATTCTATATGATCCTCCCCTTATGATTTAACGGTTGCTATTTAGCACTAGCTAATCTGTTGATGTAAGAGAAGCTCTATTACGGTATTACCTTATTCTCTAATAAAGAAAATAATTTTTAACTTTGCTGAATGAGTCGAGGGATTAGCTTAAGGGCTATTCTACATTTCATCTTTTATTTATTGGTACCTTTGGTGTTTCTGACATTGGGTGATAAGTTTATTTTACCTCTATACCCACTTTTATTAGATTTGTAATGACATGCTAGATAAGCAAGAGTTTCAAAATTTGTTTTTTTTTTTATCATTCCGTTGTTTGCTATACATGTTTTTCTTAGAGGACAGCATTAGCATAGGTAAGGCTTTAGTATAAAATTTTATTACAAAGGGCTCCCTAGTAGTATTGAGGAATTTTTATTGTAATTTGTATGCAATTGCTATAGGTCGGTTTTCCCTAACTTTCAGAGAAGTTCAGAGCATTTTGATAATCCGACGAAGAGATATAATTTCAGTAATCATAGGAAGGCAATTCATGATCCAAATTCTGTTGAAAGCATAACCTTCAGGTTAAGCATACCAGCTAAAAGTGCTCCACCAAGCGGCTTCTCAAGTCCTGTGCACAGTCCTCGGAGATTGAGTAATGTAGATGTATTCCCATCTGTCTTCGGTGCTTCACAAGGGCTTCAGGTTTTTTCTGCTCCTGAAGCTTCTTCTATGGATATGATGGTAGGAATGTCCCCCCAAACTTCATCCGAGAAACTTCATGGCAGTCCTGATATGTCACCGTCGTATAGTCCAACTATCAGAAGTCCTATTCTGAAGTCAAAAAATCCAAGTGCACCTCAATCTCCTCTTCATCCTAAGATTTATTCAGAGAATTCTAGTACATGGCTTGACAATAATATGAATTTGAATGTCCACCCACTGCCTCTACCTCCTGGACCTGCTGTGTTGCCACAGCCAAACTTTTCTCAGCAAAATGCAAATAAAAATGAGAGTGCTTCAATGACAAGCCAGTGGCAGAAGCAAAAACTAATTGGCAGTGGTACTTTTGGGAATGTTTACACGGCTACCAACAGGTAAGTGAAATGAGCTTCCTGATGGATATTTTCTGTAGTTCTTTGAGAATTTATTTTCTGACCTTGAACAGGCATACTGGTGCTTTATGTGCGATGAAAGAAGTAAATATAATCCCTGATGACCCTAAATCTGCTGAATGTTTGAAACAACTAGAACAGGTTAGCCATTTGTGCTATAATTGTAACCATCATGGTTTTATGGTGTTATTTTGTTTTTTGTCTTTTCTTGGTCAATTTAGCTTTGAGATTTCTTCCCAGTTGAAACGTATTTATTTGGGGTTTTTGGATATACCTAGGTGTCATGCTTAAAGCATCTTTTGCTTAATGTTGTCTTTTCGATTGTTTATGAAACTTTCCTCTGAAACATGATGGTATATGCATGATATTGAAATTGAATTGTGAATTTTTGGAATTTTAGTTATGGTATTTTTTTCCTGTATATGATTTATTCCTGCCTAAGAAGCGGATGAATTGCCCTGATTATGGTGAATTTTCTAACTGAGGAAACCCACTCATTGATAAGCTTTCTTTGCAGGAAATCAAAGTTCTTAGTAAATTAAAGCACCCAAACATTGTGCAATATTATGGAAGTGAACTTGTGAGTTTTCTAATTGCCCTTGTGATGCTTTGATATTTGCCAACTGCATTTCAGTGAAATTCAATGTTTTTTAATATTTAATGCAGACTGAGGATCGATTTTTCATATACCTAGAGTACGTATACCCTGGTTCAATTAACAAGTATGTTCAAGAGCATTGTGGAGCTATGACAGAATCTGTTGTTCGCAATTTCACTCGTCATATTCTAAAGGGGCTGGCATACTTGCATAGTACAAATAACATCCACAGGTTGCTACTGTTACTGAGAATTTATTCTTAGGGATTTTGGGTTATGTTTCTGCATTGTTTTGGGGCAGTAGCTTGGGCGATTAATATGGTTCTTCTATATCGAAATTTAGATCCTATCACTATCTTAACTGTGTATTAATTTTTCATGACCTTCATTTAGCTTACGTTTTGTAATAATGTACTCCTAGCAAATGCATTTTAGAATTATTATTTGTTCTGTGAATTTGTTGCCTGCATTGCACTTATGTATAGAAAATTTTGAATTCATGTTTTAAATTAAAGAATGGATTAAAATTTTCATTTGAAATTCAAATGAAGGATAGATTTAGAAATTTTGGTGGAGGAATTGAGGAAGTTATTATGTAGGTTATCATGAAAAATGTTATGGATAGAATGGTTGGGTTAAAATGTGGACAAAAATAAGATAGTTTCAGCTAACTTTCAAATTGATTTGAATTTTAAATTTAAATATTAAACTTTCAATTTTTTTTTTATTCAAATGGAAGACATTTGATATCAAATAATGTAGAGTGGGGCAACATAAGTGAAGACAGTGGTGGATTTTCTTACATCTTGATTGTTTGGAAGGGTAGAATATGATTTAGAGTAAGAACCAGGAAGATAACTCAAGATATTAACAATGAAGTTTCTTAACTAAACTGAGGCAAGAAGAGAAAGAACTTCATTGTTTAAGAGAAAAAGTGAGCAATTGATCCCATTCCCCATAGAGGGGATGACAAAGAAGGCTATACCTTTTATAATCAATAATCTCTAATTACACTCTAGCGCTTACTATTTGTAATAATAGCCATAGTCTTCTTGGATAACCTTATTAACAAAATATTAACAAGCAAGTCCAAAAATGATTAACAAATATTTTACCCTTGAAAATTGAGAAAGTAATATGCGAGTACAAAGGGCATATATATTGATACAAGTAAGATTCCGTACTGACAACTATAAGTAGGTGTCTTGATACATCACATATAATTAAATGCATGCCATTTTTTCCCTTTTAGTTTATGAGTCGTCCAAAGTTATTGTGGCTTGCCCCATTATGTATAAATCAAATTTCTCTAATTATTTAAGTTCCTAAAGTTCTAAATAAAGATAAATTGATCAAAGCACAAATATGTGATTAATGGCTCTCCCAAGTGCTAACAGAAAAAAAAAATGATTCTAAGGCAAATTTGTTCAAGTTAATATACAAAACTTTTTCCTCTGGTTTATGCTTTTGGCTTTTTTGATGATGTAAGAATGGTATTTACTGCCTTATATTCAGTCTTGACTAAATTGGTTGGGATAAAGTGAATAAAGAACCAAAAGAGCTGAAAGATAAGAAAATGATAATTTAATGGGCAAATTTTCAAATACATATATAAGTGAATAGCACGTCTTTGGAATACCAAGTACCCACTCAAGTTCAACAATCAATCTGTGTTTCTTGAAATGCTCAACAGGAGCAAAGTATTCAAGTTTGGAAAAAGTTGACGGGCTTTTGTGTATGAGTATCAAATCATTCCTTTCATGGTCATATGTATTGCTGAAGTTATTCCTTTATTTTGGGTTTTGTTTTTGTAAATTTTCAGTCTATTAATGTATTCCGTTTATGAAACTTGTTAGCTAGCTGAATTTACCTCATATGTTGGTTCTGTTTAGTATAAAGTTATTATTTATCATGATGTCACTTCTATGAGATTTTGTGAATGCCTTCTGAGTCTTTTATCATCTGCTTGAATGTCAGTTGCATGAACGGTTTGCTAAATATAAGTTTGTCATTTTTATCAATTCCTCCAATTAGTCATGGGACTGAATTGTTATATTTTTACAAGAATAGTTGGCATGTCGCCATTTTGCAAGTTTTGATGCATTCACTTATTTTTTTTCTCAGAGACATCAAAGGGGCAAATTTACTTGTTGATGTTAATGGTGCCGTAAAACTTGCAGACTTTGGGATGGCGAAACATGTGAGTTGGGTTTTTAGAATTGCTTAGTGATAATGATGTTGTCTTATCTTGTAGAGTTGCTTGCTTTTAATTTTTGACAAATTGTTAAAGGAGCTATATGTGATGCAATGGAAAATCAGATGCAAGGTCATATAAAATATCACTCATTTGTTTATTCCTCTAATCCTTTTGAGTATTGTTTGCTAGCATGGTTTTTGGCATGTATACTGGAATTCTAATTCAGACCTTTACAGAAATTGGAAGTTCCCAGTCCACTGTGCGGACAAATTTTTGTAATCATCTTTAAAACGTATCCGAACTAATTGGGATTATGGTGTAAGAGAAGAATTATGTGAATGCTGATTTACTTGGATAATCTGGATATTTGATGCAATCTAAAAAATATTAAAATTACAAACTAAAGACTTCATTTCCTTAAAACATAGATAAACACGGGTAAAACAAAACAATACTATTATGTTCCACAATAGCTTAAACAAACACAACCACACCTTACAACTTCAAATAAAAGGACAACACCTTACAACTTCAAATAAAAAAAAAACACAACAACACCATACAACTAATCAAAACTTCGAGAAGAAAGATATAAGTGGAATGAGAATCGTGGAGAGAAGAAGAAGATAGAAGACAGAGAGGTAGAAGAAAATAGCTCGCAAATTATTTAAACCTGCAGGTTTCACTTTCCAAATATTCTTCGCAATTCACTGTCTCTATACTCTAAAGGAAATCAACCACTTTATATAGAATAAGATGGAGAAAAAAAGGTATAAATGCTCTTTTTAATGAGCCACCCAAATCAGCCAATAGAATAAAATCAAAACAACCCACTTAATGAGAAATAAAAACACTTTAGCAGGAATCAACAAGGAACAGTTCACAAACAAGTAGCATAGGGAAAAACGGAACCAACATAGGGAAGACCAACAACCAATTATGGGAAAACAAAGCAGACACATTGGAAGACGAAACAGCCACATAGGAAAACCAATCAACCACAAAAAATCCCTCCAAATTAGGCCCTACCTTGACTGCATTAATTCTCCCACGGTGGAAGAATCTCATCTCCTGGTGAGAATTCCTCAGAACTTTCATGATGTTCTGAATGTGCTATTTCTGATGGGAGATCTTCCTCTTAAATTGCAATTTCAGCTTGTTGAATAAACTACCATTAGAACAACCTAGAAAGGTCACCTCACATGTGATTCTTAAAATTAGATAATGGTGTTCAAAGGAAAAATCAAACCAGTGGTTGCCACAGAAATTTTGATTCAACTCATGTCACACTCCTCCGACAAATACCAACAAACAGGCTCAACAACGCTTTATACTCACAATATTTTGGAGAAGAAAGATTCAGGTGTAAGGGTAACCGTGGAGAGAAGAAATATATAGAAGACCAGAAAGTACAAATAGGTGTAGGAAGAAGTAGCTCTCAAGCTAGGAAGAAAATCCTCAGGTTTGGATTAGATCTCAACTAACAAAAAACTCCTTTCCATCAACAAATTAGCTATATTTATAGGAGAAAAAGTCCAAATATCTGCATAAATGTGTCATCCTAATTAGCTAATAGAACGACCTTGAGAAGATAAAACACAAGACTTAGAAAACAACAAAGAGGGAAGGGGAACAACCAACAATAGGAAACCAACAGTAGAAATTCCCAAAAAAGGGAAAATCAAAATCTGCATGGAAATCTGCCAACATTAAATCCGAATTCAGCATGGGAAACAATCAGCCAATATGGGCCAAGCCCATTAAGGAAAAAACAACCCAAGATTAAATGCCCACTTAGCCATCAAGCAAACAAGTAAACAAATTCAACATGGGTGGAAAGCAAAAGGAGAGAGAATACCAAAGAGCACCAAACCCAAGCATGAACATGGGTTGAGTTCCATCATAGGGCATATAAATGAAAAAAATATAGTACAAAATTACATAACATTCAAAACATAAGAAATAAATACAAAATATAAAATGATAATACTTGATTTCATCAATTCTCCCCAGGTGGAAGAATTTAAACTCTTGATGAGAATGCCTCAGTTGCCAGGTCCCAAGTCCTGGATGAGAAAAGTGGAGGGTTGCGTTAGGTAGTCGACAGCCAGTGTAAAACTTGTCGAACAATAATGACATGAATCTTTTAAGAAATTGTGTTAATGCTAGGGCGTCCCCTGGAAGCGACGAGCTGTATGGTCTGAATACAGTGACAAATGTGCAAGGACCGCTGCACCGGCGCCCGGGTGCAGTGTTAAATAGGCAAGGGCTCCCACATCAAGGACGGATGTGGGCAAGAAGCTAGTCCATGAAACTAAAATTAGGATAGGAACTTGGAATATAGGTTCTCTTACAGGAAAATTAATGGAATTAATAGATATTATGATTCGTAGGAAGTTAAATATTTTGTGCATTCAGGAAACTAAGTGGGTTGGAGAGAAGGCAAAGGAAATTGATAGTTTAGGATTTAAACTTTGGTATTCGGGTAGGAGTCGTACTAGAAATGGTGTAGGTGTTATTATAGATAAGTGTTTAAAGGATAATGTTATAAAAATTAATAAGATTGGAGATAGAATTATAGCTTTAAAGATTGTTGTTGATGATAAGATTGTTAATATTATAAGTGCTTATACTCCTCAAGTAGGTTTTGATATGAGTTCTAAGTTAAATTTTTGTAATGACTTAAAAAAATTAATACAAAAGATACCTCTTGAAGAAAGAGTTTTTATTGGAGGAGATTTAAATGGACATGTTAGTAGAGAGGTAGAGATTTTAAAAGCATTCATGGTGGCCATGGATTTAGAACAACGAATGAAGGTGGCAAGATCATATTAGATTTTTGTTTAGCTTATGACTTTTCAATTGCTAATATCTTATTTAAGAAAAGAAATGAGCATCTCATCACTTATAAAAATGGATATAGTACAATCCAGATTGACTATTTTCTTATTAGAAAATTAAATCGTTTAGATTGCAAATATTGTAAAGTTATTCCGAGTGAAAATTTATGTACCCAACATCGATTATTAGTTTTAGACTTTAAGATAAAGAGGCATAAAATAAAAAATAAAGTAAAATATTTTTCTAAGATTAGATGGGGGCATTTAAAGAATATTAACAAAAATATTTTTTGAGAATAAGATTTTAGATCTTAAGATTTTATCTGTGCATGAGGATGCTAATATTATGTGGGAAAAAGTGGCTAGTGATATTAAGAATATTGCAGAAGATGTGCTTGGAGTATCAAAGGGAAAAGTTCCTAATAGTAAAAATAGTTGGTGGTGGAACCCAATTGTGCAAGAAAAGATAAAAATAAGAAGAATTGTTATAAAAATTGATTTAATTTTAAAAATTCTGATAATTGGGAAATATATAAAGTGGCTCGTAAGGATTCTAAGAAAGCAATATGCGATGCAAAGACATTATCTTTTAGTGATTTATATAATAGATTAAATACTAAGAAGGGAGAAAGATATATGTATAAGTTAGCCAAACAAAGAGATAGGAGTAGTAAGGATTTAGTTCAAGTGAAGTGCATTAAGGATGAAGATCAAAAAATACTGATGATATTCAACAAAGGTGGATGAAATATTTTTCTAAACTTTTTAATGAAGATTGTGAAATTAAGATTGACTATAGTGACCTTAGCATCCTAAATGAAAATAAAGATTTATGTTTTTATCGGCGTATTAGTAAAACTGAAGTTAGAGAGGCTTTAAAGAAAATGAAAGGTGGAAAAGCTGTTGGGCCTGATGATATTCCAATAGAGGTGTGGAAATGCTTAGGAGATGAAGGGATTTCTTGGCTTACTAAACTTTTTAATATTATTTTGAAGACTAAAAAGATGCCAGATGTGTGGAGAATGAGTGTCTTAATTCCTATTTTTAAGAATAAAGGTGATGCACAAGATTGTTCGAATTATAGAGGTATTAAGTTAATGTGTCATACTTTAAAACTATGGGAGCGAGTTATGGAGCATAGGTTGCGACGTGATACTAATGTTTCTCAAAATCAATTTGGATTCATGCCGGGTAGTTCGACTATGGAAGCCATACATTTATTAAGAGGTTTGATGGAGAAATATAGAGAAAATAAGGAGGATCTACATATGATATTTATTGATTTAGAAAAAGCTTATGATAAAGTTCCAAGAAAAGTGCTATGGAGAGTTCTTAAAAAGAAAGGAGTTAATAATGCTTATATTCAAATCATTAAAGATATGTATGCAGGAGCTATTACTTGTGTTCAAACACAAGGTGGTTTGACCAAGTATTTCCCTATTTCGGTTGGGTTACATCAAGGATCAGCCTTAAGCCCATATCTTTTTGCTTTAGTCATGGATATTCTCACTAGACATTTGCAAGAGGATGTACCCTGGTGTATGCTTTTTGCTGATGATATTCTTCTTGTTGATAAGACTAGAGAGGGAGTTGAAGGTAAACTTGAATTATGGAGGTCAACCTTAGAGTCTAAAGGTTTTCGCTTGAGTAGATCTAAAACGGAATATATGGAGTGTAATTTTAGTAGTAATAGACCTAGTGAGGGGATTACGACTTTGGGCGATCAAGTCATTAATAAGAGTACACGTTTTAGATATCTTGGATCTATTGTTCAGAGTGATGGTGAAATAGATGGCGATATTATCAGCAGAATTCAAGTTGGATGGTTGAAGTGGAGGAATGCATCGGGCTTGTTATGTGATAGAAATGTACCCCTCAAACTTAAGGGAAAATTCTATAAGATGGTAGTGAGGCCTGCGATGCTTTATGGTGCCGAATGTTGGCCATTAAAAGAGAAGCATAATATTAAGTTAAGTGTGGCAGAGATGAGGATGCTCAGGTGGATGAGTGGCTTTACCCTTAGAGATAGGATACGAAATGAGCATATACGTGAAAAGGTTGGAGTAGCTCCAGTAGAAGATAAGATTAGAGAGAGTCGCCTTAGATGGTTTGGTCACATAAAAAGGCGGCCTTCCGATGACCTGGTTAGGAGAGTAGAGGTATTAGATTTGACTTGTGTTAATAAAGGTAGGGGTAGACCTAAAAAGACTTGGTTAGAAAATATTAGTAATGACATTTCTTTATTAGATTTAAACGAGAATTTGACTTTTAATATGACACAATGGAGAAAAAGGATTCATGTAGCCGACCCCACGTAGTGGGATAAAGGCTTGATGTTGTTGTTGTTGATGATGATGAGAATGCCTCAGTAACACGCTGATAGATATCAGGACGATGAGTCTGTAATTCCTCTGCTTCAATCCTAGTGCAGTCAGTCAAGGGACGTCCACCCCATTTAACTAGGAACCGTCTGTGCACTCCACGCCTTGTATGGGTAGTTTGAATGTCCAAAACACATCAATATGATCATCTTTGGTCTGAACTGGAATAGTAAAGGGCAAGGTCTCTATGTCTACTAAATCAGTTGGTTCTCCTTCATATGTAGTAAGATCGGCTACATAAAACACAGAGGAAGTTCTAACAGAAGGTGGAAGATTCAGCAGGTAAGCATTTGTTCCCAATCTTCGTAGTATTCGGAAAGAACCAAATTTCTTTCGACTTAGTTTGCCAAATGTACCAATGGGAAAGCGCTGTCGTCGAAAGGAAGCCATAACTAAATCTCCCTCTTGAAAATAACACTCCGGTGTTTGTTAGTAGTTGTTTTGTATTTAGCATTTTCCATGCAGAGTTTTTTTAGGATCTAACATTGGACCGATTGAATATCATCAACAATTTTGGTAGCTTCAACGTTGATTCTACAAGGCATGGGTATTGAAGTTCAATATAAGATGTGGGAATATGTTAGCCATAAATAATTTCCAATGGGTTTTTTTCTAGTAGATTGGTTAAGGAAATTGTTATAAGCAAATTCGGCTTGGGGTAAAATCAAATCCCATTGAGAAAGTTTTTCTCTAACAAGACACCTATGCAAATTTCTTAAACTTAAGTTTACTACTTCAATTTGTTCATCCATTTGTGGATGATATGCACTACTGAATTGGAGGGCAGCCCCTAATTTTGACCAAAATGTTCTAAAAAAATGACTTAAAAACTTAGTATCCTTATCAGAGGTAAAAGTTCTAGGTATGCCTAAAAAGTTTAATATTAAATTATTACAGAGCTAATGATTGTATTAAAATGATTCGAAGTGGGGTTCAATTAAGGAATCACCGAAGGGATGAGAATTTGACTACTTTGCTAAACCAGTTACAGTTATTCTAACAAGCAAAATCACATGAGCATTGAAATAAATGAAATTAAAGATCGACTTAATACTTTGTAAGCAAATCAGCTTCTCTTGCAAGAAGCATACAATGATTAGCTTTAATGAGGACTCATTTAAAATATTGTTAGAAGACAAGAAAATCACCCTATAAGAAATTATCATGATAAATATTATATAGGGGTGTCAATTTGGGTCAACGGGTCGAGTTCGGGTCGAACCCGGAACTGACCCGGCACTGTTCGGGTCAACCCGAACCCGACCCGTTTTTATTAAAATGATTCAAAGTGGGGTTCAATTAAGGAATCACCGAAGGGATGAGATTTTGACTACTTTACTAAACTCTAACAAGCAAAATCACATGAGCATTGAAATAAATGAAGTTAAAGATCGACTTAATACTTTGTGAGCAAATCAGCTTCTCTTGCAAGAAGCATAAAATGATTAGCTTTAATGAGGACTCATTTAAAATATTGTTTGAAGTCAAGAAAATCACCCTATAAGAAATTATCATGATAAATATTAGGGGTTTTTACATACATAACACTTGAAACTATTATATTTACCTATCTAACATCCAAAGTATACTATTTACATATCTACCATCCAAATACACCCCGTTTCATCTAAATTACCACTCCGTTATCCTATCTGCTCAAACCCATCGCGTCTTCGTCGTCAGAGTAGGTTTGCTCTCGGTCTTCTCCAGTTCTTCGGGTGAGGTGCACTGGATCGGAGCAGCAGGATGCTACGCGGCTTTCGGTGGAAAATTCATACGGTGGTTTGTCGGAGGAGGAGCAAGACGATGGAGGGCACTGAACGATAGTTCTTCTTCTTATACATCTTCATCTTGTTCCTTTTCGCCTTCCAATGCCTGTTTGATTTTATACAACACCTCCATACTGGCATCAAAGTTCTCGCCGAGAAGGATGTTGGTGCATTTCACGTCGCGGTGGATTATGCTCTGAGAGTAATCATCTCTGAATGCTCCTCACAGTAAAGATAGCTCTATAGAGTGCCTTTTTCCATGTACTCGTAGACCAGGAGCATCTCTGAATGCTCCTCACAGTAGCCGATGAGGCAGACGAGGTACCGGTGACGGATTCGGGAGAGTACGACGATCTTTGTTTGGAATTCAGAGTATCCCTGTCGAGAACCAGGCACGTCGCGCTTCACGGCGACTTTGGTGCCGTCGGAGAGGACTCCTTTGTACACTTTACAGAACCCGCCGGCGCCGATGACGAGATTCTCATCGAAATTGTTCGTCGCAAAGATGACTTCCGAATACGATATTTGGAGGTCGAGATTAAGCCGCGGGGAAGCAGAGCTCTTTGGTGTTCGATCGGCTGTGGATTCGCTCGACGTTCTGAAAGCCAAGTTCGCTGCTTTAGCTCCTGCATTGTAGTGCAACCATGATGCATTCGTCGTGTCTTTCTCTTCCTCGACCAGATTTGGCTTTGATCGGCGGCGGCGTAAGCGTAATTGAAGGACGAAAAGCAGGAAAATAAGCAGGACAACACCGCCAAGAATGGAAGGGAGTAAAATAGACAAGAAATGATGGCCGCCGTGGCTTCCTGCTCCGCTATCATACAGGCCGAATTCACCGCCGTGGCTTCCTGCTCCGCTATTTTAGGGACAGCCTATTTCCGTGACTTGATTTTGACGGAAGCAAACGAAGTGTTATATTCGATGAGGGATAGGGCATTACGGTGGTAAAAAAGTAAAATTTGAAGTTTGGGTGTGAGATAAGTAAATAAAGATGTTTTAGATGTTATGTATGTAAAAATCCCTAAATATTATATAGGGGTGTCAATTCGGGTCAACGGGTCGGGTTTGGGTCGAACCCGAAACTGATGCGGAATTATTCGGGTCAACCCGAACTCGACCCGTTTTTAAAAATGGGTCAGGTTTTTGGACCCGAACTCAACCCGATTCGGGTCCGGGTCAACCCAACCCGACATGAATGACCCGGGGTTGACCCAAAATTGCTAGTTTTCGGGGTCAAAAATTGGGTTAATCTTCGATTTTCGAGTCAAAACGGGTTAAAAATGGGTTAATCTCGGGTTTTTGGGTCAAATACGAGTTTTCGTGTCAATTTCAGGTCGTTGGGTCAACCCAAACCTGGCCCGGTTTTTAAAACGGGTTGATTTGTTGATCCCGAACCCGACCCGTTTCGGGTCCAAGTTAACCCTAACCCGATTTTTTCCGAGTTGGGTTCGGGTCAGGTTTCGGGTCACGTCAAACATTGACACCCCTAATATTATATCGATCATGCCAATCATAGATGTCAATTTTATAAAATTGACAAAAATATAATTAGGAAAGTTAAAATTGCTGGATCCAACTTTAATGGGAGAATAGTTACCGAGGCTTTTTTGGTGGGGTAATTGATGTAGATAACTTGTTTGATTAACAAATGATGTCTAATGAACGAAAAATTTTATGAAACTAAAACTAATTGGACATGCTAAGTTGTACGGGATGTTTTTGTAGAGAGGCAATGGGAAAGGTCAAGACTAGATCCTAACATTGCTACTTTGCCTGAGATGAAATTATTTCTAAAAGAAAAATAACAACCCTTTTCTTATCGGTCTCAACTGCTCAATGAATTTAATTCATTGACACAAGGAATAAAGATTGTCACTGTATAATTGAATAGGGATATATATGTAGGCGTTGTTACTTGTGTTTAAGGTGGTTTGACCAAGTATTTTTCCTATTTTTGTTGGATTACATCAAGAATTAACCTTAAGCCCATATCTTTTTTTTTCTTTAGTTATGGATGTTCTCACTAGACATTTGCAAGAGGTTGTACTCTGGTGTATGCTTTTTGTTGATAATATTCTTCTTGTTGATAAGACTATAGAGAGAGTTGAAGGTAAACTTGAATTATGGAGATCAACCTTGGAGTCAAAAGGCTTTCTGTTTTAGTAGATCTAAAACTGAATATATGAGTGTAGTTTTCAAAATAATAGTTCTAGAGGGGATATTGTGACTTGGGTCATCAAGTTATTGATAAGAGTAAATATTTTAGATATCTTTGGTCTATTGTTCAGAGTGATGGACAATCAGATTGAGATATTTTTAGTATAATTCAAGTTGGATGGTTGAAGTGAAGGAATGCATCAGGCTTGTTGTGTGATTGAAAAGTTCTCCTCAAACTTAAGGGAAAATTCTATAAGATGGTTGTGAGACCTGCAATGCTTTTTGGTGCAGAATGTCGTTCATTCTTTCTTTATTTAAGGTATTGTAATTACAAAATCATAAGTTAGAAACAAATCTAATATAGTTCTATCAACTTCATTAATTGCTCCAAAATCATAACTATCATGAATATTTTTAAATTCTTCTATCCTCTACTGACATGTCCATTTAAATCTCTTCCAATGAAAACTCTTTGTTCAAGAGGTATCATTTGTGTATATTCTTTTAAGTCATTTCAAAATTTTTAATTTTGAACATATATCTAAACCTCTTTGAGAAGTAGAAGTCATTATGATATTAATAATCTTATCATCAACACTAATTTTTAGTATGATCCTATCTCAAATTCTATTAATTTATACAATATTATCCTTCAAACTCGTATTTATATGTACACCTACCCATATCTAGTATGATTCCTACCTAAATACCATAGTTTAAAGTCTAAACTAATAATCTCCTTAGTTTTTCCTCTAGCTCGTTCAATTTTTTGAACACAGAATATTTATCTTCTCATAAATCATAATATCTATCAATATCATTAATTTGCATGTAAGAGAGTTTATATTTTAAGTTCCTATTCCAATTCTATTTTATGGATTAACTTCTTTGCTCTTACCCGTCCAAGATGTGGGAACTTTTGCTTATTTAACATTGAACTCAGGTGTCGGTGTAGTGTTTCTTACACACTTCTCACTGTATTCAGGCTATACAACACGTTGCTTCAAGGAAACACCCTAACATTAACCCAATGTATTAAATGATTCATGTCATGATTGTTCGACAAGTTTTACGCTGACTGTCAACTACCTAATGCAATCATTTACTTTTCTCATTCAGGGCTTGGGACCCGACAACAGTAGGTTATATCAAGCTGCTGTTTGGTAGAAAATGTTGTAATTTCAGAGCATGTACAAAGATATGAATGTGTATGTAGAAGCACCTGGTGATTGGAGAGATAGACCTAATGATGTAGAATGGAGGGGGTGGGGGGAAGATAATAAGATTAAAATTTTGAAATTAAATTTCAGATTTTCTCTAATCAAGGGATTTAAATTTTGAAATTCAAAAAAGATAGAGGGAAGGATAAATAGGTGGTTAATTATTCCCCTAATTGATTTCCTTAACAAGGAAGAAAATAATTAAAATAAGGAGAGAGAGAGAGAGGGGCCGTCTTAATGAGGGAAAAGAAAAGGTGTCCACATACAATGTATGTGGATCCATGCATTAATGGGAGATTGGAGAGTTAAATTTGAAATAATTTTAGATTTAATATGATTGAATGATTTTCTAAAATAGATGTAGGTTATTTATAAAAGAATTTAAAATTCAAATTCATTTGAATTTGAATTTGAAAACTTTCAAAATCAGCTAGGACCTAATTTAGGAAAATAATGATGGTGAAATGAATTTGGAATCAAGGGAACATGGAGGGTGAGCCGACGGTGGGGTGTAGGGGAAACATGGCCGGCAGTGGGGGGGTTTGAGGAGGGTGTAGCCGGCGGGATATGTGGGGGAAAACACTTGGCTGGTGGGTTGTGGAGGTGGTATGGCCGATGGTCAAGGGAGAAGGAGAAAAAGAGTTCAGGGAAAGAAAGATAAAACTATGGGTCCGGACACTTTTTGCGGCTGACGGGTGATACGTTGCCCTTCATCAAGGGACTTCAAGCCATAAGCCCGTACTCATCCTATAGCTGGTGGATACTACGATTCCCTCCCATAGGGATCTCACTAAAGTCCTCCCAATGAACAAAAGTGCAGAATAATTTTTTTTTATTAAAACTCGATCATACCATTACACTAACAAGGGTCTCTATATATAGGCCTCAGAAATAAAAGAAACTAAAATAAAATGATCATGCCCCTAGGGCTTACATAAGATTAGACCCTTAAGTAAGAGTAAAAATGAAAAATGCATGATTAAAATAAAAATTACAAATAAAAATTTAAGATAACGTAGGACGATCATGGCCGTCAATCTTCAGCTCCTCGGATAGGCATGGACGGATGGATGTCCGCATCACCTAAGTTTAGTGATATGTAACGGGAGCAGCTGAATTTGACAAGAAGTCTATACCATAGATGCCACCTTTAAAATGACTACGAATAATTGATCAAACCTTATGCCTATTTCGGTGGTGGTTAGATGTATTGCTTATGTCTCTTCTTGTGCTTGTTTATTGTCTGTTAAAGATAACACTATATATTGGTGAACTAGAGAAATCTAGCAATAATGATTTACATAGTGGCTTGTCATATATTGTGGCAAAACTTCGTGAATCAAGAATATGCAAAGTTGGATTTGCTCACAAGAATTCCAATAACTTGCTGAAAGTACATGCCATTATAGAATTCATGTTTTTCCCACATGAAATGTGCTATTTATTATCCTATACCTATATATGTGGAAAGGATCTAGTTTTGTGTGATGCATACTGCATGATGTTCAGTGTTTTTTTTTATGAAATTACTTTTGTTTATTACTCTTATTATTTCACAATTACTTAAGTTATGGGAAATGGATATTTTACTAGTAGAAATGTCTTTATATGATTGTTCAGTTATGCTTCTTTGACACGCATGGTTCCAATTTTCTTTTGCTTTCATTGTCTTTTTTCCAGTTAAGTAGGGCTGCACCGGCACTTTCCTTGAAGGGAAGTCCATATTGGATGGCTCCAGAGGTATTTTATTTTCAGATTTGAAATTCGTTTCTTATTGCATCTAATTATTAAATGATGAATATTCACTTTTTTCTTTTTTCAAAAAATTAAGGGAAGTTGATAACTCGTTCTAGTACATGTGACTACCAGAACAACCATTTCTATTTCTTAGTAAAACCGATCCTAATTGTCTTCCTTATAGGATCTCTTTGGCACAAGAATTTTTAGGGGCCCTGCCGATTGAATTCAGGTTAATAGTAGATTCAAAATTCAAAAGATTTTGTGATTCTGAAAAGTTTGAAATCTTACTTATCAAATTTTGCATTTAGCGAGAGGTTCCAAAACTTGAAGAATTTTACATGTTTTGAGGTCTCTCGATTGTTTGTATGTGACCAATTTAGGCCTAGAGTATCACAAATATCTAATTTAGTCCCTCAATTATATCAAATTGATCCCAAATGACCCCTCATATAGAAATTTATAAAAATTGGGATATAAAATTAATCATAAATTTGTCCCTTGCCTATACAAAAGTGATTCCAATTTTGTCTTTAAGGAAATATTTTGGATTAATTTTGTATAGTAAAGAGACTAAATTTGAGAAATGTAATATTTTGAAACTAGATTGGCCGTAGAAAAATATTTAGGTTTTTATTTTAGGCTTTTTCCATTCTAACTACCAGATAGCCCAAATATTAATCTTAATAGTGTTCTGGCTTATATTATATATCAAGAAGTTTGCATTGCTATTTCTTTGAGGGAGGTCAAGTTTTGCGAGGCATTGTTTTTGGGACATGGTATTGTTGGAATAACCTAGGCATGGGATGAGATTGGAGGAGGGAATACTCTAAATAGTTGGTGTAATTTTTATGAAAGAATTGAGAAGCATGCCACTGTCGCGGCTGTAATTCCTGATATAAATGGTTATCTTTGTCGAAATTAAAAAAAAAAAAAAAAATTGAAAGCCACCATCTTAGTCTGTCATTTATGTTGATTAGAATTACAAGGCTTTTTGGGTAATAAAACTCATTTCTTTACTGGGTATCCATGTTATCACAAAAACTTTCCCTTGGTATCATAACTTAACTTTCTATGGTTAGAAAATTGATTGATTTACTTTCAATATTTATTCGTAATTCTTAATTGTATGTGTCCGGTTGATTGACCTTGAAATTGTTGGGTTTCTACTATTGTTGGTTGGTTTGTTAGTGCTGGGAGGAGAGCTATGCCCCTTATAATGAGCAAAAAGAGCTTCTGTGTCTATGACTTTTTTTATTGACATTGATAATCCTGGTAAAGCTCCAGGAGAATTATTGTTTCACCATTTTAATTGTTTATTCTAGAATATGCTATCTTCATCATCTGAAGTTTTGCTCCACCTGATTATGCAGGTTGTACAAGCTACAATGAACAAGGATGTTGGTTATGATTTTGCTGTTGATATTTGGAGCCTGGGTTGCACTATCATTGAAATGTTTACTGGAAAACATCCTTGGAGTGGACTTGAGGGGGTAATCCTTCTCGACTAAACATAACTTGAATTTCTAGTGAAGTCGCTTGGTTCATGCAACTTCAACTGATGAATTCTCTGCAACTTCAAATTTTTAATGAAGTCTACATATTGAAATTTCACTTGCAGAAATATGCTTAATAAATATCCTATATATTAAATACACTATTTTTGAATGCCATAATTTATGAATTGGACCTTTTAGTGAACTGGATTCAAGAACCTACGTTGCAAATGTTTTCTTTCAAATTTGTTTCAGTTGGAATTTTTATTTTTGCATTATATAATGATATGCATATTCTGCTTAGCATAACTGTCCTACAGCAAAAAATGCAAATGAACGATGATTTTCTTGAATTATTTTTTAAACTAGGTGGAAAAGCCTTGTAACTTCAGGAAGAGGAGAAGAGGGAAGGGTCAGATGGGATTTTAGAAGAGAAAGGGTGAGGGAATGTGTGTGTGTGTGTGTGTGAGAGAGAGAGAGAGAGAGAGAGAGAGAGAGAGAGAGAGAGCAGGTTTGGTGAGTAACTAAAGGTTTTCATTCAAAGCATAATGAAAATACAATACCATAGCCTTTTATAGATGAAACCATGCCCAAAATGCTTGTCTAATAAGGACTTAATATGTATTTATTATATAAACTAAATATGAAACATAAAATTAACATGCTTATATGTAAAATGGCACATGACTATTCGCTCAGAAAAATTTTAGACGCAAACTCACTCTCACAAGCTTAAGGTTCTTATTTTCTCGAGGTAGATTGAGTTTTGAATTAACCATATTTCCTCTGAGAGATGTGTCAGGGTTTATTTAGATTTAGGTCCTATTTCTTATGAGCGTAAGCCCTCATAATTAATTACTCATTTTAATGTGTAGAAGAGTACTCTCGATTAAGGATGAAATTATGTTTTATTAATATATGAAGTGCATATGTGTGCACAACAGTATGTGAATGTTCTAAACCTTGGTTGTGAAGGATGAAAGTATACCCGATCAAGATACCATGGTTCCGTCATCCCAAGAATACCATAGGGTTCGGTCTACCAATACTAACAATCATTGATCGCAGTGTCCTTGGAATTTGATTAGCAGCCATGTATTACCTCCTCTCAGGGATCCCGAGTATACTGAGGTTGATATATATTAGTTATTTAATTTGGGTAGGGACTTATGCCTTTAATAGAAGTTGTCCATAATTTAGGTTTGAGTTGGGTCTTATGGCCCTGTTTAGGAGAAGCCCGTGTGATTGGATTTGGGTAAGGGTTTACGGCTTTCGTTTGAAAGTAGCCATAACGACGGGTCTTACGACCTCTATTAGAGAGGACCCAAATAGCGGTTCTTACAACTTAGTCATATAGACTTAAGATGTCCAATGATTTTGGAGTTCAGATAGGTCTTATGACTTCTGAATTTAGAAGTTGTCTGATGATGGAACTTACGACCTAGCCCTATAAGCTAAGTGGCCTGTATAGTGCGACTTACAATCTAGCCATATAGGTTAGAGGTGACCACAAATGCGGAACTGGGGGAATTGTAGACCTCGTCCACGACCTCTGGTAGAAGCCAAGGCAAACTAGGAATCAGATGTAGCATAGGAGACGGACAGAGTAAGTTCTTTGGCTACATCAGTGGTGAGGTTGACTTCTTCGTTGCATGGCAATGAGTAGAGGTCATCAAGAGAGGCTGGAGTGAGTTTGGTGCGAATTGCAGTCTTAAACGCTTGATAATTTGCAGTAAGTCCGTTCAATATGTATAAAATGATATCTTCAGTGTCAATGATTCCACCAGCGATAGTAATGCTGTCTACTAAGCATTTAACTGTAGACAAGTAGTCGGTCATGAACTGATTTCACATAATTAAAAGTGTGGAGTTCATTTTTCAACTGAATAACCCTCGACCGATTGGTCGAGAAGAGACGCCGCTCAAGCGTAGCCCAATGGTATGATAGGAGGTTAGGTTGATGATATAAGGTAGAAGAGAGGGTGAAATCGTAGATCACAGTGCAACCGAGAGGTTCTGATCAAGATGAAGCCACTGCGAATAAAGTGGATTAATGGTGGACTGACCGGAGGTTGAGAGGATGTGCTGAGGTGGATAAGTAGTTGTGCCGTCGAGAAACCCGCAAAGCCATTGGCAAGAAAGAGTTTTTGAACCGTGTGCGCCAAGTGGGATAGTTTTCGGCAACAAGTTGAATATGCAGTTGTGCACAACATTTTTAAAGCTTGAAACCAGGAACTTCAAAGAGGGACGGATGGTTGGTTCAGCTGGTACAGTTTGAGAGGTTGGTCGTGTGTTTGTTGAGTGTCCATAGCAGTTATGCAGAGGTCTCTGATACCATGATAAAATACTTGAACAGCTTGATGAGAAGTCAAGCTTAATAGTTAATACAAACAGTAGCAGAAGCAGAGAAATAAGCAAAAAGAGAAAAGAAAAGTAGAGAAAAACAGATTCAGCTATTTTCAAACCTTCATAAGATTTTCTTGTAGCAGAATGTAGTTACACACACACACACATATTTATATTTATATATATATATATATATATATATATATATATAGATAGATATATATATAAACAGAGAAAATGAATCACAGAAATACTACAGTTTCTTAAAAAGTTAAGGTGGAGATTAGATCAAGCTGTAAGAAGAATCATGAGATTCCTGAGCACTTGTAGAAGACGGCTGCATAGCACAGAGGTGAGTAAACTTGGAATGGTAAAATCTCTTTAATATCAGCTTCTTAAAGAAGAATCAAAATAATCCACCATGAGATTATTTTGATTCCTTTTTAAAGACTTGAGAGATCAAAATTGTATTTTAATATAATTAAAGATCATTTTGGTCCTTCATAAAGAGTCAAGGGACCTTTTTTGTCCTTTTTGTCAAAAGGAGTTAACACCAAATTGTTTATTGAGTACACTAATTCACCTACTGCCCTACTTGCGGCTGTTTAATATGCAAACCTTGTGGATATGTTGCTTTTAATAGTACCATATTTCATCATATGCAACTATCTTCACCTCTTCATGCTCCACTTCCTCGTAATATTTTCTTTAATTTATATTTCTCAATGCTTTTTTACTTGCATTTGAAGTCTAACCAACTTCCTTGCATCTATCATATAGTGCTGCATAAGTTGCGATCATGGTATGTCTCCTATTAGAATCAGCTGATGACTTTCTATTATTAGGTTCTAATGGCACATTTTGCATCTCTTTGTATTCTTGTGATACCCGTAGAATAATTCTGATTCTGTTCCTTTCATGTTACACTCACAACCGTACAAAGTACAGTTAGAAATACTGACCATTCAGCTACACCTTGAATGGCCTGCTTTGTTTGAAATTAGGGTGTTTTTGTTTTCTATTTGAAAATCAAGGTGACTGGCTAACCTTGAGAGAATCCGAGTCCTCAATAATTTTGTTTCTTTAACCACTCTTGTTTCATTAATGAAGTTTATATTTACTTATATTTCTATTGCTTTTTTCGCTGTGAACAATTATTAACTCCATGCTTTTAGAAACCTGTTCTTCGGCTAAATTGTTTCCTTAAGTAGAACATATTGATGATGTATGGTTGGACATTGCTAATGAGCAGACCTTTATAAGTGCATTCTACGTGCGCGGATTTGCTTCTGCATATTCAATATTTGTCTGCTATTGTTGTATTCTACGTGCGAGGATTTGCTTCTGCAAGTTCAATATTTGTCTTCTATTGTCTGTGCCTGCAGGCTGCGGCAATGTTCAAGGTATTGCATAAAGATCCACCTATGCCGGAGACTTTGTCAGCTGAAGGTAAAGACTTTCTGCAGCGCTGTTTTCGCAGGAATCCAGCAGAAAGGCCAACAGCAAACATGCTTCTAGATCATCCCTTTATTCGGAACTCAAACCACTACCATCTCCATGGTTCCATCCAGGCTTTCGCGGGAATCAAACTTAATGCAAGTCTTAGGTCACATAATTGTATTTTATTCTAGAGGTGTCAATATTTGACCCAACCCGAAAACCCAATCCGAATCTGACCCGAAAATTTTGGGTTTAGGGGTCAATCCGAACCCGAATCTGGTCGGGTTTGGGTTAGGGATTTCGACCTGTTTGTAAAACCAGGTTGTGTTCGGGTTGACCCGAAATCAATCCGGTTTGACCCATTTTTAATTAATTTAGGACGGTTTTAAAATATTTTTATGAAATAAATAAATGATATTTCTAAAAAATAATAAAAGTTGTTGCCCAAATTAAATTAAGCTTGATTTATTTTAAATTGATTGAAGTAGATCTTAGGTAATTTGATTTAGGTTTAAATAAATCAAATTAAATAAACAAACTTTAGTAAAACATACCCGAAGCCGGTCAGGTCGAACAATATCGGGTCAGTTCCGGGTTGGACCTAAACCCGACCCGTGACTTGATTTTGACAGCACTATTTTATTCTTTTAAGTTTCACTGCTTGATTTTAAAATCAAATTTGATACAACCATATCAGGAGACCACCAGTAGCCCAAGGGACAGGCCTAGAGCAAGAAGCGAGCCTTTCTTGAAAGGAAGACAGCCTACCAACGGGTTAGTAAAGCTTCATAAGTAACAATTGATCAATTCCTTTGTTTATTTTTCTTTCCATACAGAAAATGAAAGTATTGTGCACTTTCGATAGCCTTTCTGCAGTAAGATTTCATTACTCCCACTGTCGTTTTTCAGTGAAATCAGTCACTTTCAGGCAGAAATTTCGGAATCCACAGCTCCTCGCCTGACTCTGAGATCCGCACCAGAGGTTCTCCATAGTTTATTTCCACATTCAGGCTCTTCAATGAATACCTCAAATGGTTTTCACGCAGTTGTTGGAAACCATCATGCTTCCAGCTCTGTAGCATTTCATTCAAATAACACTTATTCATTTGCTGGGAATCAGAATCATCACCAGTTGGCCTCTCCAAACAATATTTCAAGTGGTACACATTCAAATACAAGCAACAAACAACCCTATGTGCTGCCAAAGCCAAATGTAAAAGATTTAAAGGAAGCTTGACCACTTTTAGAACGGCCATGGAAGGCTTGGGATTTCTTAGCTGAGCTTTAGATTCTTTTTTTCCACATTTTCACCATTTCTAGTTTATGTAGCTGGAATCAGGTGGTAGGAATGTTGACTACAAGAGTTTTAGAGTTGTACATTTTCACCAATGATAAATTGTAGGAATTATTTAGGCGTCGTCGGACTCGGATAGAGTTGTATACTGTGCAGGTGCGGTAGGGATCAGATTTAAGGCTTCGTTTGGGGTGGCTTTCTTACTACTTTTTAAAGCAACTTTTTAATATAAAATTTTGTACTAAAAAACTGTGTTAAGAAGCAGTAAAAAAGCCGTTTCAAACGAAACCTAAATTAATGGGACTTCAGCTCTGCTTGAAGCTATTTTGCCTATTCTTGATTTTCAATCGTGTGTAAAATAAGTGTAAATATTTAAGTATTTTTGGCTAATAAATGTGTTCAACGGTTTCACGTCATATTTTCTAGTTTTGCATTGAGACATTTTGTTATGAGTAGCAGTGCTTTTTTGGTATGTTCGCTGAAATATGCCTCAAATTGTTTTTGTTGGGTGGGGGGCTGGGATTTATATACATGCAGCTAAATTTTTATCATTTTATGCATTCATATATCTATAATTAAGGTTTCATTTGGGACAGTTTTCTTACTGCTTCTTAAAGCAATTTTTTAGTACAATTTTTTTAATTTTTGTACTAAAAAATAGCTTTAAGAAGCAGGAAGAAAGCCTTTCCAAACGAAGCCAAAATTTTTGTTTGAAACAATTTTTTTTTTTTAAAAATAATTTTTTAGTATAAAAATTATAATTTTTATCTTAGTTGTACCAAACAAATCTTAAATCTTTATATTTAGACATATTTTATTATAATTTAAAGATTTAAGTATTATTATGGATATTCTTTTTTTTAATAATTTATATTTGGGTTTTTTTCCCTCCCTATCAAGCGTGGAAATTCATTCAAATGCAAACAGCCAACACCGAACTCAACATGAAAGATTTTGATATTAAGTTAAATGAATAGTCTGGTTGGGATGATTATAACATTTTATAAAATGAATTATGAGATTGTTATGTAAAAAATAACTTAGTTATTCTTTGTTAAAAATATATTTTTTTCAAATAAATATTTAAAAGAGAGAAAACAATAAGCAATAGTTATCTGAATAATTCAACTAAAAAGCTGTTGTCCTAAACAAGCTCAAAGTCAACTTTAAAATAATTGATTTCCAATTAATATTTTTATTTATTTGGGACAAATCTATAATTAATTTTTTTAATTCTATACATATAATATATAATATAAAAAATAAATAATATATTAAATTATTTTCAAATTGTTGGATTAAGTAAAATATACATTTAAGATTTTTTTTTTATAAAATTCAGCATATATGCTGAAGGCAACAGGTGGCCAATAGTTGAGGTTATGGCCAACGACGACGAGCAAAGCTGTTGTTGAGGGGAATGTGGTGCCCTAACGTATCCGGAGGCTAATTCGGACACATCACGTCATCAAATGCATAGTGCATTAGATGACGTGGCGCATCCAGATTGCCATCCAGACGCATTTGGACACCACACATAAAAATTTTTCATTGCTGAGGATGCTTGAAAAAAAATAGTATACTAGAAATTAGCTCAAATCAAAATGAAATATATTATAAATGAACTAAATAATAATTTTCAAATTTACTATTATTATACTCTATATTTACTTTTCTTTCAATCAAACATTACATTTAAAAAATTGTATACATCTACTTTACACTAATGATACTTAACAGTAAAACATACACTTAACTATTATAAAGCAAACCATTCTCTAAGTGAAGCAAATTGATTTTCACATTGAACTGATAGACCTCACATGATCATTGAAAAGTTTCAACCGGCCATCAGTTTTTTTTTAGACATTCCCAATCCCAGATTAAGCTGATTTGCTCAATTTATAGGCAAATATTTTCATTTATCATCTCTCTAACATAATGATTCCATAATCAATTCTTTCTAACTTTAAACATTCTCACACAACTGAACAAGAAATTATTTTGTGCGGAATCCGGACGGAAAGTTTTCATCCGGACTGTGAGTGTAGACAGCATTTGTACATTGTGTATAAAAAAAATCAAATTATACACATTGTGTGCACTCACAGTCCAGATGAGAACTTTCCGTCCGAACTCCACACATAATAATTTCTACCATTAGTAGAGCTATCTTTTCTCTTATACAATAAATATGAGATAAATCTATCACACGACGCAAAAAAAAACAATAAAAAATGAATAAAATCAGAGTAGCCTTCTCAGTAGAAACTTACAGAAAAGAAAGCTCACAGAAGGGGGTAAGAAAAAAGTTCTACAAAGAGAAAGAAACAGCATCTATGGAACAAAAAGCTTACAAAACATCACACAGCAATGGCTCATGGCATCAGCATGTCTCAAAGCAATCACAGTTACAAATTAAAGAACAGAAATCTGGTGTCTAAGAAAACTCTCACCTGATGATCACCTGCCTTCCACAAATATTTTTTTATGATATTCCATAACGTGAATCCCTTTCCTCCATCAATAATGCCTCCAGTTCGCGCTTTCTTCGTTCTAATTCCTGTATGGAGTAGACAGATACCATAAGTGATATAAAAATGACAGAAAGGTAAAGCTGTTAGCTGTGGATGGTAGATTACAGAAACGTAAGACAGGCATGAATACAGAGTTAGTGGTTCATAAGCCCTATAAAAATGGTCATAAAAGTCAGGTTTTCTTTTTGGGGGGACATTTAGATCATTTAAGGCAAACTTACACACACAACGCATAACACAAAGACTCGAACCCAAGACCTCTTAGTTGGAAGCATAAGCTCTTGTAGATGTCCCATAATGAACAAGATAATGATATCAAGGAAGCGATCCAAAGGAAGACATTCTAAAAACTATATCTTCAAACTGATCAAATCACATTCATAAACGACGAGGTTCTGTTTGGAAGCAGGTAGCTGGTGAGGAATAATTATCAAGGTGGCAGAGGACAAAACAAAAGCCTACGGCATTCCATCCAGAAAACTGCATGAGAAACCCGATGAGATGCTGAAAACTGTAGTGAAAAATAGTATAGTAAGCACCGGCAGAAAATTTAGAAGCACAATCAGACCAAAGATAGTCCGTGAGTGCTAGATAGTTCGATTGATATGGACCTTGAGGGGCTGTTTGGTATCGGATTTGTAGCAAGATTTACACCGAATTTACAGTAAATCCTGCCAAACAATTTTCAACCATGCATTAAATTCAAATCCCTCATAAATCCCGGATTTACGATGTAAATACGGAATTTACTAAATTCCATATTTCGGCAGATTTACGGACAACGGGATTTACAACATTGCGAGCGAGCTAGTTCCCATCCTGAAGGAGGTAGCGAAGATGGCTACTTACGCAGCAAGCGAGCTCCCTTCGTCACCTCCGATCCAAGTATACAAGCTAGGACGGGATCGGAAAGTTGATCGTGCCCCTAAGCAATTGCAAGGTGATGGCTTGGGTGCAATTTCCCTACACTTGAAGGCATCAAATGTCATGGGACGAGCAAACAATCGAAGAAAAAGGTAAGGGGAAGGTTCACATGTTCGGCAGCTGCTTGTCCTCAGCATTCTCTGCCTTTGGATAGGATGATCGTGATTTGGAAAGGCCTTAGAAGGCCAAGGCATGGTATTTAAAAGCTCTATTGGGTGTGGGTTGAATTGGATGTGTTAAATGGATCATATTTGAACTCAATTTAAGCATGGGTTGCATCGGGTTGACTATTTAAGCTCAGTAGAGTTCAATTTGGCTCAATTTAGGATAAAATAAATTGAATCAATGGATTTAATTTAGTAATTAGTAATATAATAAGTAATTATTAGTTAAGCCAGGTTCTAATTTGATAATTAAAAATAATCAAGCTAGCTCATAGTTAACACACAAATTAAATTCAGAGCGGGCCACGTTTGTTGTATGCTGATTGAATTAAATTTAATTTGTAAATGAACCCACCGCCTTAAATTCTAGAATACGTTGTCAAACAGCTTCTTAGAATTTATCAGGATTTAACATATGTCATACCAAATAGTTTTCAGGATTTAATATCCTCAGGATTTATTAAATCCGGATTTACAAAATTTACTAAATCCCACCAAAATTAAATCCTACTTGTTGCCAAACAGCCCCAAAGTTATTGCTAAGGTCTAACCTCATACCTAACAAAAATCTCATCCTGCAGATTTAAGGAAAAAAAAGGTACGGAGTCTCGCGCACCTAGGTCAAAAGTTTTATGTTTGATCATGACAAAAAATGGAGCCGTTGCACGCAGCTAAACAGGTTATATGCTCGTACAGCATATGCTGCCATGCCGCAGGCAAAACTGGGGGCCAAATGAACCCCTAATATGTTCTGAAACAGGCCTGTGGTGTCACAGATTTTTTTAAGCTCAAGCAAGCCAGGAAACTGCTTCTCAAGTTTAATTTTAGATACGCTGCGCATAAGACATTGTTTATTTACTGAAGCTTGGTGAAACAAAAAATGCAGAAGGAAATGTCGTCTGTTAATTTATTGAATGTATTCATGGGTGCTTTAAAGAATCAAATTTCTAAGAAGTTAAATAAAGCATAATGGCACTTTGACTTCATAATACACCATAAGATCTGAATAGTTTCGTACATTCTTCTAGAAGACGAATGGTGTATTACTTGAATTGATCCCTCACTGAATTTGAAAACCAAAATGGCCATTAAATTAAACTGAATTCTAACGATAACAGCCTCACTCAGCAAAGAAGTTAAAAGAAGTACGGTATTTGTCTTAATTTTTTTATTTCTTTTCTTTATTTAAGATGCCATAATTCATGGCTAATGAGATGGGACTAAGGCGGGGGAGAGGATTTCTATATGTGATCGATCTATTGAATCCCAAAAATACAAATATTTGCTCTCTATGCTAAATGACCCAGAAGAACGTATATTTTATGAGGGAAAATATAAAATTCAATATTAGCCAAACAAAATTCAATGGGTACGGAAAGAACAAAAACAACAACATCAAGCATAATTAACAAAATTCTTTTCAAACTAGTTTACCCAACATGAAACCACAATCTAATTTAACTTCATAAAGGGTATATACATAACGGATTGAAAATTACTAGTATAACTAGAGAATGGAATTGCCACCAGTTCCCAATATCATCTGTGATTATTTTACAGATGTTTAAATAAAAAGTTAAGTACATTTCAAAGCTCGAACAAATCATAATAATCAAAAGAAGCAAATCCATTTCATATGAAGTCGAGTTTTACGAATCCTTTCATTCATTTTCATAGCTGCACGTCGTATTAATTTTAGCTTGGCTGAACTCATTGAACCTCTAATTTTCCTACCACCATATGGGTATGTGAATGATCCAAACTAGAGCAGATAAGACCCAACTCAATATTAAATGAAAGCCATTCAATCTAAGGTTGAGCTTGGCAATTCGTTGTCTCTGTATGATCTTGATTCGAACAAAATTTGGCTCAATAATTTATTTATTGTTCGTGTTCAAACAACAAAATTTTGATCTATTTTTATCTTTTAAGAAAAGTTTCTGCCCAACATATCTTCTTAACCCATAAAAATAGGAATGTGCGTGTGTGTGCATATGTTAAGTTCGATCTGATATATGCTCAACTCATTCAAGTTTGATCTAAATTGGTACAGACTCTAGTTGTTTATTTAGATCAAAGCTCAATGCAAGTGAAAAATAATAATAACAATTTTTAAAAGATCTTTGAAATTAGAGTTAAACTCACATATCTACCATCAGACAATAAGTAGTCAAAAGCAAAGAGTAAGAGACAAAGTTATAGGCCTTCAAAAAAGGTGGTCGGATTTTACCATAAAAAATAAGCATCAAACTTCTCATAACTTTCCTTCTTTTTTTAAAAAAACTTTGGAGCCCATTGCGTTAATTCCTCTCAATATTTAGTATTTACGATCATGCCAAACAGAAGGACCTTGAGTATAACATCAACAAAGTGATAGGAAGTTGATGCACTTTTCTTCGAAATCAACGAAGGACGGGGCATCTATCCGGATGTTCTTAAGCAACTGGGCATTGTTATCTCTCCAAGGAATGTCGCGCCCTAAAGGTTCCTGATTGGGTCGATGGTTGGGACGGTAGTGGTCTCTAGAAGATCCATGTTCAGTTCAGGTATCATCACCGTAAGGAGAATGGGGCCTAGAGGGAGTGTAGATCGTTGGGTTTCCTAAACGTTCCATGTTATCTAGGCATTCACCAGTTTGGCGTCTAAATCCGCTAAATCCGTTTGGGTGTTCCTAATTTCCTGAGTAACCGTCCCAAGTTGTCCCACGATGAGGTCTAAAGTCGCCTGAATATGTTCTGGATCCATGGGTAGGTGCCAGGGGACGCTAGGGAAGTAATGGGGTAAGGGACAGCACCTAGACACTAAGAATATGCTCCTAATGCCTCTAAATGATGCAGGGATGATCAGGACAGCAAGCTACAACAAAGACCTAAGTTGTCTAAGTGTTTTGGAAGGTTTCTAGAGTGTGGACAGCACCTAAACACTAGCTTAGGCTCACCTAAAGGCCACTAATTGGTGCAGGAAAAGTTTGGACAGCAAGCTATAATGATTGTTTAAGTAACCTAGACAACTAGGGATGTTATTGTGACAAGGACAGCACTTAAACAATGAAATAGATTTGCCTAAAGTTATGTAAACGGTGCAGGAATTTAATGGACAACAAGGAAAAACAGTTAACTAGATTAACTAGGCAATGTATGCATGCAAATGAATTTTGGAAAGGTTAACTAGACTCCTAGGAACTTTTAGCACATGCAATACATGCTAACCTGGCTTTGATACCAAATATGATGTGAAACCAAGTAAAGAAACAAGAACTGATTGGGATTTTAATATTAGATTATTAAAACTTTGCTAGTTATACATTTAGTGCTTGCCCAAGTTAGGTCTTCAAAATCATCAATTAGAGGTTATGTAAGGCATGCGGTTACAACTAGATTAATGGGATGCTCTTAATTTAACAACATAAAATAGAGAAAATAATGTTATGGCTAAGAAATAATAATCCAAGGTTAACAAATAGAACTCTTCACCTTGGGTCCCTCACTCACACTCTTGATGGTGGGGCTTTAGCGGAGGAAGATTGAGAACAAACCGAGCGATGCCACTATGAGACAAATGGTGCCCACGGTACAGTTCGTTGGAGAAGTAGCCGGCGGCGGGGAATCCACGGGAAGAATAGTGAGTATCCAACGTCCGGTAGGAATGTGCTCTTCGATGGAAGGTACTAGTGTGAAAAGGATGCGATCTAAATAATCTTCCACGGAAGCGTCCATGTCTAGGGTCACGTCGAAGAAAGGAGATTCAAGGATGTTGGTTCGTCCTTGATCATCATATAAGAAGCCATGATCAACTTCCGGATCGGCCATGCATAGTGGTGACGTCAGTTGGAGAAGAAATAAAATTGAGGCTTGAGAGGAGGAGGATTTGGGCCAGCTAGGGTTAGGGTTTCCTTTTGGTCGAGCCAAGTGGTGGGGGAAAGGTAAGAAGAAAATTCTGAATGCTGAATTTCAGATTTTCTATAGAGAGAGGGAGCCAAAATTAAATTAAAATCAACCTAATTAAGGGATTAATGGGGCCGCAGCTATTAAGGAGTTTATGGGGGGATTTAATTGTTGCTTAGGTGGCAAAGTGGAGGAAGAAAGGGGAGAGAGAGGGGCCGGCCCTATGGGGGTTTAAAATTGGGCCTAGGTTCAATGTAAGTGGGGCCCGGAGTAATTGAATAATTAATTAAATCAAATTTTGAATTAAATTCATATTTGATTAGATTTGAATGGTTTCCTAATTGGGTTTTATCAATTAGGGAGGTATTTGAAATTCAATTTTCAAATTGAACTTCAATTAGGAAACTTCCTAAATGACAAGGGACAATTTAGGAAAGTAATGAAAGCCCTCTTGAATTTAAAAATCAACTTCCAAGGGTTGGCCTTTGGTTGGTCGGCAAGTGGGGATGCAAGAGGGTGAGGCGGTGGCTTGGGGGTTGGCTCCAGTGGAAGGGGCGGGGGATTTTGGGCCAGACGGGAGATGGGGGGAAGCGGAATCCGGCGGCTAATGGAAGGGGGGGCGGGCGGGCGGGGGTCAATGGCCGGTGACTAGGGGTGAACTTGGGGTGCCGGCAGCTAGGGGAAGAGGGAAGAAAGAAAGAAAAAATACAACCAAGAGCTCCTGCGAAGGGGCTGTTGGGTATTTCTTTGAGCCTCTCCTAGGCTACTCCTCTCCTCTCAAGCTCACACAATCATGAACTCAAAATCTGAAATTTTCTTATTGATGCAACATTAAGCTCCTACAAAGATAAGGACCTCTATATATAGGTCTCAACAAAAGACAAGCAAAGTGACTCATATCCATTTAAAAAGAGAGCATAATATTAAGTTAATTGTGCAGAGATGAGGATGCTCAGGGGATGAGTGGCTTTACCCTTAGAGATAGATACAAATGAGCATACGTGAAAGTTTGGAGATTCCAGTAAAAATAAATAGAGAGAGTCGCCTTAGATGGTTTGGTCACATAAAAAGGCGGCCTTCCGATGACCTGGTTAGGAGAGTAGAGGTATTAGATTTGACTTGTGTTAATAAAGGTAGGGGTAGACCTAAAAAGACTTGTTAGAAAATATTAGTAATGACATTTCTTTATTAGATTTAAACGAGAATTTGACTTTTAATAGACACAATGGAGAAAAAGGATTCATGTAGCCGACCCACGTAGTGGGATAAAGGCTTGATGTTGTTGGTTGTTGATGATGAGAATGCCTCAGTAACACGCTGATAGATATCAGACGATGAGTCTGTAATTCCTCTGCTTCAATCCTAGTGCAGTCAGTCAAGGGACGTCCACCCCATTTAACTAGAACCGTCTGTGCCTCCACGCTTGTATGGGTAGTTTGAATGTCCAAACACATCAATATGATCATCTTTGGTCTGAACTGGAATAGTAAAGGCAAGGTCTCTATGTCTACTAAATCAGTTGGTTCTCCTTCATATTGTAGAAGACCGGCTACATAAAACACGAGAGGAAGTTCTAACAGAAGGTGGAAGATTCAGCAGGTAAGCATTTGTTATCCCATCTCGTAGTATCGGAAAGAACCAAATTTCTTTCGACTTAGTTTGCCAATGTACCAATGGGAAAGCCGCTGTCGTCGAAAGGAAGCCATAACAAATCTCCCTCTTGAAAATAACACCCGTTGTTGTTAGTAGTTGTTTTGTATTTAGCATTTCCATGAGAGTTTTTTTTAGGATCTAACATTGACCGATTAGATTATCATCAACAATTTTGGTAGCTTCAACGTTGATTCTACAGGCAGGGGTATGAAGTTCAATATAAGATTGGGAATATGTTAGCCATAAATAATTTCCAATGGGTTTTTTTCTAGTAGATTGGTTAGGAAATTGTTATAAGCAAATTCGGCTTGGGGTAAAATCAAATCCCATTGAGAAAGTTTTTCTCTACAAGACACCTTAGTCAAATTTCTTAAACTTAAGTTTACTACTTCAATTGTTCATCCATTTGTGGATGATATGCACTACTGAATTGGAGGGCAGCCCCTAATTTTGACAAAATGTTCTAAAAAAATGACTTAAAAACTTAGTATCCTTATCAGAGGTAAAAGTTCCTAGGTAGCCTAAAAAGTTTAATATTAAATTATTACGAGCTAATGATTGTATTAAAATGATTCGAAGTGGGGTTCAATTAAGGAATCACGAAGGGATGAGAATTTGACTACTTTGCTAAACCAGTTACAGTTATTCTAACAAGCAAAATCACATGAGCATTGAAATAAATGAATTAAAGATCGACTTAATACTTTGTAAGCAAATCAGCTTCTCTTGCAAGAAGCATACAATGATTAGCTTTAATGAGGACTCATTTAAAATATTGTTAGAAGACAAGAAAATCACCCTATAAGAAATTATCATGATAAATATATATAGGGGTGTCAATTTGGGTCAACGGGTCGAGTTCGGGTCGAACCCGGAACTGACATGTTCGGGTCAACCCGAACCCGACCCTTTTATTAAATGATTCAAAGTGGGGTTCAATTAAGGAATCACCGAAGGGATGAGATTTTGACTACTTTACTAAACTCTAACAAGCAAAATCACATGAGCATTGAATAAATGAAGATAAAGATCGACTTATACTTTGTGAGCAAATCAGCTTCTCTTGCAGAGAAGCATAAAATGATTAGCTTTAATGGAGGACTCATTTAAAATATTGTTTGAAGTCAAGAAAATCACCCTATAAGAAATTATCATGATAAATTTAGGGGTTTTTACATACATAACACTTGAAACTATTAATTACCTATCTAACATCCAAAGTATACTATTTACATATCTACCATCCAATACACCCCGTTTCATCAAATTACCCACTCCGTTATCCAATCTGCTCAAACCATCGCGTCTTCGTCGTCAGAGTAGGTTTGCTCTCGGTCTTCTCCAGTTCTTCGGGTGAGTGTCACTGGATCGGAGCAGCAGGGATGCTACGAAGGGCTTTCGGTGGAAAATATCATACGGTGGTTTGTCGGAGGTGAGGAGCAAGACGATGGAGGGCACTGAACGATAGTTCTTCTTTCTTATACATCTTCATCTTGTTCCTTTTCGCCTTCCAATGCCTGTTTGATTTTATACAACTCCCTCCATTACTGGCATCAAAGTCTCGCCGAGAAGATGTTGGTGCATTTCACGTCGCGGTGGATTATTCTCTGAGAGATAATCACTTGAACTCCTCAAGTAAAGATAGCTCTATAGAGTGGCCTTTTTCCATGTACACGTAGACCAGGAGCATCTCTGAATGCTCCTCACAGTAGCCGATGAGAGCAGACGAGGTACCGGTGAGGATTCGGGAGAGTACGACGATCTTTGTTTGGAATTCAGAGTATCCCTGTCGAGAACCAGGCACGTCGCGCTTCACGGCGACTTTGGTGCCGTCGGAGAGGACTCCTTTGTACACTTTACAGAACCCCGGCGCCGATGACGAGATTCTCATCGAAATTGTTCGTCGCAAAGATGACTTCCGAATAACATATTTGGAGGTCGAGATTAAGCCGGAAGCAGAGCTTTGGTGTCGATCGGCTGTGGATTCGCTCGACGTTCTGAAAGCCAAGTTCGCTGCTTTAGCTCCTGCATTTAGTGCAACCATGATGCATTCGTCGTGTCTTTTCTCTTCCTCGACCAGATTTGGCTTTGATCGGCGGCGGCGTAAGCGTAATTGAAGGACGAAAGCAGGAAAATAAGCAGGACAACACCGCCAAGAATGGAAGGAGTAAATAACAAGAAATGATGGCCGCCGTGCTTCCTGCTTCCGCTATCATACAGGCCGAATTCACCGCCGTGGCTTCCTGCTCCGCTATTTTAGGGACAGCCATTTCCGTGACTTGATTTTGACGGAAGCAAACGAAGTGTTATATTCGATGAGGGATAGGGCATTACGTGGTAAAAAAAGTAAAATTTGAATGTTTGGGTGTGAGATAAGTAAATAAAGATGTTTTAGATGTTATGTATGTAAAAATCCCTAAATATTATATAGGGGTGTCAATTCGGGTCAACGGGTCGGTTGTGGGTCGAACCCGAAACTGATGCGGAATTATTCGGGTCAACCCGAACTCGACCCGTTTTTAAAAATGGGTCAGGTTTTTGGACCCGAACTCAACCCGATTCGGTCCGGGTCAACCCAACCGACATGAATGACCCGGGGTTGACCCAAATTGCTAGTTTTCGGGGTCAAAATTGGGTTAATCTTCGATTTTCGAGTCAAAACGGGTTAAAAATGGGTTAATCTCGGGTTTTTGGGTCAAATACGTTTTTCGTGTCAATTTCAGGTCGTTGGGTCAACCCAAACCTGGCCCGGTTTTTAAAACGGGTTGATTTGTTGATCCCGAACCCGACCGTTTCGGGTCCAAGTTAACCCTAACCCGATTTTTTCCGAGTTGGGTTTCGGTAGGTTTCGGTCACGTCAAACATTGACACCCCTAAATTATATCGATCATGCCAATCATAGATGCAATTTTATAAAATTGACAAAAATATAATTAGGAAAGTTAAATTGCTGGATCCAACTTAATGGAGAATAGTTACCGAGGCTTTTTTGGTGGGTAATTGATGTAGATAACTTGTTTGATTAACAAATGATGTCTAATGAACGAAAAATTTTATGAAACTAAAACTAATTGGACATGCTAAGTTGTACGGATGTTTTGTAGAGAGGCAATGGGAAAGGTCAAGACTAGATCCTAACATTGCTACTTGCCTGAGATGAAATTATTTCTAAAAGAAAAATAACAACCCTTTTCTTATCGGTCTCAACTGCTCAATGAATTTAATTTCTGGACACAAGGAATAAAGATTGTCACTGTATATTGAATAGGGATTATATGTAGGCGTTGTTACTTGTGTTTTAGGTGGTTTGACCAAGTATTTTCCTATTTTTGTTGGATTACATCAAGAATTAACCTAAGCCCATATCTTTTTTTTTTTCTTTAGTTATGGATGTTCTCACTAGACATTTGCAAGAGGTTGTACTCTGTGTATGCTTTTTGTTGATAATATTCTCTTGTTGATAAGGACTATAGAGAGAGTTGAAGGTAAACTTGAATTATGAGATCAACCTTGGAGTCAAAAGGCTTTCTGTTAGTAATCTAAAACTGAAATATATGAGTGTAGTTTTCAAATAATAGTTCTAGAGGGGATATTGTGACTTGGGTCATCAAGTTATTGATAAGAGTAAATATTTTAGATATCTTTGGTCTATTGTTCAGAGTATGGGACAATCAGATTGAGATATTTTTTAGTATAATTCAAGTTGGATGGTTGAAGTGTAAGGAATGCATCAGGCTTGTGTGTGATTGAAAAGTTCTCCTCAAACTTAGGGAAATTCTATAAGATGGTTGTGAGACCGCAATGCTTTTTGGTGCAGAATGTCGTTCATTCTTTCTTTATTTAGGTATTGTAATTTACAAAATCATAAGTTATAAACATATCTATATAGTTCATCACTCATAATTGCTCCAAAATCATAACTATCATGAATATTTTTAATTCTCTATCCTCTACTGACATGTCCATTTAAATCTCTTCCAATGAAAACTCTTTGTTCAAGAGGTATCATTTGTGTATATTCTTTTAAGTCATTTCAAAATTTTAATTTTTGAACATATATCTAAACCTCTTTGAGAAGTAGAAGTCATTATGATATTAATATCTATCATCAACACTAATTTTTAGTATGATCTTATCTCAAATTCTATTAATTTATACAATATTATATCTTCAAACTCGTATTTATATGTACACCTACCCTATCTAGTATGATTCCTCCAAAATACATAGTTAAAGTCTAAACTAATAATCTCCTTAGTTTTTCCTCTAGCTCGTTCAATTTTTTGAACACAGAATATTTATCTTCTCATAAATCATAATATCTATCAATATCATTAATTTGCATGTAAGAGAGTTTATTTTTAAGTTCCATTCCAATATCTATTTTATGGATTAACTTCTTGCTCTTACCCGTCCAAGATGTGGGAACTTTTGCTTATTTAACATTGAACTCAGGTGTCGGTGTAGTGTTCTTACACACTTCTCACTGTATTCAGGCTATACAACACGTTGCTTCAAGAAACACCCTAACATTAACCCAATGTATTAAATGATTCATGTCATGATTGTTCGACAAGTTTTACGCTGACGTCAACTACCTAATGCAATCATTACTTTTCTCATTCAGGGCTTGGGACCCGACAACAGTAGGTATATCAAGCTGCTGTTTGGTAAGAAAATGTTGTAATTTTCAGAGCATGTACAAAGATATGAATGTGTATGTAGAAGCACCGGTGATTGGAGAGATAGACCTAATGATGTAGAAGAGGGGTGGGGGAAGATAATAGATTAAAATTTTGAAATTAAATTTCAGATTTTCTCTAATCAAGGATTTAAATTTTGAAATTCAAAAAAGATAGAGGGAAGGATAAATAGGTGGTTAATATTCCCCTAATTGATTTCCTTAACAAGAAGAAAATAATTAAAATAAGGAAGAGAGAGAGAGAGGGGCCGTCTTAATGAGGGAAAAGAAAAGGTGTCCACATACAATGTATGTGGATCCATGCATTAATGGGAGATTGGAGAGTTAAATTTGAAATAATTTTAGATTTAATATGATTGAAGATTTTCTAAAATAGATGTAGGTTATTATAAAAGAATTTAAAATTCAAATTCATTTGAATTTTGAATTTGAAAACTTTCAAAATCAGCTAGGACCTAATTTAGGAAATAATGATGGTGAAATGAATTTGAATCAAGGAACATGGAGGGTGGGCCGAGTGGGGGGTGTAGGGGAAAACATGGCCGGCAGTGGGGGGTTTTGAGGAGGGTGTAGCCGGCGGGATATGTGGGGGAAAACACTTGGCTGGTGGGTTGTGGAGTGGTATGGCCGATGGTCAGGGAGAAGGAGAAAAAGAGTTCAGGGAAAGAAAGATAAAACTATGGGTCCGACACTTTCTGCGGCTGACGGGTGATACGTTCCCTTCATCAAGGGACTTCAAGCCATAAGCCCGTACTCATCCTAAGCTGGTGGATACTACGATTCCCTCCCAGGGATCTCACTAAAGTCCCCAATGAAAAAAGCAGAATAATTTTTTTTTATTAAAACTCGATCATACCATTACACTAACAAGGGTCTCTATATATAGCCTCAGAATAAAAGAAACTAAAATAAAATGATCATGCCCCTAGGGCTTACATAAGATTAGACCCTTAAGTAAGAGTTAAAAATGAAAAATGCATGATTAAAATAAAATTACAAATAAAAATTTAAGATAACGTAGGACGATCATGGCCGTACAATCTTCAGCTCCTCGGATAGGCATGGACGGATGGATGTCCGCATCACCTAAGTTTAGTGATATGTAACGGGGCAGCTGAATTTGACAAGAAGTCTATACATAGATGCCACCTTTAAAATGACTAGACATAATTGATCAAACCTTATGCCTATTTGGTGGTGGTTAGATGTATTGCTTTATGCTCTTCTTGTGTCTTTGTTTATTGTCTGTTAAAGATACACTATATATTGGTGAACTAGAGAAATCTAGCAATAATGATTTACATAGTGGCTTGTCATATATTGTGGCAAAACTTCGTGAATCAAGAATATCCAAAGTTGATTGCTCACAAGAATTCAATAACTTGCTGAAAGTACATGCATTATAGAATTCATGTTTTTCCCACATGAAATGTGCTATTTATTATCCTATACTATATATGTGGAAAGGATCTAGTTTTGTGTGATGCATACTGCATGATGTTCAGTGTTTTTTTTTATGAAATTACTTTTGTTTATTACTCTTATTATTTCACAATTACTTAAGTTATGGGAAATGGATATTTTACTAGTAGAAATGTCTTTAATGATTGTTCAGTTATGCTTCTTTGACACGCATGGTTCCAATTTTCTTTTGCTTTCATTGTCTTTTTCCAGTTAAGTAGGCTGCACCGGCACTTCCTTGAAGGGAATCCATATGGATGGCTCCAGAGGTATTTTATTTTCAGATTTGAAATTCGTTTCTTATTGCATCTAATTTATAAATGATGAATATTCACTTTTTTCTTTTTTCAAAAAATTAAGGGAAGTTGATAACTCGTTCTAGTACATGTGACTACCAGAACAACCATTTCTATTCTTAGTAAAACCGATCCTAATTGTCTTCCTTATAGGATCTCTTTGGCACAAAAATTTTTAGGGGCCCTGCCGATTGATTCAGGTTAATAGTAGATTCAAAATTCAAAAGATTTGTGATTCTGAAAAGTTTGAAATCTTACTTATCAAATTTGCATTTAGCGAGAGGTTCCAAAACTTGAAGAATTTAACATGTTTTGAGGTCTCTCGATTGTTGTGTATGTGACCAATTTAGGCCTAGAGTATCACAAAATCTAATTTAGTCCCTCAATTATATTCAAATTGATCCCAAATGACCCCTCATATAGAAATTTATAAAAATTGGGATATAAAATTAATCATAAATTTGTCCTTGCTATACAAAAGTGATTCCAATTTTGTCTTTAAGAAATATTTTGGATTAATTTGTATAGTAAAGAGACTAAATTTGAGAAATGTAATATTTTGAAACTAGATTGGCCGTAGAAAAATATTTAGGTTTTTATTTTAGGCTTTTTTCCATTCTAACTACCAGATAGCCCAAATATTAAATCTAATAGTGTTTGGCTTATATATCAAGATTTGCATTGCTATTTCTTTGAGGGAGGTCAAGTTTTGGCGAGGCATTGTTTTTGGGACATGGTATTGTTGGAATAACCTAGGCATGGGATGAGATTGGGAGGAGGGAATACTACTAAATAGTTGGTGAATTTTTATGAAAGAATTAGAAGCATGCCACTGTCGCGGCTGTAATTCCTGATATAAATGGTTATCTTGTCGAAATTAAAAAAAAAAAAAAATTGAAAGCCACCATCTAGTCTGTCATTTATGTTGATTAGAATTACAAGGCTTTTTGGGTAATAAAACTCATTTCTTACTGGGTATCCTGTTATCACAAAAACTTTCCCTTGGTATCATAACTTAACTTTCTATGGTTAGAAAAATTGATTGATTTACTTTCAATATTTATTCGTAATTCTAATTGTATGTGTCCGGTTGATTGACCTTGAAATTGTTGGGTTTTCTACTATTGTTGGTTGGTTTTTTAGTGCTGGAGGAGAGCTATGCCCCCTTATAATGAGCAAAAAGAGCTTCTGTGTTCTATGACTTTTTTTATTGACATTGATAATCCTGGTAATGCTCAGAGAATTATTGTTTCACCATTTTAATTGTTTATTCTAGAATATGCTATCTTCATCATCTGAAGTTTGCTCCACCTGATTTATGCAGGTTTGTACAAGCTACAATGAACAAGGATGTTGGTTATGATTTTGCTGTTGATATTTGGAGCCTGGGTTGCACTATCATTGAAAGTTTACTGGAAAACATCCTTGGAGTGGACTTGAGGGGGTAATCCTCTCGACTAAACATAACTTGAATTTCTAGTGAAGTCGCTTGGTTCATGCAACTTCAACTGATGAATTCTCTGCAACTTCAAATTTTTTAATGAAGTCTACATATTGAAATTTCACTTGCAGAAATATGCTTAATAAATATCCTATATATATTAAATACACTATTTTTTGAATGCCATAATTTAGAATTGGACCTTTTAGTGAACTGGATTCAAGAACCTACGTTGCAAATGTTTTCTTTCAAATTGTTTCCAGTTGTGAATTTTTTATTTTGCATTATATAATGATATGCATATTCTGCTTAGCATAACTGTCCTACAGCAAAAAATGCAAATGAACGATGATTTTCTTGAATTATTTTTAAAACTAGGTGGAAAAGCCTTGTAACTTCAGGAAGAGGAGAAGAGGGAAGGGTCAGATGGGATTTTAGAAGAGAAAGGGTGAGGGAATGTGTGTGTGTTGTTGTGTGAGAGAGAGTAGAGGAGAGAGAGAGAGAGAGAGAGGGGCAGGTTTGGTGAGTAACTAAAGGTTTTCATTCAAAGCATAATGAAAAACAATACCATAGCCTTTATTAGATGAAACCATGCCCAAAATGCTTGTCAATAAGACTTAATATTATATAATATAACTACATATGAAACATAAAATTAACATGCTTATATGTAAAATGGCACATGACTATTCGCTCAGAAAAATTTTAGAGACGCAAACTCACTCTCACAAGCTTAAGTTCTTATTTTCTCGAGTAGATTGAGTTTTGAATTAACCATATTTCCTCTGAGAGATTGTCAGGGTTTATTTAGATTTAGGTCCTATTTCTTATGAGCGTAACCCTCATAATTAATTACTCATTTTAATGTGTAGAAGAGTACTCTCGATTAAGGATGAAATTTATGTTTTATTAATATATGAAGTGCATATGTGTGCACAACAGTATGTGAATGTTTAAACCTTGGTTGTGAAGGATGAAAGTATCCCGATCAAGATACCATGGTTCCGTCATCCCAAGAATACCATAGGGTTCGGTCTACCAATACTAACAACTCATTGATCGCAGTGTCCTTGGAATTTGATTAGCAGCCATGTATTACCTCCTCTCAGGGATCCCGAGTATATGAGGTTGATATATATTAGTTATTTAATTTGGGTGAGGGACTTAGCCTTTAATAGAAGTTGCCATATTTAGGTTTGAGTTGGGTCTATGCCCTGTTTAGGAGAAGCCCGTGTGATTGGATTGGGTAAGGGTTTACGCTTTCGTTTGAAAGCAGCCTAACGCGGGTCTTACGACCTCTATTAGAGAGGACCCAAATAGCGGTTCTTACAACTTAGTCTATAGACTTAAGATGTCCAATGATTTTGGAGTTCAGATAGGGTCTTATGACTTCTGAATTTAGAAGGTTTTGCTGATGAGGAACTTACGACCTAGCCCTATAAGCTAAGTGGCCTGTATAGTGCGACTTACATCTAGCAATATAGGTTGAGGTGACCACAATGCGGAACTGGGGAATTGTAGACCGTCCACGACCTCTGGTAGAAGCCAAGGCAAACGAGGAATCAGATGTAGCATAGGAGACGGACAGAGTAAGTTCTTTGGCTACATCAGTGGTGAGGTTGACTTCTTCGTTGCATGGCAAATGAGTAGGCATCAAGAGAGGCTGAGTGAGTTTTGTGCGAATTGCAGTCTTAAACGCTTGATAATTTGCAGGAATTCCGTTCAATATGTATAAAATGATATCTTCATGTCAATGATTCCACAGCGAATGTAATGCTGTCTACAAGCATTTAACTGTAGACAAGTGTCGGTCATGAACTGATTTCACATAATAAAGTGTGGAGTTCATTTTCAACTGAATAACACCTCGACCGATTGGTCGAGAAGAGACGCCGCCAAGCGTAGCCCAATGGTATGATGTAGGATAGGTTGATGATATAAGGTAGAAAGAGGGTGAAATCGTAGATCACAGTGCAACGAGAGGTTCTGATCAAGATGAAGCCACTGCGAATAAAGTGGATAATGGTGGACTGACCGGAGGTTGAGAGGATGTGCTGAGGTGGATAAGTATTAGTGCCGTCGAGAAAACCGCAAAGCCATTGGCAAGAAGAGTTTTTGAACCGTGTGCGCCAAGTGGATAGTTTTCGGCAACAATGAATATGCAGTTGTGCACAACATTTTTAAACTTGAAACCAGGAACTTCAAAGAGGGGACGGATGGTTGGTTCAGCTGGTACAGTTTGAGAGGTTGGCGTGTGTTTGTTGAGTGTCCATAGCAGTTATGCAGAGGTCTCTGATACCATGATAAAATACTTGAACAGCTTGATGAGAAGTCAAGCTTAATAGTTAATACAAACAGTAGCAGAAGCAGAGAAATAAGCAAAAAGAGAAAAGAAAATAGAGAAAAACAGATTCAGTCTATTTCAAACCTTCATAAGATTTTCTTGTAGCAGAATGTAGTTACACACACACACACATATTATATATTATATATATTATATATATATATATATAGATATAATAATAAACAGAGAATGAATCACAGAAATACTACAGTTTCTTAAAAAGTTAGGTGGAGATTAGATCAAGCTGTAAGAAGAATCATGAGATCCTGAGCACTTGTAGAAGACGGCTGCATAGCACAGAGGGAGTAAACTTGGAATGGTAAAATCTCTTAATATCAGCTTCTTAAAGAAGAAATCAAAATAATCCTTACCATGAGAGTATTTTGATTCTTTTTAAAGACTTGAGAGATCAAAATTGTATTTTAATATAATTTAAGATCATTTGGTCCTTCATAAAGAGTCAAGGGACCTTTTTTGTCCTTTTTGTCAAAAGGAGTTAACACCAATATTGTTTATTGAGTACACTAATCACCTACTCGCCCTACTTGCGGCTGTTTAATATGCAAACCTTGTGGATATGTTGCTTTTAATAGTACCATATTTCATCATATGCAACTATCTCTCACCTCTTCATGCTCCACTTCCTCGTAATATTTTCTTTAATTTATATTTCTCAATCAATGCTTTTTTTACTTGCATTTGAAGTCTAACCCAACTTCCTGCATCTATCATATAGTGCTGCATAAGTTGCGATCATGGTATGTCTCCCTATTAGAATCAGCTGATGACTTTCTATTATAGGTTCTAATGGCACATTTTGCATCTCTTTGTATTCCTGTGATACCCGTAGAATAATTCTGATCTGTTCCTTTCATGTTCACTCACAACCGTACAAAGTACAGTTAGAAATACTGACCATTCAGCTACACCTTGAATGGCCTGCTTTGTTTGAAATTAGGGTGTTTTTGTTTTCTATTTGAAAATCAAGGTGACTGGCTAACCTGAGAGAATCCGAGTCCTCAATATTTTTGTTTCTTAACCACTCTTGTTTCATTAATAAGTTTATATTTACTTATATTTCTATTGCTTTTTTCGCTGTGAACAATTTATTAACTCCATGCTTTTAGAAACCTGTTTCTCGGCTAAATTGTTTCCTTAAGTAGAACATATTGATGATGTATGGTTGAGACATTGCTAATGAGCAGACCTTTATAAGTGATTCTACGTGCGCGGATTTGCTTCTGCATATTCAATATTTGTCTGCTATTGTTTGTATTCTACGTGCGAGATTTGCTTCTGCAAGTTCAATATTTGTCTCTATTGTCGTGCCTGCAGGCTGCGGCAATGTTCAAGGTATTGCATAAAAGATCCACCTATGCCGGAGACTTTGTCACTGAAGGTAAAGACTTTTCTGCAGCGTGTTCGCAGGAATCCAGCAGAAAGGCCAACAGCAAACATGCTTCTAAGATCATTCCTTTATTCGGACTCAAACCACTACCATCTCCATGGTTCCATCCAGGCTTCCGGGAATCAAACTTAATGCAGTCTTAGGGTCACATAATTGTATTTTATTCTAGAGGTGTCAATATTTGACCCAACCCGAAAACCCAATCCGAATCTGACCCGAAAATTTTGGGTTTGGGGTCAACCCGAACCCGAATCTGGTCGGGTTTGGGTTAGGGATTTCGACCTGTTTGTAAAACCAGGTTGTGTTCGGGTTGACCCGAAATCAATCCGGATTGACCCATTTTTAATTAATTAGGACGGTTTTTAAAATATTTTTATGAAATAAATAATGATATTTCTAAAAAATAATAAAAGTTGTTGCCCAAATTAAATTAAGCTTGATTTATTTTAAATTGATTGAAGTAGATCTTAGGTAATTGATTTAGGTTTAAATAAATCAAATTAATAAACAAACTTTAGTAAAACATACCGAAGCCGTCGCAGGTCAACCGAACATACGGGTCAGTTCCGGGTTGACCTAAACCCGACCCGTGACTTGATTTTGACAGCACTATTTTATTCTTTTAAGTTTCACTGCTTGATTTTAAAATCAAATTGATACAACCATATCAGGAGACCACCAGTAGCCCAAGGGACAGGCCTAGAGCAAGAAGCGAGCCTTCTTGAAAGGAAGACAGCCTACAACGGGTTAGTAAAGCTTCATAATAAACAATTGATCAATTTCCTTTGTTTATTTTTCTTTCCATACAGAAATGAAAGTATTGTGCACTTTCGATAGCCTTTCTCTGCGTAAGATTTCATTACTCCCACTGTCGTTTTTCAGTGAAATCAGTCACTTTCAGGCAGAATTTCGGAATCCACAGCTCCTCGCCTGACTCTGAGATCCGCACCAGAGGTTCTCCATAGTTAATTTCCACATTCAGGCTCTTCAATGAATACCTCAAATGGTTTTCACGCAGTTGTTGGAAACCATCATGCTTCCAGCTCTGTAGCATTTCATTCAATAACACTTATTCATTTGCTGGGAATCAGAATCATCACCAGTTGGCCTCTCCAAACAATATTTCAAGTGGTACACATTCAAATACAAGCAACAAACAACCCTATGTTGCTGCCAAAGCCAAATGTAAAAGATTAAAAGGAGCTTGACCACTTTTAGAACGGCCATGGAAGGCTTGGGATTTTCTTAGCTGAGCTTTAGATTCTTTTTTTCCACATTTTCACCATTTCTAGTTATATGTAGCTGGAATCAGTGGTAGGAATGTTGACTACAAGAGTTTTAGAGTTGTACATTTTCACATGGATAAATTGTAGGAATTATTTAGGCGTCGTCGGACTCGGATAGAGTTTGTATACTGTGCAGTTGCGGTAGGGATCAGATTTAAGGCTTCGTTTGGGGTGGCTTTCTTACTACTTTTTAAAAGCAACTTATATTAATATAATTTTGTACTAAAAAAACTGTGTTAAAGAAGCAGTAAAAAGCCGTTTCAAACGAAACCAATTAATGGGACTTCAGCTCTGCTTGAAGCTATTTTGCCTATTCTTGATTTTCAATCGTGTGTAAAATAAGTGTAAATATTTAAGTATTTTTGGCTAATAAATGTGTTCAACGGTTTCACGTCATATTTTCTAGTTTTGCATTGAGACTTTTGTTATGAGTAGCAGTGCTTTTTTGGTATGTTCGCTGAAATATGCCTCAATTTGTTTTTGTTGGGTGGGGGCTGGGATTTATATACATGCAGCTAAATTTTTATCATTTTATGCATTCATATATCTATAATTAAGGTTTTCATTTGGGAAGTTTTCTTACTGCTTTCTTAATCTAAATATTTTTTAGTACAATTTTTTTAATTTTTGTATAAAAATGTTTTAAGAAGCAAGAAGAAAGCCTTTCAAAACGAAGCCAAAATTTTTGTTTGAAACAATTTTTTTTTTTAAAAATAATTTTTTAGTATAAAAATTATAATTTTTATTTAGTTGTACCAAACAAATCTAAATCTTTTATATTTAACATATTATTATTAAATTTAAAGATTTAAGTATTATTATGGTATTCTTTTTTTTAATAATTTATTTTGGGTTTTTTTCCCTCCCTATCAAGCGTGAAATTCATTCAAATGCAAACAGCCAACACGACTCAAATGAAAGATTTTGATATTAAGTTAAATGAATAGTCTGGTTGGGATGATTATAACATTTTATAAAAAATTATGAGATTGTTATGTAAAAAATAACTTAGTTATTCTTTGTTAAAAATATATTTTTTTCAAATAAATATTTAAAAGAGAGAAAAACAATAAGCAATAGTTATCGAATAATTCAACTAAAAAGCTGTTGTCCTAAACAGCTCAAAGTCAACTTTAAAATAATTGATTTCCAATTATATTTTTATTTATTTGGGACAAATCTATAATTAATTTTTTTAATTCTATACATATAATATATAATATAAAAAATAAATAATATATTAAATTATTTTCAAATTGTTGGATTAAGTAAAATATACATTTAAGATTTTTTTTTTATAAAATTCAGCATATAGCTGAAGGCAACAGGTGGCCAATAGTTGAGGTTATGGCCAACGGACGAGCAATAGCTGTTGTTGAGGGGAATGTGGGCCCTAACTATCCGGAGGCTAATTCGGACACATCACGTCATCAAATGCATAGTGCATTAGATGACGTGGCGCATCCAGATTGCCATCCAGACGCATTTGGACACCACACATAAAAATTTTTCATATGCTGAGGATGCTTGAAAAAAAATAGTATACTAGAAATTAGCTCAAATATCAAAATAAATATATTTATAAATGAACTAAATAATAATTTCAAATTTACTATTATATATACTCTATATTTACTTTTCTTCAATCAAACATTACATTAAAAAATTGTATCATCTACTTTAACACTAATGATACTTAACAACAGTAAAACAACACTTAACTATTATAAGCACAACCATCTCTAAGTGAAGAAATTGATTTTCACATTGAAATGATAGACCTCACATGATCATTGAAAAGTTTCAACCGCCATCAGTTTTTTTTTAGACATTCCCAATCCAGATTAAGCTGATTTGCTCAATTTTATAGGCAAATATTTCATTTATCTCTCTCTACATAATGATTCCATAATCAATTCTTTCTAACTTTAAACATTCTCACACAACTGAACAAGAAATTATTTTGTGCGGAATCCGGACGGAAAGTTTTCATCCGGACTGTGAGTGTAGACAGCATTTGTACATTGTGTATAAAAAAAATCAAATTATACACATTGTGTGCATCACAGTCCAGATGAGAACTTTCCGTCCGAACTCCACACATAATAATTCTTACCATTAGTAGAGCTATTCTTTCTCTTATACAATAATATGAGATAAATCTATCACACGTACGCAAAAAAAAACAATAAAAAATGAATAAAATCAGAGTAGCCTTCTCAGTAGAAACTTACAGAAAAGAAAGCTCACAGAAGGGGTAAGAAAAAATTCTACAAAGAGAAAGAAACAGCATCTATGGAACAAAAGCTTACAAAACATCACACAGCAATGGCTCATGGCATCAGCATGTCTCAAAGCAATCACAGTTACAAATTAAAGAACAGAAATCTGGTGTCTAAGAAAAACTCTCACCTGATGATTCACCTGCCTCCACAAATATTTTTTTATGATATTCCATAACGTGAATCCCTTTCCTCCATCAATAATGCCTCCAGTTCGCGCTTTCTTCGTTAATTCCTGTATGGAGTAGACAGATACCATAAGTGATATAAAAAGACAGAAAGTAAGCTGTTAGCTGTGGATGGTAGATTACAGAAACGTAAGACAGGCATGAATACAGAGTTAGTGGTTCATAAGCCCTATAAAAAGGTCATAAAAGTCAGGTTTTCTTTTTGGGGGGACATTTAGATCATTTAAGGCAAACTTACACACACAACGCATAACACAAAGATTCGAACCCAAACCTCTTAGTTGGAAGCAAAAGCTCTTGTAGATGTCCCATAATGACAAGATAATGATATCAAGGAAGCGATCCAAAGGAAGACATTCTAAAAAACTATATCTTCAAACTGATCAATATCACTTCATAAACGACGAGGTTCTGTTTGGAAGCAGGTAGCTGGTGAGGAATAATTATCAAGGTGGCAAGGACAAAACAAAAGCCTACGGCATTCCATCAGAAAACTGCATGAGAAACCCGATGAGATGCTGAAAACTGTAGTGAAAAATAGTATCAAGTAAGCACCGGCAGAAAATTTAGAAGCACAATCAGACCAAAGATAGTCCGTGAGTGCTAGATAGTTCGATTGATATGGACCTTGAGGGGCTGTTTGGTATCGGATTTGTAGCAAGATTTACACCGAATTTACAGTAAATCCTGCCAAACAATTTTCAACCATGCATTAAATTCAAATCCTCATAAATCCCGATTTACGATGTAAATACGGAATTTACTAAATTCCATATTTCGGCAGATTTACGGACAACGGGATTACAACATTGCGAGCGAGCTAGTTCCCATCCTGAAGGAGGTAGCGAAGATGGCTACTTACGCAGCAAGCGAGCTCCCTTCGTCACCTCCGATCCAATATACAACTAGGACGGTATCGGAAAGTTGATCTGCCCCTAAGCAATTGCAAGGTGATGGCTTGGGTGCAATTTCCTACACTGAAGGCATCAAATGTCATGGACGAGCAAACAATCGAAGAAAAAGGTAAGGGGAAGGTTCACATGTTCGGCAGCTGCTTGTCCTCAGCATTCTCTGCCTTTGGATAGGATGATCGTGATTTGGAAAGGCCTTAGAAGGCCAAGGCATGGTATTTAAAAGCTCTATGGGTGTGTGGTTGAATTGGATGTGTTAAATGGATCATATTTGAACTCAATTTAAGCATGGGTTGCATCGGGTTGACTATTTAAGCTCAGTAGAGTTCAATTTGGCTCAATTTAGGATAAAAAAAATTGAATCAATGGATTTAATTAGTAATTAGTAATATAATAAGTATTATTAGTTAAGCCAGGTTCTAATTTGATAATTAAAAATAATCAAGCTAGCTCATAGTTAACACACAAATTTAAATTCAGAGCGGGCCAGTTTGTTGTATGCTGATTGAATTAAATTTAATTTGTAAATGAACCCACCGCCTTAAATTCTAGAATACGTTGTCAACAGCTTCTTAGAATTTATCAGGATTTAACATATGTCCATACCAAAAGTATTTCAGATTTAATATCCTCAGGATTTATTAAATCCGGATTTACAAAATTTACTAAATCCCACCAAAATTAAATCCTACTTGTGCCAAACAGCCCCAAAGTTATTGCTAAGTCTAACCTCATGACCTAACAAAAATCTCATCCTGCAGATTTAAGGAAAAAAAAGTACGGAGTCTCGCGCACCTAGGTCAAAAGTTTTATGTTTGATCATGACAAAAAAATGGAGCCGTTGCACGCAGCTAAACAGGTTATATTCTACACGTACAGCATATGCTGCCATGCCGCAGGCAAAACTGGGGGCCAAATGAACCCCTAATATGTGTCTGAAACAGGCCTGGTGTCACAGATTTTTTAAGCTCAAGCAAGCCAGGAAACTGCTTCTCAAGTTAATTTAGATACGCTGCGCATAGACATTGTTTATTTACTGAAGCTTGGTGAAACAAAAAATGCAGAAGGAAATGTCGTCTGTTATTTTATTGAATGTATTCATGGGTGCTTTAAAGAATCAAATTTCTAAGAAGTTAAATAAGCATAATGGCACTTTGACTTCATAATACACCATAAGATCTGAATAGTTTCGTACATTCTTCAGAAGACGAATGGTGATTACTTGAATTGATCCCTCACTGAATTTGAAAACCAAAATGGCCATTAAATTAAACTGAATTCTAACGATAACAGCCTCACTCAGCAAAGAAGTTAAAAGAAGTACGGTATTTGTCTAATTTTTTATTTCTTTTCTTTATTAAGATGCCATAATCATGGCTAATGATATGGGACTAAGGCGGGGGAGAGGATTTCTATATGTGATCGATCTATTGAATCCCAAAAATACAAATATTTGCTCTCTATGCTAAATGGACCCAGAAGAACGTATATTTTATGAGGGAAAATATAAAATTCAATATGCCAAACAAAATTCAATGGTACGGAAAGAACAAAAACAAACAACTTCAAGCATAATTAACAAAATTCTTTCAAACTAGTTTACCCAACATGAAACCACAATCTAATTTTAACTTCATAAAGGGTATATACATAACGGATGAAAATTACTAGTATAACTAGAGAATGGAATTGCCACCAGTTCCACATATCATCTGTGATTATTTTACAGATGTTTTAATAAAAAGTGTAAGTACATTTCAAAGCTCGAAACAAATCATAATAATCAAAAGAAGCAAATCCATTTCATATGAAGTCGAGTTTTAGAATCCTTTCATTCATTTTCATAGCTGCAACGTCGTATTAATTTTAGCTGGTCTGAACTCATTGAACCTCTAATTTTCCTACCACCATATGGGTATGTGAATGATCCAAACTAGAGCAGATAAGACCACACAATATTAAATGAAAGCCATTCAATCTAAGGTGAGCTTGGCAATTCGTTGTCTCTGTATGATCTTGATTCGAACAAAATTTGGCTCAATAATTTATTTATTGTTCGTGTTCAACACAAAAATGATCTATTTTTATCTTTAAGAAAAGTTTCTGCCTCCAACATATCTTCTTAACCCATAAAAATAGGAATGTGCGTGTGTGTGCATATGTTAAGTTCGATCTGATATATGCTCAACTCATTCAAGTTTGATCTAAATGGTACAGACTCTAGTTGTTTATTTAGATCAAAGCTCAATGCAAGTTGAGAAAAATAATATAACAATTTTTAAAAGATCTTTGAAATTAGAGTTAAACTCACATATCTACCATCAGACAATAAGTAGTCAAAGCAAAGAGTAAGAGACAAAGTTATAGGCCTTCAAAAAAGGTGGTCGGATTTTACCATAAAAATAAGCATCAAACTTCTCATAACTTTCCTTCTTTTTTAAAAAAACGGACGGATGTGGGCAAGAAGCTAGTCCATGAAACTAAAATTAGGATAGGAACTTGGAATATAGGTTCTCTTACAGGAAAATTAATGGAATTAATAGATATTATGATTCGTAGGAAGTTAAATATTTTGTGCATTCAGGAAACTAAGTGGGTTGGAGAGAAGGCAAAGGAAATTAATAGTTTAGGATTTAAACTTTGGTATTCGGGTAGGAGTCGTACTAGAAATGGTGTAGGTGTTATTATATATAAGTGTTTAAAGGATAATGTTATAAAAATTAATAAGATTGGAGATAGAATTATAGCTTTAAAGATTGTTGTTGATGATAAGATTGTTAATATTATAAGTGTTTATACTCCTCAAGTAGGTTTTGATATGAGTTCTAAGTTAAATTTTTGTAATGACTTAAAAAAATTAATACAAAAGATACCTCTTGAAGAAAGAGTTTTTATTGGAGGAGATTTAAATGGACATGTTAGTAGAGAGGTAGAGATTTTAAAAGCATTCATGGTGGCCATGGATTTAGAACAACGAATGAAGGTGGCAAGATCATATTAGATTTTTGTTTAGCTTATGACTTTTCAATTGCTAATATCTTATTTAAGAAAAGAAATGAGCATCTCATCACTTATAAAAATGGATATAGTACAATCCAGATTGACTATTTTCTTATTAGAAAATTAAATCGTTTAGATTGCAAATATTGTAAAGTTATTCCGAGTGAAAATTTATGTACCCAACATCGATTATTAGTTTTAGACTTTAAGATAAAGAGGCATAAAATAAAAAATAAAGTAAAATATTTTTCTAAGATTAAATGGGGGCATTTAAAGAATATTAACAAAAATATTTTTTGAGAATAAGATTTTAGATCTTAAGATTTTATCTGTGCATGAAGATGCTAATATTATGTGGGAAAAAGTGGCTAGTGATATTAAGAATATTGCAGAAGATGTGCTTGGAGTATCAAAGGGAAAAAGTTCCTAATAGTAAAAATAGTTGGTGGTGGAACCCAATTGTGCAAGAAAAGATAAAAATAAGAAGAATTGTTATAAAAATTGATTTAATTTTAAAATTCTGATAATTGGAAATATATAAAGTGGCTCGTAAGGATTCTAAGAAAGCAATATGCGATGCAAAGACATTATCTTTTAGTGATTTATATAATAGATTAAATACTAAGAAGGGAGAAAGATATATGTATAAGTTAGCCAAACAAAGAGATAGGAGTAGTAAGGATTTAGTTCAAGTGAAGTGCATTAAGGATGAAGATCAAAAATACTGATGATATTCAACAAAGGTGGATGAATATTTTTTTCTAAACTTTTTAATGAAGATTGTGAAATTAAGATTGACTATAGTGACCTTAGCATCCTAAATGAAAATAAAGATTTATGTTTTTATCGGCGTATTAGTAAAACTGAAGTTAGAGAGGCTTTAAAGAAAATGAAAGGTGGAAAAGCTGTTGGGCCTGATGATATTCCAATAGAGGTGTGGAAATGCTTAGGAGATGAAGGGATTTCTTGGCTTACTAACTTTTTAATATTATTTTGAAGACTAAAAAGATGCCAGATGTGTGGAGAATGAGTGTCTTAATTCCTATTTTTAAGAATAAAGGTGATGCACAAGATTGTTCGAATTATAGAGGTATTAAGTTAATGTGTCATACTTTAAAACTATGGGAGCGAGTTATGGAGCATAGGTTGCGACGTGATACTAATGTTTCTCAAAATCAATTTGGATTCATGCCGGGTAGTTCGACTATGGAAGCCATATATTTATTAAGAGGTTTGATGGAGAAATATAGAGAAAATAAGGAGGATCTACATATGATATTTATTGATTTAGAAAAAGCTTATGATAAAGTTCCAAGAAAAGTGCTATGGAGAGTTCTTAAAAAGAAAGGAGTTAATAATGCTTATATTCAAATCATTAAAGATATGTATGCAGGAGCTATTACTTGTGTTCAAACACAAGGTGGTCTGCCAAGTATTTTCTTATTTCAAATGGATTACATCAAGGATTAGCCTTAAGCTCATATATCTTTTTGCTTTAGTCATGGATATTCTTACTAGACATTTGCAAGAGGTTGCACCCTGTGTATGCTTTTTGCTGATGATATTCTTCTTGTTGATAAGATTAGAGAGGGAGTTGAAGATAAACTTGAATTATGAATGTCAACCTTAGAGTCTAAAGATTTTTGTTTGAGTAGATCTAAAATCAAATATATAGAGTATAATTTTAGTAGTAATAGACCTAGTGAGGGGATTACGACTTTGGGCGATCAAGTCATTAATAAGAGTACACGTTTTAGATATCTTGGATCTATTGTTCAGAGTGATGGTGAAATAGATGGCGATATTATCAGCAGAATTCAAGTTGGATGGTTGAAGTGGAGGAATGCATCGGGCTTGTTATGTGATAGAAATGTACCCTCAAACTTAAGGGAAAATTCTATAAGATGGTAGTGAGGCCTGCGATGCTTTATGGTGCCGAATGTTGGCCATTAAAAGAGAAGCATAATATTAAGTTAAGTGTGGCAGAGATGAGGATGCTCAGGTGGATGAGTGGCTTTACCCTTAGAGATAGGATACGAAATGAGCATATACGTGAAAAGGTTGGAGTAGCTCCAGTAGAAGATAAGATTAGAGAGAGTCGCCTTAGATGGTTTGGTCACATAAAAAGGCGGCCTTCCGATGACCTGGTTAGGAGAGTAGAGGTATTAGATTTGACTTGTGTTAATAAAGGTAGGGGTAGACCTAAAAAGACTTGGTTAGAAAATATTAGTAATGACATTTCTTTATTAGATTTAAACGAGAATTTGACTTTTAATATGACACAATGGAGAAAAAGGATTCATGTAGCCGACCCCACGTAGTGGGATAAAGGCTTGATGTTGTTGTTGTTGATGATGATGAGAATGCCTCAGTAACACGCTGATAGATATCAGGACGATGAGTCTGTAATTCCTCTGCTTCAATCCTAGTGCAGTCAGTCAAGGGACGTCCACCCCATTTAACTAGGAACCGTCTGTGCACTCCACGCCTTGTATGGGTAGTTTGAATGTCCAAAACACATCAATATGATCATCTTTGGTCTGAACTGGAATAGTAAAGGGCAAGGTCTCTATGTCTACTAAATCAGTTGGTTCTCCTTCATATGTAGTAAGATCGGCTACATAAAACACAGAGGAAGTTCTAACAGAAGGTGGAAGATTCAGCAGGTAAGCATTTGTTCCCAATCTTCGTAGTATTCGGAAAGAACCAAATTTCTTTCGACTTAGTTTGCCAAATGTACCAATGGGAAAGCGCTGTCGTCGAAAGGAAGCCATAACTAAATCTCCCTCTTGAAAATAACACTCCGGTGTTTGTTAGTAGTTGTTTTGTATTTAGCATTTTCCATGCAGAGTTTTTTTAGGATCTAACATTGACCGATTGAATATCATCAACAATTTTGGTAGCTTCAACGTTGATTCTACAAGGCATGGGTATTGAAGTTCAATATAAGATGTGGGAATATGTTAGCCATAAATAATTTCCAATGGGTTTTTTTCTAGTAGATTGGTTAAGGAAATTGTTATAAGCAAATTCGGCTTGGGGTAAAATCAAATCCCATTGAGAAAGTTTTTCTCTAACAAGACACCTATGCAAATTTCTTAAACTTAAGTTTACTACTTCAATTTGTTCATCCATTTGTGGATGATATGCACTACTGAATTGGAGGGCAGCCCCTAATTTTGACCAAAATGTTCTAAAAAAATGACTTAAAAACTTAGTATCCTTATCAGAGGTAAAAGTTCTAGGTATGCCTAAAAAGTTTAATATTAAATTATTACAGAGCTAATGATTGTATTAAAATGATTCGAAGTGGGGTTCAATTAAGGAATCACCGAAGGGATGAGAATTTGACTACTTTGCTAAACCAGTTACAGTTATTCTAACAAGCAAAATCACATGAGCATTGAAATAAATGAAGTTAAAGATCGACTTAATACTTTGTAAGCAAATCAGCTTCTCTTGCAAGAAGCATACAATGATTAGCTTTAATGAGGACTCATTTAAAATATTGTTAGAAGACAAGAAAATCACCCTATAAGAAATTATCATGATAAATATTATATAGGGGTGTCAATTTGGGTCAACGGGTCGAGTTCGGGTCGAACCCGGAACTGTTCGGGTCAACCCGAACCCGACCCGTTTTTATTAAAATGATTCAAAGTGGGGTTCAATTAAGGAATCACCGAAGGGATGAGATTTTGACTACTTTACTAAACTCTAACAAGCAAAATCACATGAGCATTGAAATAAATGAAGTTAAAGATCGACTTAATACTTTGTGAGCAAATCAGCTTCTCTTGCAAGAAGCATAAATGATTAGCTTTAATGAGGACTCATTTAAAATATTGTTTGAAGTCAAGAAAATCACCCTATAAGAAATTATCATGATAAATATTAGGGGTTTTTACATACATAACACTTGAAACTATTATATTTACCTATCTAACATCCAAAGTATACTATTTACATATCTACCATCCAAATACACCCCGTTTCATCTAAATTACCACTCCGTTATCCTATCTGCTCAAACCCATCGCGTCTTCGTCGTCAGAGTAGGTTTGCTCTCGGTCTTCTCCAGTTCTTCGGGTGAGGTGCACTGGATCGGAGCAGCAGGATGCCACGCGGCTTTCGGTGGAAAATTCATACGGTGGTTTGTCGGAGGAGGAGCAAGACGATGGAGGGCACTGAACGATAGTTCTTCTTCTTATACATCTTCATCTTGTTCCTTTTCGCCTTCCAATGCCTGTTTGATTTTATACAACACCTCCATACTGGCATCAAAGTTCTCGCCGATAAGGATGTTGGTGCATTTCACGTCGCGGTGGATTATGCTCTGAGAGTAATCATCTATGAATGCTCCTCACAGTAAAGATAGCTCTATAGAGTGCCTTTTTCCATGTACTCGTAGACCAGGAGCATCTCTGAATGCTCCTCACAGTAGCCGATGAGGCAGACGAGGTACCGGTGACGGATTCGGGAGAGTACGACGATCTTTGTTTGGAATTCAGAGTATCCCTGTCGAGAACCAGGCACGTCGCGCTTCACGGCGACTTTGGTGCCGTCGGAGAGGACTCCTTTGTACACTTTACAGAACCCGCCGACGCCGATGACGAGATTCTCATCGAAATTGTTCGTCGCAAAGATGACTTCCGAATACGATATTTGGAGGTCGAGATTAAGCCGCGGGGAAGCAGAGTTCTTTGGTGTTCGATCGGATGTGGATTCGCTCGACGTTCTGAAAGCCAAGTTCGCTGCTTTAGCTCCTGCATTGTAGTGCAACCATGATGCATTCGTCGTGTCTTTCTCTTCCTCGACCAGATTTGGCTTTGATCGGCGGCGGCGTAAGCGTAATTGAAGGACGAAAAGCAGGAAAATAAGCAGGACAACACCGCCAAGAATGGAAGGGAGTAAAATAGACAAGAAATGATGGCCGCCGTGGCTTCCTGCTCCGCTATCATACAGGCCGAATTCACCGCCGTGGCTTCCTGCTCCGCTATTTTAGGGACAGCCTATTTCCGTGACTTGATTTTGACGGAAGCAAACGAAGTGTTATATTCGATGAGGGATAGGGCATTACGGTGGTAAAAAAGTAAAATTTGAAGTTTGGGTGTGAGATAAGTAAATAAAGATGTTTTAGATGTTATGTATGTAAAAATCCCTAAATATTATATAGGGGTGTCAATTCGGGTCAACGGGTCGGGTTTGGGTCGAACCCGAAACTGATGCGGAATTATTCGGGTCAACCCGAACTCGACCCGTTTTTAAAATGGGTCAGGTTTTTGGACCCGAACTCAACCCGATTCGGGTCCGGGTCAACCCAACCCGACATGAATGACCCGGGGTTGACCCAAAATTGCTAGTTTTCGGGGTCAAAAATTGGGTTAATCTTCGATTTTCGAGTCAAAACGGGTTAAAAATGGGGTTAATCTCGGGTTTTTGGGTCAAAATACGAGTTTTCGTGTCAATTTCAGGTCGTTGGGTCAACCCAAACCTGGCCCGGTTTTTAAAACGGGTTGATTTGTTGATCCCGAACCCGACCGTTTCGGGTCCAAGTTAACCCTAACCCGATTTTTTCCGAGTTGGGTTCTGGTCAGGTTTCGGGTCACGTCAAACATTGACACCCCTAATATTATATCGATCATGCCAATCATAGATGTCAATTTTATAAAATTGACAAAAATATAATTAGGAAAGTTAAAATTGCTGGATCCAACTTTAATGGGAGAATAGTTACCGAGGCTTTTTTGGTGGGGTAATTGATGTAGATAACTTGTTTGATTAACAAATGATGTCTAATGAACGAAAAATTTTATGAAACTAAAACTAATTGGACATGCTAAGTTGTACGGGATGTTTTTGTAGAGAGGCAATGGGAAAGGTCAAGACTAGATCCTAACATTGCTACTTTGCCTGAGATGAAATTATTTCTAAAAGAAAAATAACAACCCTTTTCTTATCGGTCTCAACTGCTCAATGAATTTAATTCATTGACACAAGGAATAAAGATTGTCACTGTATAATTGAATAGGGATATATATGTAGGCGTTGTTACTTGTGTTTAAGGTGGTTTGACCAAGTATTTTTCCTATTTTTGTTGGATTACATCAAGAATTAACCTTAAGCCCATATCTTTTTTTTTTCTTTAGTCATGGATGTTCTCACTAGACATTTGCAAGAGGTTGTACTCTGGTGTATGCTTTTTGTTGATAATATTCTTCTTGTTGATAAGACTATAGAGAGAGTTGAAGGTAAACTTGAATTATGGAGATCAACCTTGGAGTCAAAAGGCTTTCTGTTTTAGTAGATCTAAAACTGAATATATGAGTGTAGTTTTCAAAATAATAGTTCTAGAGGGGATATTGTGACTTGGGTCATCAAGTTATTGATAAGAGTAAATATTTTAGATATCTTTGGTCTATTGTTCAGAGTGATGGACAATCAGATTGAGATATTTTTAGTATAATTCAAGTTGGATGGTTGAAGTGAAGGAATGCATCAGGCTTGTTGTGTGATTGAAAAGTTCTCCTCAAACTTAAGGGAAAATTCTATAAGATGGTTGTGAGACCTGCAATGCTTTTTGGTGCAGAATGTCGTTCATTCTTTCTTTATTTAAGGTATTGTAATTACAAAATCATAAGTTAGAAACAAATCTAATATAGTTCTATCAACTTCATTAATTGCTCCAAAATCATAACTATCATGAATATTTTTAAATTCTTCTATCCTCTACTGACATGTCCATTTAAATCTCTTCCAATGAAAACTCTTTGTTCAAGAGGTATCATTTGTGTATATTCTTTTAAGTCATTTCAAAATTTTTAATTTTGAACATATATCTAAACCTCTTTGAGAAGTAGAAGTCATTATGATATTAATAATCTTATCATCAACACTAATTTTTAGTATGATTCTTATCTCAAATTCTATTAATTTATACAATATTATTCTTCAAACTCGTATTTATATGTACACCTACCCATATCTAGTATGATTCCTGCCTAAATACCATAGTTTAAAGTCTAAACTAATAATCTCCTTAGTTTTTCCTCTAGCTCGTTCAATTTTTTGAACACAGAATATTTATCTTCTCATAAATCATAATATCTATCAATATCATTAATTTGCATGTAAGAGAGTTTATATTTTAAGTTCCTATTCCAATTCTATTTTATGGATTAACTTCTTTGCTCTTACCCGTCCAAGATGTGGGAACTTTTGCTTATTTAACATTGAACTCAGGTGTCGGTGTAGTGTTTCTTACACACTTCTCACTGTAATCAGGCTATACAACACGTTGCTTCAAGGAAACACCCTAACATTAACCCAATGTATTAAATGATTCATGTCATGATTGTTCGACAAGTTTTACGCTGACTGTCAACTACCTAATGCAATCATTTACTTTTCTCATTCAGGGCTTGGGACCCGACAACAGTAGGTTATATCAAGCTGCTGTTTGGTAGAAAATGTTGTAATTTCAGAGCATGTACAAAGATATGAATGTGTATGTAGAAGCACCTGGTGATTGGAGAGATAGACCTAATGATGTAGAATGGAGGGGGTGGGGGGAAGATAATAAGATTAAAATTTTGAAATTAAATTTCAGATTTTCTCTAATCAAGGGATTTAAATTTTGAAATTCAAAAAAGATAGAGGGAAGGATAAATAGGTGGTTAATTATTCCCCTAATTGATTTCCTTAACAAGGAAGAAAATAATTAAAATAAGGAGAGAGAGAGAGAGGGGCCGTCTTAATGAGGGAAAAGAAAAGGTGTCCACATACAATGTATGTGGATCCATGCATTAATGGGAGATTGGAGAGTTAAATTTGAAATAATTTTAGATTTAATATGATTGAATGATTTTCTAAAATAGATGTAGGTTATTTATAAAAGAATTTAAAATTCAAATTCATTTGAATTTGAATTTGAAAACTTTCAAAATCAGCTAGGACCTAATTTAGGAAAATAATGATGGTGAAATGAATTTGAAATCAAGGGAACATGGAGGGTGGGCCGAAGGTGGGGTGTAGGGGAAACATGGCCGGCAGTGGGGGGGTTTGAGGAGGGTGTAGCCGGCGGGATATGTGGGGGAAAACACTTGGCTGGTGGGTTGTGGAGGTGGTATGGCCGATGGTCAAGGGAGAAGGAGAAAAAGAGTTCAGGGAAAGAAAGATAAAACTATGGGTCCGGACACTTTCTGCGGCTGACGGGTGATACGTTTCCCTTCATCAAGGGACTTCAAGCCATAAGCCCGTACTCATCCTACAGCTGGTGGATACTACGATTCCCTCCCATAGGGATCTCACTAAAGTCCTTCCAATGAACAAAAGTGCAGAATAATTTTTTTTTATTAAAACTCGATCATACCATTACACTAACAAGGGTCTCTATATATAGGCCTCAGAAATAAAAGAAACTAAAATAAAATGATCATGCCCCTAGGGCTTACATAAGATTAGACCCTTAAGTAAGAGTAAAAATGAAAAATGCATGATTAAAATAAAAATTACAAATAAAAATTTAAGATAACGTGGGACGATCATGGCCGTCAATCTTCAGCTCCTCGGATAGGCATGGACGGATGGATGTCCGCATCACCTAAGTTTAGTGATATGTAACGGGAGCAGCTGAATTTGACAAGAAGTCTATACCATAGATGCCACCTTTAAAATGACTACGAATAATTGATCAAACCTTATGCCTATTTCGGTGGTGGTTAGATGTATTGCTTATGTCTCTTCTTGTGCTTGTTTATTGTCTGTTAAAGATAACACTATATATTGGTGAACTAGAGAAATCTAGCAATAATGATTTACATAGTGGCTTGTCATATATTGTGGCAAAACTTCGTGAATCAAGAATATGCAAAGTTGGATTTGCTCACAAGAATTCCAATAACTTGCTGAAAGTACATGCCATTATAGAATTCATGTTTTTCCCACATGAAATGTGCTATTTATTATCCTATACCTATATATGTGGAAAGGATCTAGTTTTGTGTGATGCATACTGCATGATGTTCAGTGTTTTTTTTTATGAAATTACTTTTGTTTATTACTCTTATTATTTCACAATTACTTAAGTTATGGGAAATGGATATTTTACTAGTAGAAATGTCTTTATATGATTGTTCAGTTATGCTTCTTTGACACGCATGGTTCCAATTTTCTTTTGCTTTCATTGTCTTTTTTCCAGTTAAGTAGGGCTGCACCGGCACTTTCCTTGAAGGGAAGTCCATATTGGATGGCTCCAGAGGTATTTTATTTTCAGATTTGAAATTCGTTTCTTATTGCATCTAATTATTAAATGATGAATATTCACTTTTTTCTTTTTTCAAAAAATTAAGGGAAGTTGATAACTCGTTCTAGTACATGTGACTACCAGAACAACCATTTCTATTTCTTAGTAAAACCGATCCTAATTGTCTTCCTTATAGGATCTCTTTGGCACAAAAATTTTTAGGGGCCCTGCCGATTGAATTCAGGTTAATAGTAGATTCAAAATTCAAAAGATTTTGTGATTCTGAAAAGTTTGAAATCTTACTTATCAAATTTTGCATTTAGCGAGAGGTTCCAAAACTTGAAGAATTTTACATGTTTTGAGGTCTCTCGATTGTTTGTATGTGACCAATTTAGGCCTAGAGTATCACAAATATCTAATTTAGTCCCTCAATTATATCAAATTGATCCCAAATGACCCCTCATATAGAAATTTATAAAAATTGGGATATAAAATTAATCATAAATTTGTCCCTTGCCTATACAAAAGTGATTCCAATTTTGTCTTTAAGGAAATATTTTGGATTAATTTTGTATAGTAAAGAGACTAAATTTGAGAAATGTAATATTTTGAAACTAGATTGGCCGTAGAAAAATATTTAGGTTTTTATTTTAGGCTTTTTCCATTCTAACTACCAGATAGCCCAAATATTAATCTTAATAGTGTTCTGGCTTATATATCAAGAAGTTTGCATTGCTATTTCTTTGAGGGAGGTCAAGTTTTGCGAGGCATTGTTTTTGGGACATGGTATTGTTGGAATAACCTAGGCATGGGATGAGATTGGAGGAGGGAATACTCTAAATAGTTGGTGTAATTTTTATGAAAGAATTGAGAAGCATGCCACTGTCGCGGCTGTAATTCCTGATATAAATGGTTATCTTTGTCGAAATTAAAAAAAAAAAAAATTGAAAGCCACCATCTTAGTCTGTCATTTATGTTGATTAGAATTACAAGGCTTTTTGGGTAATAAAACTCATTTCTTTACTGGGTATCCGTGTTATCACAAAAACTTTCCCTTGGTATCATAACTTAACTTTCTATGGTTAGAAAATTGATTGATTTACTTTCAATATTTATTCGTAATTCTTAATTGTATGTGTCCGGTTGATTGACCTTGAAATTGTTGGGTTTCTACTATTGTTGGTTGGTTTGTTAGTGCTGGGAGGAGAGCTATGCCCCTTATAATGAGCAAAAAGAGCTTCTGTGTCTATGACTTTTTTTATTGACATTGATAATCCTGGTAAAGCTCCAGGAGAATTATTGTTTCACCATTTTAATTGTTTATTCTAGAATATGCTATCTTCATCATCTGAAGTTTTGCTCCACCTGATTATGCAGGTTGTACAAGCTACAATGAACAAGGATGTTGGTTATGATTTTGCTGTTGATATTTGGAGCCTGGGTTGCACTATCATTGAAATGTTTACTGGAAAACATCCTTGGAGTGGACTTGAGGGGGTAATCCTTCTCGACTAAACATAACTTGAATTTCTAGTGAAGTCGCTTGGTTCATGCAACTTCAACTGATGAATTCTCTGCAACTTCAAATTTTTAATGAAGTCTACATATTGAAATTTCACTTGCAGAAATATGCTTAATAAATATCCTATATATTAAATACACTATTTTTGAATGCCATAATTTATGAATTGGACCTTTTAGTGAACTGGATTCAAGAACCTACGTTGCAAATGTTTTCTTTCAAATTTGTTTCAGTTGGAATTTTTATTTTTGCATTATATAATGATATGCATATTCTGCTTAGCATAACTGTCCTACAGCAAAAAATGCAAATGAACGATGATTTTCTTGAATTATTTTTTAAACTAGGTGGAAAAGCCTTGTAACTTCAGGAAGAGGAGAAGAGGGAAGGGTCAGATGGGATTTTAGAAGAGAAAGGGTGAGGGAATGTGTGTGTGTGTGTGTGAGAGAGAGAGAGAGAGAGAGAGAGAGAGCAGGTTTGGTGAGTAACTAAAGGTTTTCATTCAAAGCATAATGAAAATACAATACCATAGCCTTTTATAGATGAAACCATGCCCAAAATGCTTGTCTAATAAGGACTTAATATGTATTTATTATATAAACTAAATATGAAACATAAAATTAACATGCTTATATGTAAAATGGCACATGACTATTCGCTCAGAAAAATTTTAGACGCAAACTCACTCTCACAAGCTTAAGGTTCTTATTTTCTCGAGGTAGATTGAGTTTTGAATTAACCATATTTCCTCTGAGAGATGTGTCAGGGTTTATTTAGATTTAGGTCCTATTTCTTATGAGCGTAAGCCCTCATAATTAATTACTCATTTTAATGTGTAGAAGAGTACTCTCGATTAAGGATGAAATTATGTTTTATTAATATATGAAGTGCATATGTGTGCACAACAGTATGTGAATGTTCTAAACCTTGGTTGTGAAGGATGAAAGTATACCCGATCAAGATACCATGGTTCCGTCATCCCAAGAATACCATAGGGTTCGGTCTACCAATACTAACAATCATTGATCGCAGTGTCCTTGGAATTTGATTAGCAGCCATGTATTACCTCCTCTCAGGTATCCCGAGTATACTGAGGTTGATATATATTAGTTATTTAATTTGGGTAGGGACTTATGCCTTTAATAGAAGTTGCCCATAATTTAGGTTTGAGTTGGGTCTTATGGCCCTGTTTAGGAGAAGCCCGTGTGATTGGATTTGGGTAAGGGTTTACGGCTTTCGTTTGAAAGTAGCCATAACGACGGGTCTTACGACCTCTATTAGAGAGGACCCAAATAGCGGTTCTTACAACTTAGTCCTATAGACTTAAGATGTCCAATGATTTTGGAGTTCAGATAGGTCTTATGACTTCTGAATTTAGAAGTTGTCTGATGATGGAACTTACGACCTAGCCCTATAAGCTAAGTGGCCTGTATAGTGCGACTTACAATCTGGCCATATAGGTTAGAGGTGACCACAAATGCGGAACTGGGGGAATTGTAGACCTCGTCCACGACCTCTGGTAGAAGCCAAGGCAAACTAGGAATCAGATGTAGCATAGGAGACGGACAGAGTAAGTTCTTTGGCTACATCAGTGGTGAGGTTGACTTCTTCGTTGCATGGCAATGAGTAGAGGTCATCAAGAGAGGCTGGAGTGAGTTTGGTGCGAATTGCAGTCTTAAACGCTTGATAATTTGCAGTAAGTCCGTTCAATATGTATAAAATGATATCTTCAGTGTCAATGATTCCACCAGCGATAGTAATGCTGTCTACTAAGCATTTAACTGTAGACAAGTAGTCGGTCATGAACTGATTTCACATAATTAAAAGTGTGGAGTTCATTTTTCAACTGAATAACCCTCGACCGATTGGTCGAGAAGAGACGCCGCTCAAGCGTAGCCCAATGGTATGATAGGAGGTTAGGTTGATGATATAAGGTAGAAGAGAGGGTGAAATCGTAGATCACAGTGCAACCGAGAGGTTCTGATCAAGATGAAGCCACTGCGAATAAAGTGGATTAATGGTGGACTGACCGGAGGTTGAGAGGATGTGCTGAGGTGGATAAGTAGTTGTGCCGTCGAGAAACCCGGCAAAGCCATTGGCAAGAAAGAGTTTTTGAACCGTGTGCGCCAAGTGGGATAGTTTTCGGCAACAAGTTGAATATGCAGTTGTGCACAACATTTTTAAAGCTTGAAACCAGGAACTTCAAAGAGGGACGGATGGTTGGTTCAGCTGGTACAGTTTGAGAGGTTGGTCGTGTGTTTGTAGAGTGTCCATAGCAGTTATGCAGAGGTCTCTGATACCATGATAAAATACTTGAACAGCTTGATGAGAAGTCAAGCTTAATAGTTAATACAAACAGTAGCAGAAGCAGAGAAATAAGCAAAAAGAGAAAAGAAAAGTAGAGAAAAACAGATTCAGCTATTTTCAAACCTTCATAAGATTTTCTTGTAGCAGAATGTAGTTACACACACACACATATTTATATTTATATATATATATATATAGATATATATATAAACAGAGAAAATGAATCACAGAAATACTACAGTTTCTTAAAAAGTTAAGGTGGAGATTAGATCAAGCTGTAAGAAGAATCATGAGATTCCTGAGCACTTGTAGAAGACGGCTGCATAGCACAGAGGTGAGTAAACTTGGAATGGTAAAATCTCTTTAATATCAGCTTCTTAAAGAAGAATCAAAATAATCCACCATGAGATTATTTTGATTCCTTTTTAAAGACTTGAGAGATCAAAATTGTATTTTAATATAATTAAAGATCATTTTGGTCCTTCATAAAGAGTCAAGGGACCTTTTTTGTCCTTTTTGTCAAAAGGAGTTAACACCAAATTGTTTATTGAGTACACTAATTCACCTACTGCCCTACTTGCGGCTGTTTAATATGCAAACCTTGTGGATATGTTGCTTTTAATAGTACCATATTTCATCATATGCAACTATCTTCACCTCTTCATGCTCCACTTCCTCGTAATATTTTCTTTAATTTATATTTCTCAATGCTTTTTTACTTGCATTTGAAGTCTAACCAACTTCCTTGCATCTATCATATAGTGCTGCATAAGTTGCGATCATGGTATGTCTCCTATTAGAATCAGCTGATGACTTTCTATTATTAGGTTCTAATGGCACATTTTGCATCTCTTTGTATTCCTGTGATACCCGTAGAATAATTCTGATTCTGTTCCTTTCATGTTGCACTCACAACCGTACAAAGTACAGTTAGAAATACTGACCATTCAGCTACACCTTGAATGGCCTGCTTTGTTTGAAATTAGGGTGTTTTTGTTTTCTATTTGAAAATCAAGGTGACTGGCTAACCTGAGAGAATCCGAGTCCTCAATAATTTTGTTTCTTTAACCACTCTTGTTTCATTAATAAAGTTAATATTTACTTATATTTCTATCGCTTTTTTCGCTGTGAACAATTATTAACTCCATGCTTTTAGAAACCTGTTCTTCGGCTAAATTGTTTCCTTAAGTAGAACATATTGATGATGTATGGTTGGACATTGCTAATGAGCAGACCTTTATAAGTGTATTCTACGTGCGCGGATTTGCTTCTGCATGTTCAATATTTGTCTGCTATTGTTGTATTCTACGTGCGAGGATTTGCTTCTGCAAGTTCAATATTTGTCTGCTATTGTCTGTGCCTGCAGGCTGCGGCAATGTTCAAGGTATTGCATAAAGATCCACCTATGCCGGAGACTTTGTCAGCTGAAGGTAAAGACTTTCTGCAGCGCTGTTTTCGCAGGAATCCAGCAGAAAGGCCAACAGCAAACATGCTTCTAGATCATCCCTTTATTCGGAACTCAAACCACTACCATCTCCATGGTTCCATCCAGGCTTTCGCGGGAATCAAACTTAATGCAAGTCTTAGGTCACATAATTGTATTTTATTCTAGAGGTGTCAATATTTGACCCAACCCGAAAACCCAATCCGAATCTGACCCGAAAATTTTGGGTTTAGGGGTCAATCCGAACCCGAATCTGGTCGGGTTTGGGTTAGGGATTTCGACCTGTTTGTAAAACCAGGTTGTGTTCGGGTTGACCCGAAATCAATCCGGTTTGACCCATTTTTAATTAATTTAGGACGGTTTTAAAATATTTTTATGAAATAAATAAATGATATTTCTAAAAAATAATAAAAGTTGTTGCCCAAATTAAATTAAGCTTGATTTATTTTAAATTGATTGAAGTAGATCTTAGGTAATTTGATTTAGGTTTAAATAAATCAAATTAAATAAACAAACTTTAGTAAAACATACCCGAAGCCGGTCAGGTCGAACAATATCGGGTCAGTTCCGGGTTGGACCTAAACCCGACCCGTGACTTGATTTTGACAGCACTATTTTATTCTTTTAAGTTTCACTGCTTGATTTTAAAATCAAATTTGATACAACCATATCAGGAGACCACCAGTAGCCCAAGGGACAGGCCTAGAGCAAGAAGCGAGCCTTTCTTGAAAGGAAGACAGCCTACCAACGGGTTAGTAAAGCTTCATAAGTAACAATTGATCAATTCCTTTGTTTATTTTTCTTTCCATACAGAAAATGAAAGTATTGTGCACTTTCGATAGCCTTTCTGCAGTAAGATTTCATTACTCCCACTGTCGTTTTTCAGTGAAATCAGTCACTTTCAGGCAGAAATTTCGGAATCCACAGCTCCTCGCCTGACTCTGAGATCCGCACCAGAGGTTCTCCATAGTTTATTTCCACATTCAGGCTCTTCAATGAATACCTCAAATGGTTTTCACGCAGTTGTTGGAAACCATCATGCTTCCAGCTCTGTAGCATTTCATTCAAATAACACTTATTCATTTGCTGGGAATCAGAATCATCACCAGTTGGCCTCTCCAAACAATATTTCAAGTGGTACACATTCAAATACAAGCAACAAACAACCCTATGTGCTGCCAAAGCCAAATGTAAAAGATTTAAAGGAAGCTTGACCACTTTTAGAACGGCCATGGAAGGCTTGGGATTTCTTAGCTGAGCTTTAGATTCTTTTTTTCCACATTTTCACCATTTCTAGTTTATGTAGCTGGAATAAGGTGGTAGGAATGTTGACTACAAGAGTTTTAGAGTTGTACATTTTCACCAATGATAAATTGTAGGAATTATTTAGGCGTCGTCGGACTCGGATAGAGTTGTATACTGTGCAGGTGCGGTAGGGATCAGATTTAAGGCTTCGTTTGGGGTGGCTTTCTTACTACTTTTTAAAGCAACTTTTTAATATAAAATTTTGTACTAAAAAACTGTGTTAAGAAGCAGTAAAAAAGCCGTTTCAAACGAAACCTAAATTAATGGGACTTCAGCTCTGCTTGAAGCTATTTTGCCTATTCTTGATTTTCAATCGTGTGTAAAATAAGTGTAAATATTTAAGTATTTTTGGCTAATAAATGTGTTCAACGGTTTCACGTCATATTTTCTAGTTTTGCATTAAGACTTTTTGTTATGAGTAGCAGTGCTTTTTTGGTATGTTCGCTGAAATATGCCTCAAATTGTTTTTGTTGTGTGGGGGGCTGGGATTTATATACATGCAGCTAAATTTTTATCATTTTATGCATTCATATATCTATAATTAAGGCTTCATTTGGGATGATTTTCTTACTGTTTCTTAAAATAATTTTCTTACTGTTTCTTAAAATATTTTTTAGTACAAATTTTTTAATTTTTGTATAAAAAATGGTTTTAAGAAGCAAGAAGAAAGCCTTCTCAAACGAAGCCAAAATCTTCGTTTGAAACAACTTTTTTTGTTTTTAAAAATAATTTTTTAGTTTAAAAATAATTTTTTAGTATAAAAATTATAATTTTTATATTAGAAGTTGTACCAAACAAATCCTAAATCTTTCTATTTATACATATTTTATTATAATTTAAAGATTTAAGTATTATTATGGATATTCTTTTTTTTTAATAATTTATTTTTGGGTTTTTTTCCCTCCCTATCAAGCGTGGAAATTCATTCAAATGCAAACAGCCAACACCGACCTCAACATGAAAGATTTTGATATTAAGTTAAATGAATAGTCTGGTTGGGATGATTATAACATTTTATAAAATTAATTATGAGATTGTTATGTAAAAAATAACTTAGTTATTCTTTGTTAAAAATATATTTTTTTCAAATAAATATTTAAAAGAGAGAAAACAATAAGCAATAGTTATCTGAATAATTCAACTAAAAAGCTGTTGTCCTAAACAAGCTCAAAGTCAACTTTAAAATAATTGATTTCCAATTAATATTTTTATTTATTTGGGACAAATCTATAATTAATTTTTTTAATTCTATACATATAATATATAATATAAAAAATAAATAATATATTAAATTATTTTCAAATTGTTGGATTAAGTAAAATATACATTTAAGATTTTTTTTTTATAAAATTCAGCATATATGCTGAAGGCAACAGGTGGCCAATAGTTGAGGTTATGGCCAACGAGGACGAGCAAAGCTGTTGTTGAGGGGAATGTGGTGCCCTAACGTATCCGGAGGCTAATTCGGACACATCACGTCATCAAATGCATAGTGCATTAGATGACGTGGCGCATCCAGATTGCCATCCAGACGCATTTGGACACCACACATAAAAATTTTTCATTACTGAGGATGCTTGAAAAAAAATAGTATACTAGAAATTAGCTCAAATCAAAATGAAATATATTATAAATGAACTAAATAATAATTTTCAAATTTACTATTATTATACTCTATATTTACTTTTCTTTCAATCAAACATTACATTTTAAAAATTGTACATCTACTTTACACTAATGATACTTAACAGTAAAACATACACTTAACTATTATAAAGCAAACCATTCTCTAAGTGAAGTAAATTGATTTTCACATTGAACTGATAGACCTCACATGATCATTGAAAAGTTTCAACCGGCCATCAGTTTTTTTTTAGACATTCCCAATCCCAGATTAAGCTGATTTGCTCAATTTATAGGCAAATATTTTCATTTATCATCTCTCTAACATAATGATTCCATAATCAATTCTTTCTAACTTTAAACATTCTCACACAACTGAACAAGAAATTATTTTGTGCGGAATCCGGACGGAAAGTTTTCATCCGGACTGTGAGTGTAGACAGTATTTGTACATTGTGTATAAAAAAAATCAAATTATACACATTGTGTGCACTCACAGTCCAGATGAGAACTTTCCGTCCGAACTCCACACATAATAATTTCTACCATTAGTAGAGCTATCTTTTCTCTTATACAATAAATATGAGATAAATCTATCACACGACGCAAAAAAAAACAATAAAAAATGAATAAAATCAGAGTAGCCTTCTCAGTAGAAACTTACAGAAAAGAAAGCTCACAGAAGGGGGTAAGAAAAAAGTTCTACAAAGAGAAAGAAACAGCATCTATGGAACAAAAAGCTTACAAAACATCACACAGCAATGGCTCATGGCATCAGCATGTCTCAAAGCAATCACAGTTACAAATTAAAGAACAGAAATCTGGTGTCTAAGAAAACTCTCACCTGATGATCACCTGCCTTCCACAAATATTTTTTTATGATATTCCATAACGTGAATCCCTTTCCTCCATCAATAATGCCTCCAGTTCGCGCTTTCTTCGTTCTAATTCCTGTATGGAGTAGACAGATACCATAAGTGATATAAAAATGACAGAAAGGTAAAGCTGTTAGCTGTGGATGGTAGATTACAGAAACGTAAGACAGGCATGAATACAGAGTTAGTGGTTCATAAGCCCTATAAAAATGGTCATAAAAGTCAGGTTTTCTTTTTGGGGGGACATTTAGATCATTTAAGGCAAACTTACACACACAACGCATAACACAAAGATTCGAACCCAAAACCTCTTAGTTGGAAGCATAAGCTCTTGTAGATGTCCCATAATGAACAAGATAATGATATCAAGGAAGCGATCCAAAGGAAGACATTCTAAAAACTATATCTTCAAACTGATCAAATCACATTCATAAACGACGAGGTTCTGTTTGGAAGCAGGTAGCTGGTGAGGAATAATTATCAAGGTGGCAGAGGACAAAACAAAAGCCTACGGCATTCCATCCAGAAAACTGCATGAGAAACCCGATGAGATGCTGAAAACTGTAGTGAAAAATAGTATAGTAAGCACCGGCAGAAAATTTAGAAGCACAATCAGACCAAAGATAGTCCGTGAGTGCTAGATAGTTCGATTGATATGGACCTTGAGGGGCTGTTTGGTATCGGATTTGTAGCAAGATTTACACCGAATTTACAGTAAATCCTGCCAAACAATTTTCAACCATGCATTAAATTCAAATCCCTCATAAATCCCGGATTTACGATGTAAATACGGGATTTACTAAATTCCATATTTCGGCAGATTTACGGACAACGGGATTTACAACATTGCGAGCGAGCTAGTTCCCATCCTGAAGGAGGTAGCGAAGATGGCTACTTACGCAGCAAGCGAGCTCCCTTCGTCACCTCCGATCCAAGTATACAAGCTAGGACGGGATCGGAAAGTTGATCGTGCCCCTAAGCAATTGCAAGGTGATGGCTTGGGTGCAATTTCCCTACACTTGAAGGCATCAAATGTCATGGGACGAGCAAACAATCGAAGAAAAAGGTAAGGGGAAGGTTCACATGTTCGGCAGCTGCTTGTCCTCAGCATTCTCTGCCTTTGGATAGGATGATCGTGATTTGGAAAGGCCTTAGAAGGCCAAGGCATGGTATTTAAAAGCTCTATTGGGTGTGGGTTGAATTGGATGTGTTAAATGGATCATATTTGAACTCAATTTAAGCATGGGTTGCATCGGGTTGACTATTTAAGCTCAGTAGAGTTCAATTTGGCTCAATTTAGGATAAAATAAATTGAATCAATGGATTTAATTTAGTAATTAGTAATATAATAAGTAATTATTAGTTAAGCCAGGTTCTAATTTGATAATTAAAAATAATCAAGCTAGCTCATAGTTAACACACAAATTAAATTCAGAGCGGGCCACGTTTGTTGTATGCTGATTGAATTAAATTTAATTTGTAAATGAACCCACCGCCTTAAATTCTAGAATACGTTGTCAAACAGCTTCTTAGAATTTATCAGGATTTAACATATGTCATACCAAATAGTTTTCAGGATTTAATATCCTCAGGATTTATTAAATCCGGATTTACAAAATTTACTAAATCCCACCAAAATTAAATCCTACTTGTTGCCAAACAGCCCCAAAGTTATTGCTAAGGTCTAACCTCATACCTAACAAAAATCTCATCCTGCAGATTTAAGGAAAAAAAAGGTACGGAGTCTCGCGCACCTAGGTCAAAAGTTTTATGTTTGATCATGACAAAAAATGGAGCCGTTGCACGCAGCTAAACAGGTTATGCTCGTACAACAGCAAAACAGGTTATATGCACGTACAGCATATGCTGCCATGCCGCAGGCAAAACTGGGGGCCAAATGAACCCCTAATATGTTCTGAAACAGGCCTGTGGTGTCACAGATTTTTTTAAGCTCAAGCAAGCCAGGAAACTGCTTCTCAAGTCTAATTTTAGATACGCTGCGCATAAGACATTGTTTATTTACTGAAGCTTGGTGAAACAAAAAATGCAGAAGGAAATGTCGTCTGTTAATTTATTGAATGTATTCATGGGTGCTTTAAAGAATCAAATTTCTAAGAAGTTAAATAAAGCATAATGGCACTTTGACTTCATAATACACCATAAGATCTGAATAGTTTCGTACATTCTTCTAGAAGACGAATGGTGTATTACTTGAATTGATCCCTCACTGAATTTGAAAACCAAAATGGCCATTAAATTAAACTGAATTCTAACGATAACAGCCTCACTCAGCAAAGAAGTTAAAAGAAGTACGGTATTTGTCTTAATTTTTTTATTTCTTTTCTTTATTTAAGATGCCATAATTCATGGCTAATGAGATGGGACTAAGGCGGGGGAGAGGATTTCTATATGTGATCGATCTATTGAATCCCAAAAATACAAATATTTGCTCTCTATGCTAAATGACCCAGAAGAAAGTATATTTTATGAGGGAAAATATAAAATTCAATATTAGCCAAACAAAATTCAATGGGTACGGAAAGAACAAAAACAACAACATCAAGCATAATTAACAAAATTCTTTTCAAACTAGTTTACCCAACATGAAACCACAATCTAATTTAACTTCATAAAGGGTATATACATAACGGATTGAAAATTACTAGTATAACTAGAGAATGGAATTGCCACCAGTTCCCAATATCATCTGTGATTATTTTACAGATGTTTAAATAAAAAGTTAAGTACATTTCAAAGCTCGAACAAATCATAATAATCAAAAGAAGCAAATCCATTTCATATGAAGTCGAGTTTTATGAATCCTTTCATTCATTTTCATAGCTGCACGTCGTATTAATTTTAGCTTGGCTGAACTCATTGAACCTCTAATTTTCCTACCACCATATGGGTATGTGAATGATCCAAACTAGAGCAGATAAGACCCAACTCAATATTAAATGAAAGCCATTCAATCTAAGGTTGAGCTTGGCAATTCGTTGTCTCTGTATGATCTTGATTCGAACAAAATTTGGCTCAATAATTTATTTATTGTTCGTGTTCAAACAACAAAATTTTGATCTATTTTTATCTTTTAAGAAAAGTTTCTGCTCCAACATATCTTCTTAACCCATAAAAATAGGAATGTGCGTGTGTGTGCATATGTTAAGTTCGATCTGATATATGCTCAACTCATTCAAGTTTGATCTAAATTGGTACAGACTCTAGTTGTTTATTTAGATCAAAGCTCAATGCAAGTGAAAAATAATAATAACAATTTTTAAAAGATCTTTGAAATTAGAGTTAAACTCACATATCTACCATCAGACAATAAGTAGTCAAAAGCAAAGAGTAAGAGACAAAGTTATAGGCCTTCAAAAAAGGTGGTCGGATTTTACCATAAAAAATAAGCATCAAACTTCTCATAACTTTCCTTCTTTTTTTAAAAAAACTTTGGAGCCCATTGCGTTAATTCCTCTCAATATTTAGTATTTACGATCATGCCAAACAGAAGGACCTTGAGTACAACATCAACAAAGTGATAGGAAGTTGATGCACTTTTCTTCGAAATCAACGAAGGACGGGGCATCTATCCGGATGTTCTTAAGCAACTGGGCATTGTTATCTCTCCAAGGAATGTCGCGCCCTAAAGGTTCCTGATTGGGTCGATGGTTGGGACGTTAGTGGTCTCTAGAAGATCCATGTTCAGTTCAGGTATCATCACCGTAAGGAGAATGGGGCCTAGAGGGAGTGTAGATCGTTGGGTTTCCTAAACGTTCCATGTTATCTAGGCATTCACTAGTTTGGCGTCTAAAATCCGCTAAATCCGTTTGGGTGTTCCTAATTTCCTGAGTAACCGTCCCAAGTTGTCCCACGATGAGGTCTAAAGTCGCCTGAATATGTTCTGGATCCATGGGTAGGTGCCAGGGGACGCTAGGGAAGTAATGGGGTAAGGGACAGCACCTAGACACTAAGAATATGCTCCTAATGCCTCTAAATGATGCAGGGATGATCAGGACAGCAAGCTACAACAAAGACCTAAGTTGTCTAAGTGTTTTGGAAGGTTTCTAGAGTGTGGACAGCACCTAAACACTAGCTTAGGCTCACCTAAAGGCCACTAATTGGTGCAGGAAAAGTTTGGACAGCAAGCTATAATGATTGTTTAAGTAACCTAGACAACTAGGGATGTTATTGTGACAAGGACAGCACTTAAACAATGAAATAGATTTGCCTAAAGTTATGTAAACGGTGCAGGAATTTAATGGACAACAAGGAAAAACAGTTAACTAGATTAACTAGGCAATGTATGCATGCAAATGAATTTTGGAAAGGTTAACTAGACTCCTAGGAACTTCTAGCACATGCAATACATGCTAACCTGGCTTTGATACCAAATATGATGTGAAACCAAGTAAAGAAACAAGAACTGATTGGGATTTTAATATTAGATCATTAAAACTTTGCTAGTTATACATTTAGTGCTTGCCCAAGTTAGGTCTTCAAAATCATCAATTAGAGGTTATGTAAGGCATGCGGTTACAACTAGATTAATGGGATGCTCTCAATTTAACAACATAAAATAGAGAAAGTAATGTTATGGCTAAGAAATAATAATCCAAGGTTAACAAATAGAACTCTTCACCTTGGGTCCCTCACTCACACTCTTGATGGTGGGGCTTTAGCGGAGGAAGATTGAGAACAAACCGAGCGATGCCACTATGAGACAAATGGTGCCCACGGTACAGTTCGTTGGAGAAGTAGCCGGCGGCGGGGAATCCACGGGAAGAATAGTGAGTATCCAACGTCCGGTAGGAATGTGCTCTTCGATGGAAGGTACTAGTGTGAAAAGGATGCGATCTAAATAATCTTCCACGGAAGCGTCCATGTCTAGGGTCACGTCGAAGAAAGGAGATTCAAGGATGTTGGTTCGTCCTTGATCATCATATAAGAAGCCATGATCAACTTCCGGATCGGCCATGCATAGTGGTGACGTCAGTTGGAGAAGAAATAAAATTGAGGCTTGAGAGGAGGAGGATTTGGGCCAGCTAGGGTTAGGGTTTCCTTTTGGTCGAGCCAAGTGGTGGGGGAAAGGTAAGAAGAAAATTCTGAATGCTGAATTTCAGATTTTCTATAGAGAGAGGGAGCCAAAATTAAATTAAAATCAACCTAATTAAGGGATTAATGGGGCCGGCAGCTATTAAGGAGTTTATGGGGGGATTTAATTGTTGCTTAGGTGGCAAAGTGGAGGAAGAAAGGGGAGAGAGAGGGGCCGGCCCTATGGGGGTTTAAAATTGGGCCTAGGTTCAATGTAAGTGGGGCCCGGAGTAATTGAATAATTAATTAAATCAAATTTTGAATTAAATTCATATTTGATTAGATTTGAATGGTTTCCTAATTGGGTTTTATCAATTAGGGAGGTATTTGAAATTCAATTTTCAAATTGAACTTCAATTAGGAAACTTCCTAAATGACAAGGGACAATTTAGGAAAGTAATGAAAGCCCTCTTGAATTTAAAAATCAACTTCCAAGGGTTGGCCTTTGGTTGGTCGGCAAGTGGGGATGCAAGAGGGTGAGGCGGTGGCTTGGGGGTTGGCTCCAGTGGAAGGGGCGGGGGATTTTGGGCCAGACGGGAGATGGGGGGAAGCGGAATCCGGCGGCTAATGGAAGGGGGAGGCGCGGGCGGGGTCAATGGCCGGTGACTAGGGGTGAACTTGGGGTGCCGGCAGCTAGGGGAAGAGGGAAGAAAGAAAGAAAAAATCACACAACCAAGAGCTCCTGCGAAGGGGCTGTTGGGTATTTCTTTGAGCCTCTCCTAGGCTACTCCTCTCCTCTCAAGCTCACACAATCATGAACTCAAAATCTGAAATTTTCTTATTGATGCAACATTAAGCTCCTACAAAGATAAGGACCTCTATATATAGGTCTCAACAAAAGACAAGCAAAGTGACTCATATGCCCCATGGGCTACAACAAAGACTCAACACCCCTAGGGGTAAATTAGTAAACTGAAAATAACAAATAGAAAAATACATGAAAATAACTCAAAGATATAGACTCCGAATCGTAGTCATCGATCTATGATTCCTCCGATGGTACACGTGTCGAAATCTCTGACTGATGTCCTCATCAGTCTCCCCTCTGAAATAATTTGCGATGATTGCAATGATTTTGTTAAGAGTTTACACAACTTCTTGATTAGAGAAATAAAATAGAAATCTATTAGCAAATAAAACGACGAATCAAAACGTAAGAGGGGTCACTGTCGTTTAGGCTAAGTTGCACATCAAAAGATTTGAAGCTTCAAAATAATGTAGGAAACTAATATCATATCAAGGTAGTAGTTTCAACAAAATCCCAAGTCTAATAATAAGATAAGTAAACAATGAATGCACTTAAATTCCTACGTTTACTAAGCTTAGCAAACTCGAACGAACGCATCCTTCGTGACTACAATCAAATCACAAGAGAGGGTTATACTTAAGAAATGCGAGAAAAGGAAGAGTAGAAAATCTCCGTTAAGGATCGGCGGCAATCCTCCACTCGACGATCTCAAGTTGTTCTTCAATAGCTTCAACCAAGGTGTCCAAGATGCGCTCTATATAGTCCTCGACCGTGTGATCAATCCTCGAGTTGACATCGAAGAAGGTTGAATGGAGAATGTGCACGAAACCGTGTTCGTCGTAAGCAAGTCCATAATTCGTATCGGGATCGGCCATTCATGAATGCAAGATGACGAAGTCCTCCAAAGATTGCTAGTAATCTTGAACTCCGTTGACGATAAAGAAGTTTCTCTAGAAGCGGAGGTGATAGAAGGATGTCGGCCAAGGGGGAATGAAGACTACAGAGTTTGTCTTAAACTTGAGAGAGGGAAGAGTTTAAAAACCTGAAATTAATTTCAGATTTTGGCTAGGAAGAGAGTTGGAATATGAAACAACTCCAAAAGGGGGCGGCGGCAAGGGTGGGGTGGATTTAATTTAATTCTAAAAAGGGGAGATTTCTTTTGGAAACAAATTAAATAAAAGGGTTTAGAGAATTTTAGCTAAGGAGGTGGGGATGATATTTAGAATTACTTCCAAGAGGGGCTAGAGGGGATTTAGGAAACAAATCCAAAATCTCCCTATAGTGGCCGACAGCATTGAGAGCTAAGGGGAGCAATTAATGGGAGAGATTGAGGCTTCTAAATTTGGGTTTAGGAATTAGGAAATGAATTAATCAAATCCAATTTGAATTTGAATGTCAAATAGATTTAAATTAATAACTTTCCTAAAATAGATGCGATAAATTAGGAAAGAATTTTGAATTTCAAATTTAGATGATTTGAATTTCAAATTAATTTCAAATTAAATCCAACCAAATTACGAAACCCAAGGTTGAAGTGGGAAGTGATGGGCGGCGGCTAAGGGGGCTAGGGCCGGCAGTTTGGGAGCAAACCGTGGGTGGGGGTTGTGGGGAAAACGAGTCGGGTGAGCAACGAGTGGAGAGGGTTGGATTCAATCAATGTGGAAGAACTTATGTGATGGTGGTGGAGGGAAGGGGAGGGGCTTTGGAAGGGACAAACCGTGGGTATGAAGGGGCCGGCGGTGGTGGAGGGAGAAAGGAAGAGATACGAAAGTAGAACCACGAACTCGACTCGTCTAGGTTGGTGGGTATTGCACAAGCTTCCCTCTCCTTGGAAATTCACTCCAAACTCTTAAGCTCTCATGAGAATTCAAATAAGAGAAACAAAGTTTTTGATTAATCACTCATTTTCTTGCAAAGAAAAACATAGGGGCTATAAATAGCCTCGTACATAAGACTCAAAAATAGAAAAGACGACAATGCCCTCATGGCTCACATACGACATCCCTTAATAAAAGGGTACAACGGGAAACTAAATAAAACAAATACAATACAACATCATAAATAAGAAAATACATAAAACAAATCAAAAATACAATGACCGTAGATCGGCAGCCATGCCTTTGATAAACCTTCCATGATCTGATGTCCCCATCAATATACTTATTTAGTCTTATGTGATTCATTACCCAGTGAAAGTAATACATACCCATCTTCGAACTGACCACCGGATCAATTATGGCATCACTTCATGTATCAGGATTGTTGTATCATGGACTGAGCCTGCAGATACTATAGTGGCTGGTGCTCTATATGCAAAAATCTCCCATCTCAACAATTACTAACTTCAATGTTTCATCGTCTGATACAAGGCAATGAGCATCTTGTCATACATCTGATAGTTTCTGAAACATTTTGAATATCTCTAAGTGGTGGGCCATAGATTATCCATCCTGGATGAGGAGGGCACCAATGGCATAATTGGTGCATTACTCTCCAGCTCAAACGGCAACTGTAGGTCAGAGGAAGGGCCAGAACTGGTGCCGTAGTTATCTTCTTTTTCAATAATTAGAAGGTGTTCTCTTCTTTTTTACCCCACTAAAAGGGACAACTAGCACATATAAGAGCAAGCAAGAGAGCATCCAATTCTGAGAAGTGGTGGATTAGCTTCCTTGCATCAGATAACCACCCATGAAGAAGGGCAAGAACCGGTGCCACAGTTACCTTCTTTTTCAACAGTTAGGCGTTATCTTCTTCCTTTTCACCCCACTAAAAGAACAACTAGCAATTATAAGAGCATGCAAGGGGGCATCCAAAACTAAGTGGTGGATTAACTTCCTTATATCAGACAAGCACCGATAAAGCTTCTTACTAATGAAACAGTACAAGGTCTAAGCCAATGTTGGATTATTTCCACCTAGTATAAATCAATTTGTAGCTCTCATTCATCCACTATAAAGCCAACGTAGACTAGTTTGAGGTTCCCAAACTTGTGCTGTTAAGAATAAGTACAAATTTGGTTTCTCATAGAAGCCTCAAAATATTCCCAGAATGCTACAAATGCTCCTCTTAACCATTGTTGTACACAAAAATACTTTCTATATAAACAGTCATAAATTTATCAAAAAAAAGGTGTAACACCTCATTCATTGATTTCATTAAAGTTAGTTCATTAGAGAGTCCAAATGGAATCACTCACCACACAATCAGTGCCTCATTTTGACGGAAATCGTTCAAGCAAATTCTTCTCTTACTTCCATTTGATGGTGGTTAAATTTTAAGTCCAACTTGGAGAGTATTTAGCTAACTATAATTGATAGATGATGATGAGGGCATCAGATTCCGACACGTGTACCATCGCCGGAGGCGTCGATCGACGGCCCTGATTCAGAGTCTTTATTTTTGATGTCTTATTATATTCATGTTATTTATATTTTGTCTTTTCCGTTTGTACCCCTATGAGGGAAGTAGTGTTTGTTTTGCCCCATGGGCATTGTAGTCTTTTATTTTCCGTATGATGTGGAGCCTATATAAAGGCTAGAGCTTGTACTATTTTGATTATTGATGAATTGAATGAAAATTTCCCATAGCTTGTTCTCTTTGTGAGTGCATGAGGTTCTCTTGGTGAGTGCCTCCTCCTTGAGATCTCTTAGTGAGTTCTCTAGTTATCCATTAGTCTTGTGTTTTTCTTTTAATTATTTTGTTTACACAATCCTCTTCCCCTCAAGAACTCTTCCCCACTTCCTTTGACCTTGCTCTTGCCGCCGCCGCCCCCTCCCTAAGATTTCCCACCGCCGGCCCAGCCCCAGCCCACCGTCCACCACCACGCCGACCACCCTCCTCCCATGGGCATCACTTCTTAGTTTCCCCAACCTCAAGTTTGAGATTTGAAATTTCAAAATTTGAATTATTTCCTAATTTGGAAATCCAAATTTGGAAACTATTCAAGAGAAAATTATTTCAAATCTATTTAATTTGGAGTTTTAATTGCTTCGCCACGTCATCAAATCTTGCATTAAAACCCCCCTCCTCTCCATGGTTTTCCCTCTCTCCTCAAGCATGCCGCCGGCCTCCCTATGGGGAAATCCAATCAATGCTCCATTAAACCCCTTTAATCCTATTTGAAATTCAAATTAGGATTAAAATCTTCCCTCCTCTTTCATAAAACTGAAAATAATTTCAGTTTTCCTCCTTTAATCCCTCCATATTTGAAATTTACAATTAATGCCTTGATTACATTAATTGTAATTTCAAATCCTCATCCCTTCTCTCCTAAAATTCCCCAAAACTGAAGTTTCTCTCAGTTTTGAAGATAATTCCTGCACTCCTCCCTCCACCCTCATACATCCGCCGGCCTCCTCCCCCTTGGATTCTCCAAGCCGCCGCCCACTATCCCCATCCTTTTAGAAGTCTTCTTGCGGCAACTATTCAGCGCCTTCTCCATGTTTCATGGCGGATCCTGAACTCGAATGGGGATTAGTTTTTGATGCTCAAGGAAACCTCGACATACTACGTTCTCCTTTCTTTGACGCCTGATTCGAATCCGACGAAGACACGGTGGGGGATTACTTGGAACGGATTCTTCCCTCTCTCATCAAAGTTATTGATAGACAACGGCCGGAGTACAATTGGTCTATCGACGGACGATCTTCCACACATCTTCCAAACCCGGCGCCCTCCTCTCCTCCTCTACGGATCTACGGCATCGTCTTCCTCGGAGTGGTCTCTTCACTAGCGTGGCTCTTCTTCTCCCAACAAGCTTAGGGATAGGTAAATGAGAGCGGCCTCAAGGTGAGCCATCGCTTTGTTAACCTTGGGATTCACGTTGATCTAGTCATTCGCATTGCTTTATTGGAGTCGTTATTTTATTGATCTTGTAAACTTAGTCGAATTATCTTGCCTAAGCGTGGTTAACTTCCAAGATCTCCTTTGATTTGTCAATTTCGCAAAGCTTGAGATTGTACGTCCATTATTTTACATAACTTCTATTAGTTTCATAAGATTTGATTCCTGGATTCACATCATTTTGGTATCAGAGCATGGCTAGCATGCTTTGCTCATGTTAGATGCATCCTAGGAAGTCCCTTTTAGCTTGCCATATAACTCTCACATGCATAACATCGTTTACAGCATTTATTTCACTACTTTTGCTTGCTGTCCAGTAAATTACAGCACTTTATTTTCTTTGTTTACATGCATGTTTAAGTTACCCAAGTGTTAGTTGAGTCACTTACCACCCACCTAGTCACTTAGCGCACTTGCTACACTTGTTCTCCTTGCTGTCCTGTGTTTTCCTGCACTGTTTAGTGGCTGGTAGGTGTCCAAAGATCCTTGTCTAGTGGCTGTCCACACCCCACAACCCACCCTAATCACCAACACCACTTACCCCACTGTGCTAGGTTGCTGTCCCCACTTTCCAGCGGCTGTTTGGTGACTTTAAGTGTAGTTTCCTGCAACTTTTCACTGCTGTCCCCCATCCCTAACCTACCCGATTCAACCCTCAGACCACCCCATGGACCCGCAGCACCTCCAAGCCACCCTAGACCTCATCTTGGGCCAATTAGGGACCGTTACTCAACAAATTCGCAACACCCAAACCGATTTAGCCGACTTTAGGCGCCACACGAGCGACCGACTAGATAACATCGAGCGTAACGGGAACCCTGCGATTTACACCCCGTCACGACCCCACTCGCCGTACAACGAGGAAAACCAAACCGATCATGGCCACCCTAGAGACCCATACCGCCATAACCCGAGACCCCATCAAGATCCAGTTGGAGATGAAAACCCTTGGCGCGATAACGATGCCCAATTGTTGAAAAACATTAGAATTGATGCGCCAACTTATGATGGGACCCTCGATCCCCAAGTCTTCTTGGATTGGATCAAATCCATGGAAAGTTATTTCAAGTGGTATAACATCTCGGAGGCTAGGAAGGTTAGATTCGCCGAAATGAAACTCACGGGCCGAGCCAACTTGTATTGGACTAATTTAGAGAATATGCGCGAGGCTCGTGGTGAACACCCTATCACGGACTGGAGGACGATGAAGCAAGAACTCAAGAGAAAATATCTCCCTCCTTCGTACTACCCAAAGCTCCTTGATAAATGGAATAGATTAACCCAGGGGAGCAAGCCTGTCAAAGACTACATCTCGGCCTTTGATGACTTCTTGATCCGTTGCAATGGCGAGGAGTCCGCCACCCCAACTCAAATCCTTTCTATGTTTAGAGCTGGCCTTAGGGAAGACCTGCGTACTGAACTCTTTGCTCGAGGTGTAGACTCTTTAGAAGCAGCCTGTAGCCTAGTGCTCGACCTCGAAGATTCCAGAACCCACTCCCAAACTAGGCACTTTGATTCCCGCGCAAATTCTTATAGAGCCTCGTCGGGACAGCCTCAAAACCGACCCTCGGGATCGACTGCTAACCGAACCCCTGCTAGTTCGGCCCCTCCTCGTACCGACCTCAAAGGTAAAGCTCCCGAGCGCGACGCTCCCAAACCTAGTTCTGGAACCAAGTGCTATAGGTGTCAAGGGTACGGACACATTGCTTCGCAATGTTCTAGTCCTTACAAAGTCACCATAATTGAAGAAGTGGACGAAGAGGAGGAAGAACCTGAGACTGATTTGGTTCACCAAGTGGATGAGGAAGAAGACTCTTTTACTGAAGAAGACCCTGTGACCTTACAAGTTGTTAGGTGCGCTTTGGCCCAACCTAAGTTAAGCGACGATTGGCGTAGAACCTCCATTTTTCATACCTTCATTAAGATCGGAGAGAAGAGCTGCAAGGTTATCATAGATAGTGGAAGCTGTATCAACGCAGTCTCTTCAGCCATGGTCTCCAAGCTCAATCTGAAGGTGACCCCGCACCCAAATCCGTATAAGGTTTCTTGGATCAACTCGACTACCATAGAAATTAAGGACCGAAGCCTTATTCCGATAGAATTTGTGGGATATCAAGACAAGATTTGGTGCGATGTTCTAACCATGGATGTGGGTCAAATTATCCTTGGTCGCCCTTGGTTATTTGACAACGACGTCCATATTTATGGGAGGACGAACACCTGTGTGTTCGAACATAATGGAAAGAAGATCAAGTTAATGCCCTCTCAACCGAAACCTCCCAAAACTGAAGCTAAACCTATCTCAGCCAAGCAAAGTAAAGGCCTCCACTTACTGACTGCGAAGGAAGTAGAAACTGAGATCACCCAAGGAGCTCCCATGTATGCCTTAGTGGCTAGAGAAGTAGAGGAAGATCAGAAAGAAACAATCCCCGACGCCGTTAGACCCCTTCTTGAAAACTTTGCGGATGTTTTCCCAGACGATTTGCCTAACCAACTGCCACCCCTGCGAGACATACAGCACGCAATAGACTTGGTGCCAGGAGCATCCCTACCCAACCTTCCTCACTACCGTATGAACCCGACTGAACACTCTGAGCTTAAGAAACAAGTCGATGAACTCCTTCAACGAGGATTCATTAAGGAGAGTCTTAGCCCCTGCACTGTGCCTGCTCTTTTAACTCCCAAAAAGGACGGCTCGTGGCGAATGTGTGTTGATAGCCGCGCTATCAACAAGATTACTGTCAAGTATAGATTTCCCATTCCTCGGCTGGATGACATGTTGGACATGATGACCGGAGCCACCCTCTTTTCCAAGATAGATCTTAAGAGTGGGTATCATCAAATAAGGATCCGCCCCGGGGATGAATGGAAAACGGCATTCAAAACTAAAGATGGACTTTATGAGTGGACCGTTATGCCGTTCGGACTGAGCAACGCCCCTAGTACCTTTATGAGAGTTATGACTCAAGTTCTTAGACCCTTCTTAGGAAAGTTCGTAGTAGTTTACTTTGATGACATATTGATATACAGCACTTCAGAGGATCAACATCTCAATCACATAACTCAAGTCTGTGAAGTTTTGAGGAAAGAACAGCTGTATGCCAACCCAGCTAAGTGTAAATTCCTTACCGATAGTGTGACCTTTCTTGGATTCATTATTTCGACTCGAGGAATATCTGCGGATCCCGAGAAGGTGCGAGCTATAAATGAGTGGCCAGAACCTAAGAACATCCGGGATGTTAGAAGTTTTCATGGATTGGCTACTTTCTATCGGAGGTTTATTCGGAATTTTAGCACCATTGTTGCCCCCATAACTGATTGCCTTAAAAAGGGGGAATTTCATTGGACGACTGCCGCTACTAGAGCGTTTGAGGATATTAAGAAAAGAATGGTAGAAGCTCCTGTCATGCGTCTCCCCGATTTTTCTAAAGTTTTCGAAGTAACCTGTGACGCTTCCGGAATCGGAATAGGTGGAGTCTTATCACAAGAAGGTCATCCGGTAGCATACTTCAGCGAGAAACTCAATGACATTCGACAGAGATACTCTACCTATGATAAGGAGTTTTATGCAATCATTCAGTCCCTTAGATACTGGAGACACTATTTGCTACCCCAGGAGTTTGTAATCTTTTCAGACCATGAGGCTTTGAGATACATCAACTCCCAAAAGAAGTTAAATGCCCGCCATGGTCGTTGGGTCGAGTTCTTACAGGAATATTCGTATACTATCAGACATAAAGCCGGAACTGAGAATAAAGTGGCCGATGCTTTAAGCCGTAGGATAATGGTCACAAGAGAAATGAGAACAGAAGTTGTCGGTTTCGAACGCATAAAGGATGACTACCCTGAGTGTGCTGATTTTAAGGAAGCATATGCGTTACTTGTGGCGGGGGACAAACCATCCGTAGATGATTTCTTGTTAGAAGATGGTTACTTATTCAAGTCTCAGAAGTTGTGTATTCCCAACACCTCTCTCCGTGAATTTCTTGTGTGGGAGCTACACGCAGGAGGTTTAGCTGGACATTTTGGACAAGCTAAGACTATCGCTGCCGTTGAGTGTAGATTTTTCTGGCCCAGCCTTAAGCGCGATGTCATTAGGCTAGTCAAGCGTTGCCATACCTGCCAATTAGCTAAGCAGAGAAAACAAAACACTGGCCTCTACATGCCACTCCCTGTCCCCAACTGCCCTTGGCAAGACGTTAGTATGGATTTTGTCCTAGGTTTACCAAAAACCTTTAAGAAGCACGATTCCATTTGTGTCGTAGTAGATCGTTTCTCTAAAATGGCCCATTTTCTCCCTTGTGCCAAAACTTTTGATGCCTCTAGGATTGCCAAGCTTTACTTTAATGAGATTGTCCGACTCCATGGACTCCCTAAGACAATTGTGTCGGATCGAGATGTAAAATTTACAAGCTATTTCTGGAAGACTTTATGGATTAAGATGGGCACCAAGTTGAAATTCTCCACCGCCTTTCACCCCCAAACGGACGGCCAAACGGAAGTAGTTAATAGGAGCCTTGGGAACCTTCTAAGGACTTTAGTGGGAGACAACATTAGGGATTGGGATTCCAAACTACCCATTGCCGAATTTGCCTACAATAATTCTGTCAATCGAACCACCGGTATGAGTCCTGCTGAGATTGTTTATGGGTACCAACCTAGGCAGCCAATCGACTTACTCCCCATGAGTCCTAGGCTTAGGGTGTCAGAGTCTGCATCTGCATTTGCATCGCATCTCCAGGAATTGCATCAAGAAATTAATAAAAGAATCGTGCAAAGTAATGAGAGGTACAAACTTAATGCTGACCTTAAGAGACGCTTCAAGGAGTTCGAAGTTGGAGACTATGTCATGGTTCGGATTCGTCCGGAACGGTTCCCTCCAGGGGCCGTTAAGAAACTTCATGCTAAGAGCGCAGGTCCCTTTAAAATAACTTCAAAAATAAACAGTAATGCCTATGTCTTGGACCTTCCCGAAGGTTTCAACATGAATCCCACGTTTAACATAGAGGATCTAGTAACCTTTGATGGACCTGATTTTAACCCTGAAAATCCACTACATCTTGAGCCTTGTGAGTCCATACCTTGTGAGATCCCCAGCCTGCCCCCACTTCCCAAAATTCCCCCATTACCTAATGCGGAGAAGATTGAAACCATACTCAGTGATGAGATCATTTCCACCAGGAACGGCGGTCGCCAAAGATACTTAGTGCGTTGGAGAGGAAAGCCGGAGACGGAGGACACATGGCTAGATCGTGAGGAGATACAGAGACTGGATCCCGACATCTTGGAGCTGTACGAGAGTTCTCAGGACCCTCGCTCGACAGGGTCGAGCTCTTTCCCACCCGGGGAGAGTGATGAGGGCATCAGATTCCGACACGTGTACCATCGCCGGAGGCGTCGATCGACGGCCCTGATTCAGAGTCTTTATTTTTGATGTCTTATTATATTCATGTTATTTATATTTTGTCTTTTCCGTTTGTACCCCTATGAGGGAAGTAGTGTTTGTTTTGCCCCATGGGCATTGTAGTCTTTTATTTTCCGTATGATGTGGAGCCTATATAAAGGCTAGAGCTTGTACTATTTTGATTATTGATGAATTGAATGAAAATTTCCCATAGCTTGTTCTCTTTGTGAGTGCATGAGGTTCTCTTGGTGAGTGCCTCCTCCTTGAGATCTCTTAGTGAGTTCTCTAGTTATCCATTAGTCTTGTGTTTTTCTTTTAATTATTTTGTTTACACAATCCTCTTCCCCTCAAGAACTCTTCCCCACTTCCTTTGACCTTGCTCTTGCCGCCGCCGCCCCCTCCCTAAGATTTCCCACCGCCGGCCCAGCCCCAGCCCACCGTCCACCACCACGCCGACCACCCTCCTCCCATGGGCATCACTTCTTAGTTTCCCCAACCTCAAGTTTGAGATTTGAAATTTCAAAATTTGAATTATTTCCTAATTTGGAAATCCAAATTTGGAAACTATTCAAGAGAAAATTATTTCAAATCTATTTAATTTGGAGTTTTAATTGCTTCGCCACGTCATCAAATCTTGCATTAAAACCCCCCTCCTCTCCATGGTTTTCCCTCTCTCCTCAAGCATGCCGCCGGCCTCCCTATGGGGAAATCCAATCAATGCTCCATTAAACCCCTTTAATCCTATTTGAAATTCAAATTAGGATTAAAATCTTCCCTCCTCTTTCATAAAACTGAAAATAATTTCAGTTTTCCTCCTTTAATCCCTCCATATTTGAAATTTACAATTAATGCCTTGATTACATTAATTGTAATTTCAAATCCTCATCCCTTCTCTCCTAAAATTCCCCAAAACTGAAGTTTCTCTCAGTTTTGAAGATAATTCCTGCACTCCTCCCTCCTCCACCCTCATACATCCGCCGGCCTCCTCCCCCTTGGATTCTCCAAGCCGCCGCCCACTATCCCCATCCTTTTAGAAGTCTTCTTGCGGCAACTATTCAGCGCCTTCTCCATGTTTCATGGCGGATCCTGAACTCGAATGGGGATTAGTTTTTGATGCTCAAGGAAACCTCGACATACTACGTTCTCCTTTCTTTGACGTCGGATTCGAATCCGACGAAGACACGGTGGGGGATTACTTGGAACGGATTCTTCCCTCTCTCATCAAAGTTATTGATAGACAACGGCCGGAGTACAATTGGTCTATCGACGGACGATCTTCCACACATCTTCCAAACCCGGCGCCCTCCTCTCCTCCTCTACGGATCTACGGCATCGTCTTCCTCGGAGTGGTCTCTTCACTAGCGTGGCTCTTCTTCTCCCAACAAGCTTAGGGATAGGTAAATGAGAGCGGCCTCAAGGTGAGCCATCGCTTTGTTAACCTTGGGATTCACGTTGATCTAGTCATTCGCATTGCTTTATTGGAGTCGTTATTTTATTGATCTTGTAAACTTAGTCGAATTATCTTGCCTAAGCGTGGTTAACTTCCAAGATCTCCTTTGATTTGTCAATTTCGCAAAGCTTGAGATTGTACGTCCATTATTTTACATAACTTCTATTAGTTTCATAAGATTTGATTCCTGGATTCACATCAGATGAACTCCTCGATATGTGGCAATGGAAACAATTCTTCATGGTATCTTGTTCAGTGCCTTTTAGTAGATATATATATATATATCTTTCAACCACTATTCTTGACATAAGTAGAATTGGTTAATTGTTTGTCTATTTCACACCTTTACTAATTCTGCTAATTAGGCATCTAATCTCCTTAGACAACAAGGATGAGCGAAGACATGCGATCAGGTTTAGCAGTAGAGCTCCCTCAATCAATGGAAGTCCATGCTCTACAACATAAAAACAACCTTATCTAGTCATCTTGCCATCTCAAATATGAGAATCAATATAAAAACAAATTTGCACTAATCATTTTATTAGCTTGATTATGGGAGTCAAAAATAGACTAAAGAGGAGTTATGAAAATAATGTAAGGTATACCATCTTTCACAAAGATAGACCATTTCATTGTCGTTAGTAGATGGCATCTGTCTCCAGCATATATGGATTGTCAAAGATCACAAGGCACATCGAGAAACATAACCTCATAAGGGACATCCTTCATATAATGGCATGTAATTTAAGAACTTAAATTAGCATTCTCTAGCCATCTTATACTCCTTGAACCAACCCAAGGAATAAAGGTTCAAATAGAGTGAGATCTCCAACTTCAATATGTTGATCATTTACTTTGCAATTAAGTTTTTTCACTTCTAATAGAAAGATGGAAGAGGCTACAACCATTTGGGCATATATATTCAAGAGCTTTCTTCTCGATTTTTCCTACAGATTTTGTAAAATCTGCATGGAGAATTAAGCAGTTTTCTCTATTTTTGGTGGCTATTTTCTATCAAATTGGTATCAAAACACGCCGATCTAAGGGGAACCAATGGCCAGAAGGAAAATACAAGTTTTGGAGGGAGAATTGGGTCAACTCAAATCAGATTTGAAGAGAAAATTTATGATTTTCATAATCAGTTTGCATCCGTCCATGAAAAGACGGATTGAAGGTTCATCGTAGTAGAAGTCATGTTGAAGAAATTGCTTGAAGTCAAACCCAATCCGGCGACATCTGAAGCGAAGGAAACCACCGGCAACCATGGAAGAGGTGGGAACCCTAACATATTTAGGGGAAGGGAAAATCCAGAAGTGGAGATTCTGGAGGGAGATGACGGGGTGCCTCCGCTAGAGCCACTTTCTAAGGAAGAGATAAGTATGGACTACAAACGAATGAGCGTTGATTTTGCGAGAAGGGAGGATTTCGATTGCTAGGGTATTGATTTTGAAAGGAGGAGAGGAGACTTTGACGAAGGATTTGGGTTTGAGCCCCAAAGGGAAGAGCGTGACAATTGGGGAGCACTTCCTCTTCGAGGAATGGATAGCTACAGAGGATTCAAAGAAAATGGGGGTGACCCAAGGGTAAAGAAACTGAATATGCCTATCTTTGAGGGTGAGGACGCACATGGGTGGTTCTATAAAGTAGAGAGATATTTTGCAGTCAACAGGTTGACCGAGGAGGAGAAATCGACAGTGACAAGGCTGTGAAGGGAAGGTGTTGGCTTGGTATCAATTGAGGGACATTTGGAGTTGGCGGGAGTTCAAGGGTTGTTTTCTAGAACGTTTCTTAACTAGTAGGAGAAGAGACATCTATGAGCAGTTCTTCGCCCTGAGGCAGGAGGGGACCGTGGCAAAGTTCCGTGATAGGTTTGAGTACCAAGTTAGCAGGTAGACCAGCTTTCTAAGACAGTACTGGAAGGGAACTTTATGAAGGGGTTTAAATCAGAGATAAGAGCAGTTGTAAGAGTAATGAGGCCGCGTGATTTGGGAGAGGCTATGGAGCTAACACAGTTGGTCGAGGACCAAAAGCATCTAGAGAGTGGGGCTAGAGGTAGCAGCTCAGATGGGTCGTAAAGGATGACCACCACATTTTTAGCTCCTAAGGGACCCCACACCGGGAGGTCTGTGTGAAGCCCCAAAGAAGAACGGAGGAGAAGAATTTGGGAGGGATTTCAAGAAGCTCACTGAGAAGGAGTTGCAGAAGAAGCGGGCAAGGGGCTTGTGCTTCAGATGTAACGAGAAGTACATGCTGGGGCTTGGGTGTAGGGACTGAACTCTTCAGGTTCTCATCGCCTGTGATGACGAGGAAGCTAAGGGAGGTGAGAGTGGGCTAGTGGTGGAGGAAGATGAGAGGCTGCATCTAGACATAAAGGAAGTTTCTCTGAACTCAGTGGTGGGATTCACCTCGAATCACACCATGAAGGTGAAGGGCGAGATAGCTGACAGAGAGGTGGTGGCGATGATCGACCGTGGGGAACCCACAATTTCATCTCCAATCATATTGTAGATATGTTGGGGGTGAAATTGGTGGACACCGAGGGCTATGGGGTGATAATGAGCATGGGGAAGGTAGAGATGGGTAGAGGATATAGGGAAGTAGTGCTGACTATTCAGGGGATTCAAGTAAGGGATGATTTTCTTTTATTGGAGTTGGGAAGCACTGACGTCATCCTAGGGATGAAGTGGCTACAGACCTTAGGAGATACCAAGGTCAATTGGGAAGCACTGAGGATGGAATTGGAGGTGGAGGGAAGGAGGATGGTGATCCAGGAAGATGCAGGATTATCTAGAGCCATGATGTCCCTTAAGACCATGGTCAAGACCATACAGGAGGTGGGTTGAGGGATTTTGGTGAAACTCCAGAGCTTAGAAGGGATTACCTTGGAGGCAGAGGGAGAAATCCTTTTATCAGTACAACCGCTCATTCAATAGTTCAAGATGGTTTTTCAACCACCCCAGGGCCTACCACCATAGAGGGAGCGGGAGTACGCCATTACCCTAAAGGAGAGGGTGTCACCGATCAATGTTTGGCCATACCTCCAGCCTCAATTTCAGAAGAATGAGATAGAGAAGTTGATCCGTGTGAAGTTGGAGGCAGAGATCATCAGGTCGAGTGTGACTCCTTTCTCTAGTCCAGTCTTACTGATCAAGGAGGAGGGAACTGGAGATTTTGTATGGATTACAGGGCCTTGAATAAAAAGACTATGCCGGATAAGTTTCCTATTCATGTGATTGATGAGCTAAAGGATGAATTGTATGGAGCAGTGGTGTTTTCCAAGTTGACTTGAAATCAAGGGCTACCATCAAATCAGGATGAAAGATGAAGATATTCAAAAGATGGCTTTCAAAACACACGAGGGTCACAACGATTTTTTGGTGCTGCCGTTTGGGCTTACTAACACCCCTGCTACAGTGCTACATTCCAATCCTGGAAGAACGGGGTGTGTCGGCCGTACCTCCGTAAGTTTGTTTTAGTTTTCTTTGGAGGGAAGGAGGATGAGATCAGGTAAAAAGGGGAACAAAGAAGTGTCGATAAAATGGAGGGGCCTTCTAGACTTCAACACCACTGGGGAACCGTATGAGAGGGTGAAGCATCAATTTTCTTTATTTCACCTTGAGGACAAGGTGAGTCTTTGGGATGAGGGTAATGCTAAACCCAAGGGCCGACTGAACCGGTCCATCCTGGACTAGTTCATGCTTACAGGTGGCGGGCCAAAGGGGGGATGGAACCAGGGAGGGGGCAGCTGATTGGATGCGGCCCACGCACTAATGAAGCTTTGGTTGGAGGAAAAATTCAAATTAGGGGCTATTTAGGGATTAATACTTTGTCATTTTGCTTTAATTAGTTCCTTCTTGCTAGGGTTAGGGCTATCTTGAATTAAATCTGAAAGTTGAGATCTTGATGTTGGTTTTGGTCTCTAAACTTTGGCTAGAGATTTGGAGAGCTGAATCTTCCTCTTGAATTAAAAATTCATTGTATCAAGTTGTTTCTTTTCTTCTATTACTAAATTTCAAGAGCTTTCTTCTTGTTTTTTTCCTACATATTTTGTAAAATCTGTACGGGGATTGCTGAATTTCTTTGAAATTCAGCAGTTTTCTCTATTTTTGGTGGCTATTTCCTATAACATTCTTTGAAAAATGAGCACTTCAAACTGCCTTATATCTTTATGTTTGAACATATATTGAATACAAGATGCCTTCGATCCCCGATCACATCCCTCCTCTTGTGGGGCATGCACGACACGTTTAAAATCATGCTTGATATATTTTATTTCAAAATTTAAGTTAGATATGCCCTAACATGGCCAAGACATGCATCAACATAGAGGGGCAGCATGCCCAAGCTATTCCTCATGCAGTAAATTCCTAGTTTAGGTGGCATGATTTAAGGATGTCACAAGCAGAGTTTGTTGGGTTCAATTAGTGATTCATCAAAGTGCTCATATTTTGTGAGATTAATTCGATGAATATATATATATATATACACACACACATACATACATTTGGGATTGGTATTTAAAGTGGATATTTACAATTTTAAAATTATGACAAGTGATTAATGATGTTTACGAGTTGTTGTACACTTTTTGAAATACTGAAATATAAATATAATTGAACTATTTTTAATTCTTCTTTTGTTGATTATTAAGCTTTTATGTGATACAAATGATATTGCAACCATTATAATTTTTTTTTTGGGTTTAGGGTTTAGGGTTTCGATTATGCATTTTATATTAATAATTTAAAGAATATATTTCATCCATGATGCATTATGTCATAGTTTCAATGGTTATATCATTTCTCCATGTTTGTCTCATGACAGCATATGTGTTTTATAATCCACACTCGTACATATGCCATAGCCATTTGTTTCTCCTTTCCACCATCTTTTAGAGTGGAGTCCACAATAATTGGTGGTGGTATGAACATGAAGTTAACAATGAATGTGGAAAGGCTTTCTATTCATTTGTTTACCTCGATTGCCCTTTCCTTCTTTCTCATTTCCTTGGCCTTTGTCCTTCTAATGGTCATCTTGTCACCAATCAACTTGGTACTAAATTTATCAACTGAGGTAATTGGGAACATGTTAGACCGGTCCAGTGGATCGGTCCAGCCGGTCCATGCGGGACCGGCCCAGCTCGAACTGGGTGGAGAAATCTCTGCCCACTAGTATGCCGAGCGAGCCGCACACCGTGCGGGAGCTTTTTAGGAAGCTTTTTTGAGGGTTTTGAGAGTGAAATTTGAATGTAGGGGCTGTTTAGGGATTTACTTTTGATTTGTATGCATTAAATAGTTTGTTTTCCTAGGGTTTGGGCATCTTGAGTTTGGCTGAAATTTGAGATATCTTAGATTTAGGTTTTCTTTGGGCTCTAGCGGCGTCTAGAGATTTGGGAGAGATTGATCCTCCTCTCGAATTGAGGATCAAGTGTATCTTGCTATTTTCCTTGTTCCTTTCATCAAATCATACAAGTTATCTACTGTTTTTGTGGTTTTTGTGCGGACTTTTGTGAAGATTTTCGCTGTTTTACAAAGATTGATAGGAAATACTTGAAAACTACAAGTGTTTCCTATCAAATTGGTATCAGAGCAAGTCGTGGGACCGATGGAGGGCTGATTTCGGCAAATTTCAGCGGTGATTAATTGCCCTGAAGGAAGGGGAATTGCTGTTTTTGAAGTTCCAAATCCAGAATTTGTGATTTTACAAACTCAGGATTGTGATGGCGGCCAAAAAGATGGATGCTCTGGAGGAAAGACTTGAAGAGAAGATGAATCAAATTAAAACGATGGTGGAGGAAAGGATTTCCTCCATGGAAGGGCAAGTTGCCGATCTACGAGACATGATGAAAAAGATATTAGAAATCCAGAACCAAACATCAGCTTCTGTGGCGAAAAGAATGGAGGAAAAAAGTAGAAATTCTGAAATTCGTAGGGAGGAAGAGGAGGTGGAGATCGTGGAAGGAGAAGGAAGAAGACCCCATCTGGAGCCTGTCCAGAGGGAAGAAAGAGGAGCATATGAGGAACGCCAGGAGGGATACTATGGTTGTCGAGTTGCTGATTTTGAAAACATAATGGGGGATTTCGAAGGCAGTTTGGGCTATGGTAAGCAAGGGAAGACCGGGAAACATGGGGTGCACCAAGCACTTGGGAGAGGGGAAACTATGGAAGAATCCGGGGCAATGGGGGTGACCAAAAGGTGAGGAAGTTGAAGATGCCCATATTCGAAGGAGAAGATGCGTATGGGTGGATTTACAAGGTGGAGCAATACTTCGCCGTCAATGGACTGACGGAGGAGAGAAGCTGACCGCAACCGAATTGTGCTTAGAAGGAAAAGCCCTATCGTGGTATCAGTGGAGAGATCAGAGGAGGCCTATCAGGAACTGGAGGGAATTCAAAAATTGCATAATAGAACGTTTCCAAACCGACCGGGGAGGAGATTTCTATGAGCAGATCTTTGCTCTGGTGCAGGAGGGATCAGTAGAAGACTACCGTGAGCGGTTCGAGCACCTGGGTAGTAGGGTGGAGCGATTATCAGATATCGTATTGGAGGGGAACTTCATGAAGGGGTTGAAGGCAGAGATCCGAGCAGCAGTGGAAGTTCTGATGCCTAGTGACTTGGATGAGGAAATGAAGTTTGCACAACTGATAGAAAATCAGAATAATCTGGAGAAGGGAACCAGGAGCAGCAGCTCAGGAGGCTCTTACAAGACTACGACCACTCTTTTAGCACCTAAGGGGCCTACATCAGTCAACATTAATGAGACCACCAGGGAGAAGCCAGTAGGAGGAGGGAGTGGGGATAACTTCAAGAAGCTCACTGAGGCAGAATTATATGAGAAGAGGGCAAAAGGGCTTTGTTTCAGATGTGACGAGAGGTATACGTCGGGGCACAGGTGTAAGGACCGAACTCTTCAAGTTCTTAATGTTTGTGATGAAGAAGGAATGGAGGGTGTCGTCTTTCCACCTTGCGGACAAGGTTGATCTTCGGGAGGGGAGTATTGTTAGACCAATTGATGCGGACATCGGCACGAAGATTTGGCGCATCTATCACAGGAGGCGTCGTAAATCGACGGCTCTAATTTAAATTGTCATTTATGAGTTATTTTATGAATTTTAGCTTTTATTTTATGTTATTTCATGTTTTACCACTAGGTTAGTTTATTTGAGTGGTGGCCCAAGGGGTAATTTTGTAATTTTGATTTTCTCATGTTGTGGCATATATATAGGGCATTTAGCTATTGTAATGATGATGAATTATTGATATGAAAAATTGTTTTCCACACTTGTGTTCTTCTTGTGAGAGAGCGTTAGTGGGATTCTTATGGAGAGGAATCGGAGTCTTCACCAGCCGCAGGATGGGTCCGGGCTCATGAATTGAAGTCCCTTGGAGAAGGGCAAAGCATCACCCGTCAGTCGTCGGAAGAGTCCGAAGCTCGCGGTTTTTATTTTCTCTCTTTTGTTTTATCTTCTATCTTTGGGTTTTATTTTCTTTGTTCCATCTTTATATTCCTCGTCGTATTGCTCCTAGTAGTCATCTTTTCCTCTCCCTCAACTTCACGGTCAAACACCCCTCATACCGCCGGCCCAATCTCTAGCCGCCGGTCACCGTCCACCTTTTCCCATTAGCTCCTCCACCGCCGACCACCCGTGTTTGTATCCATGAATGAGGAGTCAATGTCATCTTAAAGCTTACCTAAAGAGTTCAAATAATTTAGGAAATTATTTTCATCATTTTGAATTTCAAATAGTTTCCTAAATTAGAAAGCTATTTTAGGAAAGTATTGAATCTCATTCATGATCTAATTCAAACTTAATTTGGGTGATTAAAATTTTGGACAGTTTTCAAAATTCAAATTCAACTAATTTGAAATTTGAATTCTTTCCTAATTTATCATTCCGATTTTGGAAAGTTACTAAATGAATTTTATTTGAATTTCAAATTCAAATTGAATCTAATTATTTCTTTCCTAAATCCCAAATCCTAAATTAAGCAATCTCAATTAATTACATTCAATCATTCCTAGCCCTATGGATGCCGCCGGCCCCTCTCATCATCCCATATGGGCTTGAGTTATTATTTATTTCCTATTCTCCCCTTACTGCCTTGGAAACTATTTCTAAATCTCCCACGTTGCTCTTAACCAATTTTCCTAAACCTTATTTCCTTTTTCTATTTCCTAAATCAATGCAATGATTTAGAAATAGAAATCCCCCAGATATTTTTCTGCCTATCCCGCCGCCCCTCCCTCCCTCCTTATTATTTCCCTCTTAAACTCCCTCTTTACCACGTCAATCCTGGGCTTGACTCAAGGCTTGAATTCCTCTCAATTCCACTTGCCTCTCACCATAGAAACCTGAAGTTTCTCTCAAGTTTAGACTCCAAAATCTGAGCCTCTTCTTCCTAAAACTGTAGCTTGAAGTTTCAGCCGTTGCCCATGCAAACCCAGCCATTCCTAGCCACACATCTGCTGTTTGGAAGATCAAAACTGTTGTCCTTGCTGCCAAAGCTGCTGTCCAGAGATCCCCGCAGCAGTTTGTTGTTGTCCAGCACTTTGGAAGACCACGATTTGCTGTTAAAGCTGCTGTTCAAAGGATTCCAGCAAATTTCTCTAGCCAAGACTCTTCACCATCAAGGCTGAAATTTCCCAAGGCCTCTCCTAGGCTTGCATTCAGATTTTTTTTGGAGAGGAGATACTCTCCTTAGCAAAGCCCGCTACCTATTCTACATCACCGATCCAGTGGACCGGTCCAGCCGGTCCGTGTGGGACCGGCCCAGCGCGAACTGGGCGGAGAAATCTCTGCCCGCTGGGATGCCGAGCGAGCCACACACCGTGCGGGAGCTTTTAGGAAGCTTTTTTGAGGGTTTTGAGAGGGAAATTTGAATGTAGGGACTGTTTAGGGATTTCCTTTTGATTTGTATGCATTAAATAGTTTGTTTTCCTAGGGTTTGGGCATCTTGAATTTGGCTGAAATTTGAGATCTCTTAGATTTAGGTTTTTTTTTTGCTCTAGCGGCGTCTAGAGATTTGGGAGAGATCGATCCTCTCGAATTGAGGATCAAGTGTATCTTGCTATTTTCCGTGTTCCTTTCATCAAATCATACAAGTTATCTACTGTTTTTGTGGTTTTTGTGCAGACTTTTGTGAAGATTTTCGCTGTTTTTCAAAGATTGATAGGAAATACTTGAAAACTACAAGTGTTTCCCATCAGAACAGTTCTAACTCCAAGTGAAGGTTGTCATGAAGCCCAATGGCCAATGGTGAATTTCATTAGGTTTGAGATTTCCTTCATTGTATGTCCAAAGAATTGGCCTAAATTTGGCCTCTGCCATAGGATCCACCTCGCTTGTTTGTGTCCAATGAAGTAGAACTACTTTAGGATGGCCTAGAACTAGCTCCAAGTCATCCTCGTCAAATCATGACTCATCACTTTCACATTCCACAACATAAAGGGTGAGCTGAATTCAATTTCACGAAAGCAATCTTTTGGGAATCAATATACAAACAAAAAGTTGAAAATTATAGGTTGATGCTAAAAAAAACCAACAAGTTTCTTGGCGTTGGATACTATCCCGTCATAGGTTGACAACTTGAGTTTAGTGTCAACCTTAAAAAATAGTTGAGTCTCCTACGAAAATTTTAGCAAATGAATGTTTTCATCCTCTATGTTCTAGTCATCTACCAGATTTTTGCCATATAGACTAACGGCACTTGCACATAATTTCTTGCATGGGTAAGTAGATTATCAAAGCATGACATGATTTCTCATTGTGTGAGTCTCGAACTGATGAACATCCCTTATAGGGCCTCCAATCTCCTTTCAGATCCTCTGAAATTTGTTGTTGTGGTGTATGGCTAAGTGGCTAACTTAGATGGAGACTAGATTGACCTCTTAAATTATGACCTGGTGCTTCGTGGTATTGGTAGCGGGGTTAATTCTAGTCTTCACCATCTTTCACTTACTAGAAAAATGACCAACACCCCATGAATCAAGAAACCAAAAATTGGGTTATTAATGCACGAGTTCTTTATTAAAATTTTGTAAGGAATAGATTGAAAAGTAAATTGAGATTTCTTCCCTTCTTCCTTTTCACAATTGCTTGAATTACCCTATGATTAAATGTAGTAGGCTATGCGCATAATTTTTTCATGGCAAATTTGGCCAATCAAATCTCTCAATGGAATCAAGTCGCCTGGGGCTTCTCCCTAGCCTTATATCTCTCAACATATAAGAAGAACCAAGAGGGGTGTGTGTGGGTGGGGGGATGGATAGATGAGGGTCAAAAAGCAAATTTAAATTTATACATAACATCTATTATATACAAAAATATGATAATTTAAATCCTAACAATCTACTAACTTCAAGCAGATGAAATTTCCTTTAAATTCTAAAATGCTGCTTTATGTAAGAATAAATAACCAATTCAAAAAAGGAAAGAGGAACTTAAAAAATTAAATTAAGGAATACATAAAAATATTAATATCAAATATACATCGAGGTATCACCAAACCCATTGCCTCAAACTCGGGCCAATCCCACTGGCCTAAGAGCTATAGCCTTTGCCTCTTGCAGCCTGTTACCACTTACCACTACTCAAGAAAAATCAACATAATAAATCTCTTTTTTTTATTCTTTGTTGCTCCCATGAGTTGTAGCTATTGCACGTGATTCATCATATTTTTCTTGATGAAGATACGATCCTATATGTATCTGATCTAGGACTTTTCTGCAAATCTTATCTATGAGATTTTAGCAACTGACCAACCAAAATATCTCCAAATTTTTGGAATCTATATTCTTATAGATGAAGTTTCTAAGGCATATATATTAAATCAATTCCGAAAATATTTACTTCCAAGCTTGTTTCCTTTCTACAGTTGCTAGTTGGATGTGAATATTTTTAGTGTGGTGCAGCTGAAGACTCTCAACTTCTAGATGAAGCTATTTCTAATACCACAAAAAGCATTGTTTGCTTTTTAGCAATTTCTTCCCTTGCTTTTTTCATATTCTACATTTGAATTATTAGTATGCATGTGTGATTGGATTTCATCAAAGATTGTGCAATATGGATTTCGCTGATAGCATCCTGATTTTTGATTGATGAGTAACTGCCCTTAATCATGAATCTATGAGAAAGTCCTATTACATGAATATTAAATTATCATTTGTATGTATTTAACGTGTTTTTGGCTTTCCACAGAAAAGATAAATAATTGTCTAAATTGATAGTTTGCAAATAACAAACTTTGATTTCGAGTGTGATTTTAGCGTGTATCCTGGATCTTTTATTTGGCAATTTATTGCCTTGTTGTTTTTAGACTACATGGGTTGTGATTGGTTTTGCAAGCACGTTTAATTCTAATAAAATTGTTACAAATTGACTGTTCATTATCATAAATCATGATTAAGACATGGCTTAAATCATTTAGAATTCCCATCAAATTTCTAAAATAAGATGTTCATTAAATTATTGTTTGTACATATTTTACGTATTTTCTAAGATCAAAAGAAAGCGTAAAATTGTTTTAATAAGTGATTTGTTACTTGAGAATTCTAAAATTTGAGTGCTTGATTTCCATTCACTGCATCATTTAATTGCATGAAGAAGCAAAACCCTGAATTGCCCTGCATCACATCTTCGTGATATGAGCTACCTATAATCAATTTTCTTGCAAAATTTTATAAGATAACGGATAACCGTTCAGTATTAACAATCACACGGTTAATTGTCAACTGCTAGAAATAATATGGGAGGCCTCTCTCTTTTTTCAGTTTTGCTTTCACCTTCTCTTTTATTTTCTTTTTTTTTCCTCCATTTTGTGTTTTTGGTTTTTGTTGCCAAGATTTGTAAAGACATGAAAACAGAAAATAAACCACTCCCCATCCTTTACTCATAAATATTACATTTTTTAAGTAACATTTTATATGAATTAGTTACGTTCATGGAACCACTTGTAATAAATGCATATAAACACAATCAGCAAGTTAAGAATTACCGAGCAGCACAAACTTTTACACGTATTAAGCATATAAAAAAATAATGCATGTATTTGTTCAAAACCCCAGCAACCAAGGCTATTTAATCCCCCCTAGAACATGCTGATTTTCACATAGACTGACTGTTCATGCAAATTTCTACTGGTTCGTACCTCCAAATCTTTTGCTGCGTGCTCTCTTGATGTTTCCTTTTGTATACGTGAACGTTTGAAGAAACCAATGCAGAGTAAACCCTGAGGAAATTTGCTAAAGTTAATTACTTATTATCAGTATGAAAGTCATTTTACAAATTAACAAACACTTCTAACATTCGAATACTACGAACTCAAATAACTATCACACAAAATTCTATCGCGATAACTCAAATTGAGATCGCTTGATGCCATTTCTGAAACAGGCTGGCAACAGAAATTCTTTGTTTTGAACAGCACAATTTAAAAGTCCCCAGAAAATCGAATGCAGAAAAACTCAAATGATAAAACACCCTTAACTGCTACGACATAAGTCACCCCACAGGCAAGAAGCAGGTAGCTAGAAATCTCCTGAAGCAGAACCAAATCCCTCCTCGCCCAAATGACATCAGGAAACGCTCTAGTCATCACAGCAACGCTGAAGCATTCAACAAAACAAACAAAGTCAATATCTTCTCGATCCCATCAGACATCGATGCAGCACGTACCGATAAACATATTTCACCGACTTAAAAAAAAAGCATTCAAATAAAAAAGAAGGGGTGGTAGTGACATACAATATTTGCAACATCCCCCGGCCTACCCAGTACTCCAATACCTAATTTATCAAGGAGTTAAAAACTTATTCAATATTCAATAACAATTATAAACAGAATCAGTTCAGAAAGATCAAGGCAAGAAAAATCTCACCCTCCAAAACTTAAGTATGAAATCCCATTCTGTCTCCACTAAGGCTACGAAGATGGCCAGAGCGATCGCGTAGCACCGGAAGATGCCACCAAATATCTTGGAATTGAAAGAAGAAAGTAATGTTAAAGAGTGAAACAAAATATTTGCACTTCAGAGACATGTTTGATCACGAGGTCATACGTCGGAGCCGTTTCTAAAAGAGCGGATGGCAGAGAGTACGTTGGCGCAGACGCAGAGGAGCGCGGTTAGGGCAGTGATGACGCTGAAGCACCGGCATATCACAAGAAATGGGTCGGTCGACCGCCGGTTCCTCGAAGGCGGAAGAATTGGCGGTGAATGGCGCGAGGCCTCGCCTGATTCCATGTCTTTTGCCATGCACGAGAGAGTTAGAGACGACGAAGAAGAATCGACTACTTGTCTTTCTCATCTAACACCTGGTGAGAGGGAGTCCGGGCAGAATATAAAATTTCTCTGATAAGAGGCAACCGAAAGACAAGTGGCTTGCGTGGGGCTTCTAGGTTTTCGTGTTCTGATGAGAAGGACTCGAATAACATTTTAGAATTTTTGGGATAAGAGAGAGTACCGACAAATGCCATGCATGGGGCAAGGTTTTTTTTTTTTTTTTTTTTTTTTTTTTTTTTTTTTTTTTTTTTTTTTTTTTTTTTTTGAATCTCTCAAGCAATGCCAAGCTGGATAATTTATGAAAAATATGTGTCAATTTTTTCAAAATCTGAGTTTATTTGTGAAGGAAGGGTTGTTTGGTTGTAATGTCATGTAAATAAATAATTTGAGTTATTTGGATGAGTGTAAAGTATAAAAAAGGGTTATGTTTGGAGATGGTCAATGATGGTTGGCGGTAGCGACGATGGTGACGGTCGGCGACAGTTGTGGGTGGCAAGCAATGGCGGCGATGGGTGGCAACAACATTGGGGGTGGCAGTAGCTGGCAGTCAGCGGTGGCGGGTGGATGCCGGCAGCAGGATTGTTGCAACTTAGGAATTAAGATTAAGATTGTGATTTTTTATGATAGCAAATATTATTGTTATATTAATTTATTATTTTTCCTAGCATGTACTGTATATTTCTATTTGTTTTTGTGTGTACTAACATTTCAGAAAAATCATACTCCTGACCGATGAAGACTTCAAGATAAAATATAATATGATTTCATGTAACAAAGTATGTAAATCTTAACTTTTTATTTTTTTTAAGTCCGAGATGAGAAAGTGTGATTGTAATTGAGTAACCATGTACATACACATGGGAAGAGAGTTAAAACTTAAAATTTTAAAACTAATTGTATTGTACGATATCTATATCGCATCACACGATTTATCATAGTTTTTCCTCCAAAAAGCAATCAATCAAATCATGGCTTTTATTTTTTAACCTTTCTTAATGTACGATGTCAAGTCATGCAAACGACTAATATAGTATGATATTGGGTTCGTCCAAGATTGTACCAAACCAAGACTGACTTGTTTAAGTATTTGTATTGTGCGATGTCAAGTCGTACAGACGTCTGATATTGTATGAAATTAGGTTCGTACTAGATCATACAAAAAATACATTAATTTATGAATTGTTCATACAATACGATCTTAATTCGTCCAGACGACTAACAGTGTACGAATTAAGGTTCATATCAAAGCGTACCAAACAAACACACTATTTTTGAACTATTTATACAGTACGATCTTAATTCGTCCAGATGACTAACAGTGTACAAAAAATAGGTTCATACCGAGCTTTTTAAATTGTTCGTACAGACAATCCACGATCATGTTGTAAGATATTAAGTCATTTCACTTGCATTATCCATTTTTTGGATGATTTTCTTGTGTTTTCTATATAAGAAGTCCTAAAAACTAACTTTATAACCATTTGCTTTGAATTTTCTCTTGAGAGTGACTTTTGGGAGTGTGTTTGAGAGAGGGTTTGAGATTGCAAAGTAAGAGATCTGATGAAAGAAAATTGTGAGAGATTCACAAGGTTGCTTAAAGTAAGGATTTCTTTATTCTTCTTCTAAATTCTTCCCAACTTTTTTTGAGCCTCTTGAGAGATCAAGGTTTTCTACCTTCACCAAGAGGTTGAAAAAGACATGATGGTTCTCTGCCTTCATCAAGAAGGTGAAAAAAGGACGATTGGTTCTCTGCCTTCACTAGGAGTATGAAAAGGACGCTTAGTTCTCTGCCTTCACCTGGAGGGTGAAAATGATATTTAATTCTCTGTTTTCATTAGGTGGGTGAAAAAGAATGTATAGGTACTCTGCTTTCACCAGGTAGGTGAAAAATGATAAGAATATACACTGACATCACTTGGAGAGTGTAAAAGGCGACGGTTATCTGCTGCACCGGGTTTGTGGAAGAGAGTTTGCAAGGGTTTCTCTGCCTTGCTGTGGGGACAAAAGGAGAGTCACTTTTGATTAGTGTAATATATGGAGAAAGAGCCTTCAAGGAGTGGACATAGGTCTTGTTGGACCGAATCACTATAAAATTCGGTATTCTTCCATTACCTTTTATTTTCATGTATTTTATTTCACTGCTTTTTATATTTGTGGTTAAAAGATTATTTGTGAAAGCCATTGTTATAATCAACTACATATTTCAATATTAGTGTTTTTAATCTTCTAAAAATATATTTTTTTCTTTAAAAGAAGAGTTTCTAAACTCCAAGAATTTTTTAAATAACCAATTCACTCCCTCTTGGTTAGCCTTGGGACAGTTTTATAAGGTCTAACAACCCACATAAAATTTAAGGGTGGCGGTGGAGATTGTGATTGGTGGTGGTCAAGCAAGCTTATGAGCGATGTAAATGGATCACTCTCAAAACTAAGGGAGAATGATTTACCTAAGAGGATGTTTGAGTGGTAGCAAAGTGAATGTAAAGTAAAATACATACCTATATTTTAAATTTTTGATGTTTAGTTTGATATATAGCAATGTTAAACTAAATCCCACTGTATTTCAAACTCCTTGCATTTTATTTTGTGGTAAAACTGCACAAATTTGAGCAAAAAAGGAATTCATAAAACGTATACGAGAGAAATTTAGCTCCCTTAACGACGATGACTTTCCCTCTTCAACGATGTTCCCTTCATGTCGCGTGAGGTAGAGTTTTACTCGAGTAGCTTCTTTAGCGGCTCTTTCTTACTGTTCAACTTCACCCCTTTCGAAGACGATGTTCCCTTCAAGACCGTATTCTGTGAAGTTAGCTATATTTCTCCCATTTACGCACTTCTTCACCCCTTCGACGATGACATTCCCTGTTCAACTTTGCTTAAAATCGACATAGAAGTCCATCATTTACAGGCAACATGGGGAATCTCTGCTCGACATTTGCACCTCTGCCCTTCTCCTATGGGACGACCGCTGTGAATTCCGCTCCTTTTTCTCCATCAGATGATTCTTATGATTCGCTTGTATTTTCTTCGAAGTAGCGGATGGAACTAGTGGTGAAATTGAGTCAAGCCGACTCGCGAGCTAAATCTAGCTCGCGAGTCAAGCTTATAGAGTATCGAGCTCGAGTTCGAGCCGAGTTTTAAGCTCAGTGCCTTATCGAGCTCGAGTTTGATACATGCCTTGTCCAGCTCGAGTTCTCATCAAGCCGACTCGATTAAAAGGAAAATAGATGCGAAATGCAAATTTGGTGTGGAGACAGCGAAGTGAAGCAGGAAATTTTGACCGGGTGAAAAAAAAAAATTGGGACAAGAGTAAATAAACAGCATATTAATCAAGAGTCAATCTACATCTTTCGTGAAAAGCATAGTGGTGCCTGTTTCGAGCTAGGGGATACCTTCATGAAGAGTGTTGTTGTTCTGCTTCACATGAAGCTTCTCCGACACTGACAACGCCATTATTGATATTGGATCAGAAGTCATGCGTCACGACGGGAGCTCGCCACAAAGGTAACAATATTTCTCCCCTTTCAGGTGCTTCTTCGGCTTATATTACTTTGCATTTTTTGGCGTTTGGCATGATTTATGGCAAAAAAGAACTTGTGCATAAACTTAGTTAACATTTTTTGGTGTTTGGTAGGATTTAGCTTAAATCTTGTCCAGATATGAACTTTTTAGGCTCTAATATATGGGTCAAATTGGATTCGTGCTCACTATGGTTTAAAGGGCAAGACAAATGTATTCATTTCTAATGTTTTAGTAAATTGTTAAATATTTATTTTATCACTAGCTTACTTTGTAAGAAAAGTAGGACGATGAAGAAATTGAGATACCAATACCATATACTTAAGATGATTTTCATGATAATTTACATCTTATTTAAAAAATTTTATAATTACAACAAAAGTGAATAGATTTAATGATTTGCCTTTTTAAAAAAATTGGTAGATTAGCACCAAAATTTTTTAGAAGATGTTAAAGACTTGAAAAAGTGAACTTCTATAATGCCTTAATGATCATTTCATTAATGTATTTTTTATTATCTTCAAATTTTGATAAGTTTTTTAATGCTCATGTTATCAATTGCAGGTTGACGAAGATGAAGAATGTATTGAGATTTTTTTTGTTAACTTTGTAACGTTCTAATTTCATATATATAATTTGAAATTTGTGTGGATTATTTCTAGCTGTATTTCTATGATATTTTGTTGTAGTTTATATAACAATTGTTATCTTTTATATGAACAATAGTTATATAATTATTGTAAAGTTGGTTAGCTTATCAATGATTGCTATTTATATAACAATGCACATGTCTAATTTGCTTATCATGAAATATTTTTGTTATTATGATTTGTGATAGGCTTATCAATAAGGTTCTTTTTGAAATAATTTGGTTATTTTTAATGGCTTAATATTATATATTATCTATATGTCATCATGATTTTTTTAGTAAATTATCAATAATGTGCTTTATTATGTTGAAAATTTTATAAAAAAAATATTATTTTTATGGTAAAAATTTCATAAAAACATTCAATTCAAGCTCGTAATCTAGGTGAGCTCGAGCTTACGATCCGAATTCGAGCCTAGGATTTGGACACATGAGTTGAGCTTAGGGGTGTAAGTGAGCCGAGCCGGCTCAAGCTCGACTTGTTTATTGGCTCACGAATTGAGCTTATCGAGCTCGAGCTCGAGTTTGAGCTCGTTCATTAAACGAGCTTGAGTTCTAGCTTGACAAGGCTCGGCTCGCAAGCTTGCGAGCCGGCTGAAAATTATTAAATTTAAATATTTAAAAATATTAATAATGATGCCATATGGATAGCTTAAAATTTTTGCAGGTTGAAATTTAAAAATCCCGCTTGAAATTTTGGAAAACCACGAACTCTCAAATGCCCCTCTCTCTCACTATCTTCTATGATTTGGTCATCTCTCATCTATAATAAATGCAAACGGCTAACACTCATTTTCTTTTCTGACAACCCAAAAAAGGGCTCAAATCTCAATACTCTCTCTCTCTCTCTCTGGCTACAATTTTACTTTTTTTTTTGCTTTTTTTTTTGTGACGAGGAAGCACTGTCCATAGGCCAGTGAAAATCCCGGTCGACCGAGCATGCAACCCACACCAATTTATACGGACCAACACTCAAGACTTTCACTGCTTGCCAAGGGATTCGAACCAGGGACCTAGGCTTTGCCCAGCCGGCTCTCCACCACCCGGACAAGCAGTGGTAGGTGCAATTTTACTTTTAAGGCAAATTAAAATCTAGAATTGATTTTTTGGAAGATTGTGCCACGGTTGTTCGAAGGCGAACCAGATCGCATTTTGGGGCTCGACGAGTGGCTCAAGCTCGAGCTCGGTTACGGTGGACCGAGTCAAGCTCAAGCTCGACTTGAGTTCGAGCTCGAGCTCAGTATTTGACAGTTGAGCTCGACTTGAACACCTCCTAACTCGAGCTCGACTTGACTCGTTTGCACCCCTAGTCGAGCTCGAGCTCCAGTTCTTAACTCGAGTCGAGCTTGAGCCCGAGTTTGAGCTACCTGGACAATTAGCGAGCCAGACTCGAACAACCTCTGGCTCGAGCTCGACTCTACTCGTTTGCGATTTTCCTGATTAAATTTATATTTTCATAATATAAAGATTGAAATATCTCTATAACCGCTAAACTTTCATCATGTTACTTTTTGTATGTTATAGAGACAATAATTCTAGACATTTAGGTTTTTTTTTTTTTTTTTGAAAAAATTCAGAAGATTGCTTGAGAAGTGCACTATTTTATTTAACTAGAAAGTAATTTTGATTTTGAAAAATAATGTTGTAGTACGATTAAAACTTCAAAACAATATTCTGTGGGCTAATGTCGGAGGGCAATGGTGGTCGGGGGGACTATAGTTGGATGAAAATGATAGTCGGACAGATCGTTGTCGATGGGCAACGAATGTGCGGAAGTTCATGATGGTTGGTGGGCGGGAAGAGAACCGACGACGGCATTGGTTGGAGAATGTAAGAGAGCTACCTGATTTTCTCCTCTCTTCCCGTCCCTCTTATGTGAACAATGAGAGTTTATTTATACTTCTTTGTTAGTGTCATGCCTAATAAATATAGAGAAGATCTATGACAAATTCGGAGTGTTCCATCAGATGGCTAGTATCAATCCCCTCGATCATGGAGCATTCTTTGAATATTTATATGTCATAACAATATCAAAATTAGAAGATCTTGAGCTCGTTGGATATGTATCGCCGAGCCGCTAAATTGGTTCGATTATAAACATGTCATATTTAGATATAATTTGATTATCCGATTGCAGCTCTGAAACTTTTAAATATGTTTTGGTCATTTGATTTCTGCTTAGTTGGGCTCATTTCAGAGTTAGTTTGATGTTGTTGGGTTCATCTCTCTAAGATGTTCAATTCAGCCATACGTTTGATGGAATTCGAGTTTGAATGATCCCAAATTTAATTTTAAAAGCCTCAGATTCATATTTGCATCAAGATTCGTGCTTGACCAAGATGATTTTTTAGTGGCATATCATTCGTGTTGATAATTATATAGTTGATTATTACAACCATCAAATCCCATGATTTTTTCACTTTGGGTTTTCTACTAATTATATATCTATTTACTCTTTGTATAAACTTTAAAATGCTCTCTTTATCCTCTTAAAATTCTAGCACGTAATGATAATGAACCAGCTGAATTTGATAATTAAAAGTCCAAAATCTAAAGCTTTAACGTAGGATATTAAAAGGAGAATAGAATTATAACTATGTTGAATTTCATATTAATGTGGACTAATGTAGTTATAGAAAGAGAATACCATGGGATGCTACTTTGTGGCAGTCCAGTCAGGGCTATATTTTTTATAAAAAAATATTTCAAAAATATGTTTTCATCAAAACGGCCATACATAGGTTAAGACATCTATAAAAAAGGATTATGGGCTTCACTTCTAATTAAGTTGCTTTTATACCAACAACAACAACAATAGCCTTTGTCCTACTATGTGGGGTCGACTACATCAAACCTTTTTCGTTATTGTGTACGGTTAAAAGTCAAATTCTCATTTAAATATAACAAAGAAAGATCATTTCTAATATTTTCTAATCAAATCTTTTTAGAAAAGTCAAATATAATACCTCAACTTTTCTAATCGGATCATCGGAAGGCCTCCGTTTAATGTGACCAAATCATGTAAGACGAATATCTCTAATCTTTATCTTCTAGAGCTACAAAATCTTTTTCACCTGTATGTTCATTTCCTAAATTGCTTTTATACCACTAAAATTTTATTTCGCAAAATACCTGCCAAATTATCTTATAAATGAGTTTTTTCTGCCCTCGGCTTTGGCGGTCCCAAACACTGCTGCTCCGTAGCATCCGCATTGCGATTAAGAAGAATGGGATCCTCGGAAGAAGATCGGCCATGGCAGTCATATAACACGGTTTACACCAACGCCAAAGCCGGTATTTCAGTCCGTGTCCGTTTTCGTTTAGGAGTAAAATATCCATGTCAAGCATTTGATCATCTTTTCATTCTTCAATTGGTAGAGCTGTAGGACGCACTTTCAATACGGAAGAACGTTTGTGAATTTTCTGTTTTATGTTCCATTTAGGGTTTTGGTGCTGCAACAGTGGAAGATGAGAAGAAAAAGGGGTTTTTGATACCTAGGTTACATATTTCATTAATTCCCCTAAGAAGTTTCTGATTAATCCCTTCCAGAGGCCTGCTTTACCTCCTTTCACAGTATTTTGTCCCTGCCTGCGTGTTTCTGTTCTCTTAGGAAGAGTTCTCCATCATCAAGCTACCTTAAACTCCATGCCTTTTGCGGTCTGTCCCATTTTTTTTTTCTATCAGACCGAGGAAAGAAATATAATCTTCTCTCATTTTTCTTGTTTTCTTTTTTAAAGGAACTTGGTATGGGATAGGACATAGGAGAAGAGGAAAAGCTTTTGCAATATCTCCTTACTTTCTCCCTTAGTTTTGCTTTTTTTTTTTTGAGGTGCAAAATATTATACGAAACTTTGTTGTTCTTCTACTCGATAAGTTTTAGCGATATCAACATTTGAATGCTATTTACTTCTCAGTGTTAGAAAAGAGAGAATATGATGATATTTTATCTCTATTGTATTGTGATTAGTACACGTACATATGCGCCTACATTTAGATAAAAATAGTGAACAAGACGATAATTCAAAATATCCTCAATAATGTGGGAATATCACAGTAATGAACAATGAAGATCCTTGCAATATATAATTTTGCACCGCAATGAAAGGAATTCAAAATATATCCTCAATAAAATGGCAAATTATTAGGTCCGGTCACCGGACCTATTTCTAGGTCCGGACATCCAATAAAAACTTGCCACGTGGACTGCGTGTTAGGTGCGCTTTGACTGCGCTTTATCTGTGCTATACCTGCGCTTTACCTGCGCTTTTGACTGTGCTTTTTTGACTCGAAGCGCAGTCCACGTGGCAAATTTTTAGTGGATGTCCGAACCTAATAATTTGCCCAATAAAATATGGTTGTACTTAGTGCTGGCACATCCAGCATTTTTTTATTGCTAATCAGAACACAAAATGGAAGGGATATTCATCCTTGGAAAGCTCAGTTTAACAATAGTCTGAGCCTTGGAAATTCTTGCTTTTATAATTTATGATTGAAGCAATTGAATCAGTAAGCGAATCTTAATGGCTCTTAAAATTTTGTTGCTTGTTTTGGATGACTAAGCTTTCTTTGAAACATATATTCCCCCTTTATTTAATTTTTTATTGCAAAGGTAGCCGCTTCTCCTTTTATTTATTTATTTGAATGTTGATGGTTATGTTGTGCCAAAAAATGGTTCATGAGTTCGTAGTTTTTATTTCTACCGTGTGTTTTCTTACTTGATTAACATTATGGCAAGGGGGTAAGTTACCATGAGAATAAAATTGAGAAAAAGATCAAAATAATCTCTTGACTCTTTATGAAGGACTAAAATAATTCCAAATTATATTAAATGATCATTTTAATCCTTAAACTCCTTAAAGAGGAATCAAAATAGTCTCATGGTAGGACTATTTTAGTTCCTTTTTAAGGAGTTGAGAGATCAAAATGATCATTTAATATATTTGAGGACTATTTTGATCTTTTATAAAAAGTTATGGGATTATTTTGATCATTTTCTCGAATAAAATTTAACTGAACTTGTTATTATTTAAAATCTTAAATCCTTATTGATTAACTACTACATTGATGTGATATCTCTAATTTCTATCTTTCATTCTTGTCTTGTTTTAACTGTTGTGGTGTAGGTATGGATGGAGTTGATAAAGAGAAAGTGCAAAGAATTGTTTATGAAATGAGCAAAGGGTCAAAATATTTTGAGAATGAAAAAAGGAAGGAGGCATTCATTATGCAGAAGATTGAAAGTTTGCGTGCTCAAGTTGATAAACTTACAGACAAGGATTTTTCTCATTTTCAAATGGTTAGTGCACGGAATGTCTAGTTTTAATTGTTCTTCGTCACCTCTCTAGGCGCCTTTGTATCAATTTTGTTTGTTTTATGTGATGGAATGCATGTGACACCTTTGTAAAATTAACTTGTTAAACTATTCACTATTTATTTTTTTATGTAATTAATAACATGTGAGGAATATGTTTAAGAATTAACAACACTTAATAGGAATGATCGAATAATTAGGATTCATAATACCGATTTCAAATAGTTGGTATAAGGCTAATGATGAGCACCATGAGACTAGGGTTATGAAAGGCCTAAATACTAAAACTCTTTCCCATATGATGAGATCAAATTAATTATAGTTTGAGCAATTATAGATCATTCTTGACAAGTTGAGTAAAAAAATTAAAAACAACTAGAGATAATAACTCTCAAGCGATTTACTCAAATCATGGACGCTCTAATCAAATTAGCAAGAGAAGAAGATATTACTAACTCCAAGGTATTGCCTAAGGATCCCTTGTTGATGTTTAAAGAATTCCAACCGAACCGGTAAGCTAAATACCATTTTATTACTTGAAGTAGGAATCGCGCCACTTAAGAAACCTCAAAATACCAATTAGAGGACCATGAACATCTATAACAGATGAAATTCAAGAATACTTCAAGTTACACCTTTCACTTGCTAACCAATCTGCAACAACATTTCCTTATTTCCATATATGGGCAAACCTTGAAGTGACAATTAGATCATAGCAACCTTCTTTTCCCCACATCTTTAAAACTCGATCCAATCATCAGCTTCCTTACTCAAAATAAGATTTTTAATATTCATAGGATCCACTTCAATTCATAATTTCTTTATTATTCATCGAAGATAAATCTGGAAACTAAGAGCCAAAGCAGCAATCTCAACGCAGTAGGAATTCTGAAGGTCCAAATAATCATAATAAGGCAAAAACAAGAGTACCATATTCATCTTTTAACGGTCCAACCACAGCAGCTTCACCAGGACTTCCTTTCAATTTGAACCAACGGGGTTCAGGCTTACACCACAACACAAACCTTTGGTTAACATGAATTTGGACTTCATAGCTTGTGTAAAATACCTACAGCACATTGCTTTATCTCTTTAAACATGAATAAATCAAAAAAGCTTTAAGGAGCATTATGATCTGATTATCCACTTGTCATATAACGCTAGCAGCCTAGCAGAATTGACAGGTTTATCTCTTTATTTTTTGCATCGTTATGTTCACCCCACAAGAACCTTAACATAGAGTGGGATTAAACATCTCATGTGTCTAGGCTTTTAACTCCAGTCAACGAAGTTCTCCAAGTGCTCAAAATCCTTGCAACAGAAACAACGTCAGTAAGATTAACAGAAAGCAATCCAGAATAAACTGACCGAACCTGTTTAGGAATATGCCTATTCCAAAAAATATGATCAACAAATACAACTCAAGCAGCATTGACACTTTGATGCCAACTGAAAGCTAAATTTCTGTAATCTCACAGTCACAGGCAAAGCATCATTAACCAATATCCAAGCAAATAGTAACAATAGACATCTACCAGAACAAATTGTAATCATTTCCTAGGCCTATTTAAAACGCAGCATGACATTTGAAATTTCAAGAATTTAAGGAACTAAATGTTGAGGTAGGAGAGAAGCAAGCTTATTAACATCCCAGGAGGCCAAGATGCAGCTAAAAAGAAATATGCTACCTTAGAAGAATGAAAAGTCTCGGGAACCAACAAAGCAAGGGGTTTATGACCAAATATATGTCTTACCTAAAGATAACATTGTCAAATCCAACTCCCCAACTTACAGATTTCTCAGTAGCATCTCTATTTTGGCTAAGACTTCTAAATTAAAGAAACCTAACCCCATACGGATACCAACATGGAATGATTACCGTTGCAATAATTATCCCTCAAGAAATTAGACCTTAACCTGCTTTGAGACCTACAGTTTCTCTCAATTTGATTGCAAATGGTTGACTTAAGTCTTTCATAGTTCCAAATCACAGCTATAGGTAACCAAAGCTTATTTCCTTGCACCCAATTAATCGTTTTATGACTTCCATTTTCACTTAAAAGAAATCCACTAAACAAACTTTTAAGTTTATCAATAATTGCTTCAGGAGGATCCAAAACCTGAATTAAATAAATGGGGTAGCGCACAAAACACTCCTCAACGAAGTTATATGACCTCCACGAGAAAGAAGATTAGCTCTCAGCTATAAATTCTATTTTGAATATGTTTAATAAGCTCACCATAATGAAAGATTCTCAATTAATCCTTAAACAAAGGAAGTTCCAGATATTAAAGGGGAGATTCTGCTGAACAAATCTGGCAACTCTAGCTTTAGAAGCAAGTCGAGAAAAGGCCAAATTCTTAGGAACCACAAATCCACTTTTAGCTCTATTAATAACAAGACCTCAAGCCTCTTCAAGACTATCTAAAACCTCATTAGTCTTTGCGCTAAATTCTTTGATGTTCCAAAGTTGTGAAAATTTTCCCAGCTTAAAGGTGCAAATGCGAAACCTCTCTTCATGTTGGCGAGTCGTAGGATTAATTTGATTGAACCAAATCTCACTAAACTATGAGATATTGCGAATTATATGTAAAAGATTTCTGATATTTTTGTCCTCAACGTCATGAAGGCCTTTGAAAATCTGCTGGTCAGAGAAGAAAAGTTTTGTTACAGTAGGACTGTTTTTGGAAGGGAAATGGAGTTAGCAGATATGTTGCATCCACCCAGTTCATATTATATGGTGATACTTTCAGATAAATATGAACTTGTTTTTTTCAGCTATATTTGGTATGAGAAAACTAGATGTGCAAGATCAATAACTTCTCGGAGTTACCAAACCAGCGCTACCACCTTCTCATATTATTATTATAACCGCATCAATACTAGGAATGCTATTGATACATCTTGAATATGACTTTCATTTTTTAACATGTAACTACTGTAGTTTATAAATTTTAGAGCAGTTGTTTTATTTCATCTGTTTGGTTGAAGCTCAAGTGTCTGCGACACATGTTAACTAAGTATTCTTTTGCAATGATTTGATCTACATGTTGTAAATTATGCTCAGACTAGTTCATGATTTAAGATAACCAAATCATAATGTATTATTTGACATTTTAGGAGTAGCTATGTTGGTTGCAAGTGTTTAATATGAGAATATCTCATTGTAAGAAATCTGTAAACTAGAGCTAGCATCTTATGTATCTTTCAATTGGAATGAGAGATGAATTCATAAAACTGACCACAAATAGTTAGGATAAAGTTAATGATGATGATGGTGTAATTGTATCTCATTATTTTTCATAAAATATGTTGAATATCACTTTTTCATAAGAGTTTTCTGTTTATTTCAGTACATGAGTTAGCATGCATTTCTGGAGTAGTATTTCAAACTCAAACCCAAATATTTCTTTATCGTTGATTCATGGAGATATTTTGACCGTTCACCATACAAATGTACATATACTCTTATTGGTTGATATATCATTTCAGATTGCCAATAAAAAGATCTTAGAGTTGGAAGCTTCACGTGATCTTTCAAAGGTTTGGCTGCATACTGATATGGATGCCTTCTATGCTGCCGTGGAGACATTAGAGAATCCATCATTGCGGGGAAAGCCTATGGCAGTTGGTAGCTTGTCCATGATTTCCACTGCAAATTACGAGGTGAAGTTCTAGTGCAATATTGGTAGTGTTAGAAAGCCATTCTTAGACTTGGATTTGGATATGTGAACCTTGATAGAAATATATCTTCTAATTGCTGTAAAAACATTCATTCATGATTCAGGCTCGTAAATTTGGCGTTCGTGCTGCAATGCCTGGCTTCATTGCATGTAAATTATGTCCCGATCTGATCTTTGTGCCAACAAATTTTGAAAAATATACTTTCTACAGTGCATTGGCAAGAAAAGGTCAAATTTATAAAATTTTGAAAAGTTGTTTTACATAAGTGGTGGTTCATTTCCAATTTGTTTAGCTGATTATTTTTTTCAGTCTTTAGGAGATATGATCCTGACTTTATTTCAACAAGTCTCGATGAAGCTTACCTTAATATAACTGAAGTATGCATCAATAGGGAGATTAGCAGTGATGAAGTAAGTATTGAATAGATAGGTTTTTCATCCATAAATTTATCTGCTATACTGTATGGCTCTTTCAGGTGTCAGTTTTCTACGACGTAACTGATACTGATCCCTCATTTCCTTGCCTCTGTTCTCTGCAAAGGTTGCTGGCGAACTCCGGAATGCTATTTTTGAGGAAACTGGTCTGACGTGCAGTACTGGAGTGGCACCCAATCTCATGCTTGCAAAGGTGTTGTCATGAAATTCATTTAAGTTAAAGCATGTGGTTAAAGCATGAGGAAGATATATGATAGTGATAAAATTATTAGGTTGACAAAACTGCCCAAGCATTTTGCTTCTTCTGTTGTGCATGATGAGATGTCAAGCCTAACCTCTATTAAGAAATCAAAGATTGAGTATGGAACAAATAGTGATGTAGAACAAAATAAAGCAAGTTTTTGTTTTTATTTTATTTTGCATGGCTATTGGTCATGAAAAATGGGAAGAAGTATGTTTATTTGATTTAGCTTTCCATCAAAAGTTATTTTCCTTCATCTTATCAAATTAGTGTATATTTTGTCATTCAAAATATGGGACCTCCATGTTTGTCATCCCATGCATGGCCCACATTATTTCACTTCTAGATTTTAAAGCATGGAGAGTTGCTTCAAGATTAATTCAAAGCATGGAGAATTGTTCCCAGATAAATTCCAAGTATCAAGAAATTAATCCAAGGCATTTAGTAGGAGTATTAATTTAAGAGTGGTTACCCACTTAATGAAGAAATGCATTCTCATAGATGGAATTATTGACCCATGCATGCTTGGAATTTCAAATATCAAAGTTGAAAATTGTAACGCACTATGATACCCCTTATTAGTAAGGTAGAGTGTCATTGAACTGAACTTAACTTTATTCTCAACATATGATACTTTTATATCATTTGAATAGTTGTATAAAATATATACTGACAATTACATCTACTGAATGAACGGAAGATTAATGATTAATGGATAAACTCCATGAAAGGAAGATTAATGATTCGTATAAATTACTTAAGGGAAAATGTCCTGAAGAAATCCAACGAATAACTACAAACCCTGTTATAGAGAAAAAAGTAGCTATCATCCCTTTTTCTGACAAATTATGTAATCCTTCGATTTCGTATACTAAGAAGTTCATCAAATGAATCATAATCACAATTGAGATGATCGAAAAGGAAATATGAGTGTATATATATGTAATGATTTCAAGAAATAAAATTTAAATTCAATTTCCCCTAAACAATTTCTTCAGTGCGTCTCATGTAGGATCTCCTGCCTCAAATCTCCAACAATTGGAACCCACAGTCTATCATTGCAGAAAATAATATCAGAATCAGAAACCCGTAGTTCAAATTTCTTATCAGATCTGATCTGATCAAGTAACTTCGAATATTCTACATCTGACTTCTGAGCTTTCTGATTTTTTTCTTGCAAAGAAGGTTGAATGATCATCTGAGCCAATATACCATAATCCCAATCATTGGAAGAAATTACCTCAAACTGTAATATCTCAATATCTTGTATCAAATACTCGTTAGAAGTGAGTTGAAGAAATAAAACTCCAAAAGATTTCATGCTCAAAGCGTTTGCCACCACATTAGCCTTACAAGGCTGATATTGAATAATCAGATCTAGGGGTGTCAATTTCGGTTACGGGTCGGGTTTGGGTTGAACCCGAAACTGATTCAGCACTATTTGGGTTTGGGTCGACCCGACCCGGTTTTGCAAATGGGTTGATTTTATGGACCCGAACCCGACCCGACCCGTGGGCGCCGCGGACGCGACATGGTTTCTGGACGCCGGCGATGCGGAACTGCTGGGCGATGCGGAACTGCTGGACGCGGACGTCGGACGCAGGACGCGGTGCGGAACTGCCCCGAACGCCGGCGAGGCGGCGACTGACGCAGGACGCGACTACCTCGAGATGCGATGCGACCTGGCCTCAGGACACAACGCGATGTAATGCGTCTGGGCAGGCAGGGCAGCCGGGAAGCAGGCAGGGTCATTTCGGGCAGGGGTTTGTGTGCATTTCGGGTTATTCCTGGGTTCCCGGGTCAACTTGAACCCGACCCGGTTTTTCGAAAGGGTTGGTTTTCAGGACCTGAATCCGACCCGCTTCGGGTTTGGGTCAACTCAAACCCGAAATTTTTGGGTCGGGTTCGAGTCAGGTCCAATATTGACAGGTCTAGTCAGATCATAGTTTTTAAGCAACTCATGTCACCTCATTTGCCTCAGATTCAAATACTTTTGAGTGAATATGTACTTCAAATTATGATGATCAGTAAAAATCTCGCACTTGACACCATACATATAGTGCATATAAATCTTCAAAAACAAAAACTATACCTACAAGTCCTGAAATCATGTGTCGTATAGTTCCTCTCATATGACTTCAACTGCCTGGAAGCTTAAGCTATAACTCGACCGTGCTACATCAAAACACATCTCAAACCTTTCAGTGAAGCATTATTGAATACTTTAAATCTTTTTGTACCAGATGGATGAGCAAGAACTTAAGCATAAGTCAAACGATCCTTCAATCTCAGAAAATTAGCCTCGCACTCTTATGTCTAGACAAAAACTACTGACTTCTAAGTTAGTCTCGACAGAGGTGCAGAAATTCAAGGAAATTCCTTCACAAACTTCTTGTAATATCTAGTCATACATAGGAAACTGCGTACCTCAAATATAGTAGTAGGCCTCGACTAATTAGTGACTGCCTAAACTGATGCAAGCAAAAATAGAGAAAGGATACAAATTGTAGAACATCAGGATAAGACTTAAAACCAAACTCGATTTAATTGAAGCTTGCAAACATCCAAACAAACTTAGTAAAAACAAAAGCAAAATCGAACGAAAACAAAATAAAAATATAAAAACACTATCCTTAATATAACCGTCTAGCGATCTCCTCACATGCAATGAAAGTAGGAGTTTAAGAAAATTGTGCTTAGGCTTGCAAACCAAGGGTCCACCACTACAAAAGAGTCCGTCCTTTCCAAACTCCTTCGGTAAATGTCTCCAGATTTCAGCCAACATACACTTCCAAAGCTCAAGAAGAAGGATACAAGTGGAGTGGAACTTGCGTGGAGAAGAAGTGGTTAGAAGTAAAGATGAAATAGAGAAGAGAAGAAGGGGATGGAACAAGCTCTCAAGCATTTCCAAGAAGAAACCCTCAGGTTTTTGTAGAGTTTTTACTCATAATTTCAACAACTTTTTATAATAAAAGACTCTTACAACTTATGACACTTACAAACTTTGACACAAACATAAATTAAAGACACCTAAAGGAGCTTTGCCATTCGTTGCTTTGAGAAGAAGGGTACAGGTGGAATGGTCACTTGTGAATAGACGAGCAAGATAAGAAGTCCGAGACGAAGGAGGAGAAGCTCGCAAGCTTTCCTAGACAAGGAGAGGAAGAAGTGGCATAGCTCGCAAGCTATCCAAGAAAACCCTCAGGTTTTATCTCAAAAAATCATTATTTTCAACAACCTTTTTCATACTAAAACATCTCATTTTTATAGACAAAAAAGAGAAACCAAACAGCCATAACACCTCCAACCAAACTAATTAGATTTAGGGAAATGAAAGGCCAACAACCACAACACAGCAGTCCCAACCTGGTACAGGAAACAGAGAAAAGAAGGCTGCGGGAAACCTAACAGGCAGCCACGGGAAACCGAGCCAGCAAGGGATCCGAGGAGGCAGCACAGAGAACGGAACAACAACACGGGAAAACAGCCAGGGGCCACGGGAACAGCACAAGCCAAGAGGAAACCAAAGAGATAAAGGGAGGAGAAGGGGCAAAGTCCACTCCAAAATGAATCCAAGAAATAATAGCATACCTTTTTGAAATAATGAGTTAGGAAGTGCAATAAATCCCCCAATCATTGAGCTAAACTTCAGCTCAAGCATTTATGAGCTAACACCAAATAGAATCTACCATTTTTTAAGCTCAACACCAAGCAACTAAGGCCCACCCGAGAGCAGCCACCACGCCAAAACAGAAATCAGCAAGCAGCCCAAGGACGAAGTGGACCCAAAAGCAAGCAAATCCAAGGATTGCTATGCCTTGCACTTTCCTACCATGATCATTGGAAGCCCAACCATCATAGGATAACATAAACAAAAAAATAAAACATAACTAATATTGTTCAAAATACAATAAAACCTAAATAAACCAAAATAACTAAATGCATCATAAACTTTCTGGGGATCTACAGAGATATCAACACTACTCATCAAATGCCCCCAAAAAGTAATACTTTTCAGCAGAACTCACATTTGAAGAATTTAACATATAGTTGATGCTGCCTCAAAGTTTTCAAAATAATTTACAAATATCTCGTATGATCTTCCTCAGAAGCTGAATAAACTAAAATGTCGTCTATGAACAAAATCACAAATTCATCCAGATGATCTCTGAATACTCTGTTCATTAGATCTGTAAAGACAGTTGGTGCATTAGTCATCCTAAATGGTATGACCAAAAACTCAGTGTCTATACCTTGTACTGAAAGTTGTCTTCATCACATTAGACACTTTCCTTCACCTGATAATAGCCAGATAATAAATCAATTTTTGAGAATACAGAATATCTGACAAACTGATCGAATAAATCATCAATTCATGGCAGAGAATACTTTTTGTTGGTAGTAACTTTATTCAACTCCCTGTAATCAATGCACATACGCATCGTACTGTCCTTTTTCTTCACAAATAGAACATGTGCTTCCCATAGAGACACACTAGAATGAACAAATCTCTTATTAACCAACTCATAAAGTTCCTTAGGTGTCATCCTATATAGAGCTTTGAAAATCGGGGCTGTACCTGAAAATACATTTATTCAAAACTCTATATCTCTGTCCAGAGGCAAATTGACTAACTCCTTAGGATGCAATAATTGGAAATTCCCTTACTACCTGGACATTAAAAAAAGCTAGGATTAATACTCCTATCTTGGACTGATGCTAGAGATAACATGCATTCTTCCACAATTTATTTGCTTCCATAGTAAAAATCAGACAGGATAAAACACCTCTAACTCTTTGAATACATAACTCTCACTGCCCAAAAATAATGTAACTCGTTTCTTCAAGCAATTAATCTAAACTCTATACTGACTCAACCAATTCATGATCAAAATAACATCATATGAGAAAATGAGTAATAAAATAAAATTGGATTTTCATTTCTTTATAAAAAATCTTAATATCACAGAAACGAAATCTACTGCTAACATATTATCTCAAGTTGCTAAAGTAAAAAAATTGAAGAAGAGAAACATGCATTACAATTGAAGGCAAGTGCAGTAAATCGAAAAAATGTTTGAAAATAAATGAACGACTAGTTCCATAATCGAATAAAATATGACATTGATGCTCAGACATGTAAATTGTACCTGTCACAATATATGGAGCATCACGAGCCTCCTACTGAGTCAAATTGTATACACATGTCTAAACTGGAGCTAAAGTAATAGAATTACTAGGCTCTCTCTGATCATTGCCATATTTCCTCCTTGCCACCGAACCAGAACAACCATCTCTACCAGATGGTCCCTCAGAAAAAGGACGTAGAGAAATTACCCTCAGTCTCCCTATCGGTCTAACAAACTTTCATATATGGGCTCTGAATGTTGGTCAAATCCTCTGCCTGTGGACACTATGTTACCCAGTGCCCTATTTGATTGCATCGAAAGCATTATTCAATCATCTTATAACACTTACCACAATGATGTCTTCCATAGCTCTGGCACAAAGGTGCCCCACTAACAAAATCAAAATTGGCTATGTTGGCACTGTCAGAGACTGCTGCAGATACTGACTGTCCATTTCTCCTAGAATCTCCAGGTGTAAATTTGCTATTCTTTCCAGAAAATCCACAGCCAGATGTCTCTCCACTGAATCTCTTCCTATTAGCAATCCATCGTTAGGTCCGTTACTGAGTAGCCATTAAATCATTATCTATCAAACCAGCTCTCTACAAGTTCAAAGAATTCAGAATATGAAATGGTATTAATGATTGTCTTAAACTGTCTTAAAGTTCCCTCAGAAATCTGTTGCACTTCTTCATGGGAGTGCTAACTAGTTGTGAAGTATATCTGGCCAATGCAGTGAACTCTGTCTTGTACCATATAACTGCCCCGCTCCCCTGAACCAGTCTCTGAAAAATCCTATGCATTTGTTGTTGTGCAGAATGTGATACAAATTAGGCTTGAAATATATCTGAGAACTCATTCAAACTAATCAAAGAGTTTAATCTCCCTTGAAACGTCTCCTCTTGCTGGCCCATCTATCAGCGCTCTGCTTTGTCATCTAACAAAAAGATTACTAACGATCCCTTCCTCTCAAGAGGACCAAATGTTTTCTCCAGTATTCTCAACCAGTTCTCTACTACCCTGGGCTTAATAATACCCTCAAATTTCAGAGGCTTCAATTTTAAAAACATTTACAAATGTCTATTTACATCATTAGCTCTCATAGCAGGAACCCTACTTTGCGCCTCACTCATCATCTGGGCTATCGGACTAGCAAATTGTGAAATTGTATCAGATCCCACTGTCAGAGCAGTACTATGTATAGGACAGATTCTATCGTGTTGAGCTGTGAGCCTGTGACAGGTAAATTCCAAGATCTTGTTTTGGAAAGTTTTCAGATTTTCTTTCAATATTTATTTTAAATAAACTCAGATAAGATCATGAACTGCTATCCATAAGTTCCTTTCTTTTCCCAAAGCCTGAAAATCATAAGTAAAATCATAGTGAACACAACAATATGTCCCAACTATTAATTCTTTTTTAATATTTTGTTAAATATTTAAAATTAGTTGAATGCAATATAATAAGTTATTGTACTGAGAAATGTAATACGAGCATAACAGTTATCCAATCATAAAAAAATAATATTAGAGTGATAATAAGATTGTTATCATATTATAAAACAATAAACTTAATTATAAATAATAAATAAAATTATCATATAATATATATTCAAAAAGTTCAAAGTTCATATAACATTCCTCGGACTCAGACATAATCTCACAGGATTTTGACCCCTTATGACTCCCTTTTATACTTATAGTACTAGAATATGTTCGTAGGAATCAGAACATGACTTATAACTTGACCCCTTATGACTCCCTTTTATACTTATAGTACTAGAATATGTTCGTAGGAATCAGAACATGACTTATAACCATCAGAATATGTCTTATAAGCACCAGAATGTTCCCTGACACAGACAAAATCTCAAAAGATTTTAGCCCTTATGACTTTCAGCAGATATTATATAATCATATATGCACATTTTTCATCATATTATATCAGTAAAAGCGTAATTGAGCATGTGTCAGAATTGCACAGTTTTCTTTAACGGTAAATAACAGAAAACCTTACTAGGAAAAAATGCACATTTTTAAAAATAACCAAATTATTAGCGATTGTGTAAAACAATATTTTAACATTTTTATCATATTACAACTATATTTTTCAATGTCCGGATAATTCTTTATTTAATAAAAATCCCACAAATTTCAAAATCTTAATTATAAAATTTGTAGAAAATACTTAAAACGTTCGTAATTTCAATATCTATAACATATAAAAAATTATACGATAAAATTTTTTACTAATGCAAAGTTATCTGCCATTTTCGCTAACGAAAACAAAAATTTGATCGGAAGATTAGATAAAAATTTCATATTATTGAAAATTGAGATTCCCGTAATGTGATCTACCTCGAGAGAAACAAATTTTTCAACTGGGCCGATGATAAAAAAGGCTCTAAATCACCAAATATCGCATTTCTATTTTCTCTCTCCTCTCTTTTTTCACTAAACTCCCTAAGTTGCTCTCTGTTGGCCGAATATACGACAACAACAACAACATCAAGCCTTTATCCCACTACGTGGGGTCGGCTATATGAATCATTTTTCTTCATTGTGTTCTATTAAAGGTCAAATTCTCGTTTAAATCTAATAAAGAAAGGTCATTTCTAATATTTTCTAACCAAGTCTTTTTAGGTCCGGCTCTACCTTTCTTACCATAAGTTAAATCTAATACCTCTACTCTCCTAAGCGGTCATTGGAAGGCCCCCATTTTAGTGATCAACCATCTAAGGTGACTCTCTCTAATCTTATCCTCTACTGGAGCTACTCCAACCTTTTCACGTATATGCTCATTTCGTATCCTATTTTTAAGGGTAAAGCCACTCATCCACCTGAGCATCCTCATCTCTGCCACACTTAACTTAGTATTATGCTTCTCTTTTAATGGCCAACATTCAACACCATAAAGCATTGCAGGCCTCATTACCATCTTATATAATTTTTCTTTAAGTTTGAGGGGTACATTTCTATCACATAGCAAGCCCGATGCATTCCTCCACTTCAACCATCCAACTTGAATTCTGCTGATAATATCTCCATCTATTTCACTATCACTCTGAACAATAGATTCAAGATATCTAAAACGTGTACTCTTATTAATGACTTGATCGCCCAAAGTCACAATCCCCTTACTAGGTCTATTACTACTAAAATTATATTCTATATATTTCATTTTAGATCTACTCAAGCAAAAACCTTTAGTCTCTAATGCTGCCTCCATAATTCAAGTTTACTTTCAACTCCCTCTCTAGTCTTATCACAAGAAGAATATCATAAGCAAAAAGCATACACCAAGGTACATCCTCTTGCAAATGTCTAGTGAGAACATTCATGACTAGAGCAAAAAGATATGGGCTTAAGGCAGATCCTTGATTTAACCCAACCAAAATAGGGAAATACTTTGTCAAACAATCTTGTGTTTGAACACAAGTAATAGCTCATGCATACTATCTTTATAATTGAATATAAGCATTATTAGCTCCTTTCTTTTTAAGAACTCTCCATAGCATTCTCTTGGTAAATTATCATATGCTTTTTCTAAATCAATAAATATTATATGTAAATCCCCTTATTTTCTCTATATTTCTCCATCAACCTCTAATAAAATGTTGGTTCCATAGTCGACCTATCCGACATGAATCCAATTGATTTTGAGAAACATTAGTATCACGCCGCAACCTATGCTCCATAACTCTCTCCCGTAGTTTTAAGTATGACCATTAACTTAATTCCTTTATAATTCGCACCATCTTGTGCATCATCTTTATTCTTAAAAATAGGAATTAACACACTCATTCTCCACTCATCTGACATCTTTTTAGTCTTCAAAATAGTATTAAAAAGTTTAGTAAGCCAAGAAATTCCTTCATCTCCTAAGCATTTCCACACCTCTATTGGAATATCATCAGGTCCAACAGTTTTTCCACACTTCATTTTCTTTAAAGCCTCTCTAACCTCAGTTTTACTAATACGCGATAAAAACATAAATCTTTATTTTCATTTAGAGTGCTAAGGTCACTATAGTCAATCTTAATTTCATAATTTTCTTTAAAAAGTTTAGCAAAATATCTTATCAACCTTTGTTGAATATCGTCTTCTAAGAAAAGTAAAATTTTATCTTCATCCTTAATACACTTCACTTGAACTAAATCCTTACTAATCCTATCTCTTTGTTTGGCTAACTTATACATAAATCTTTCCCACTCCTTAATATCTAATCTATTATATAAATCACTAAAGCTAAGGTCTTTGCATCGCATATAGCTTTCTTAGATTCCTTACGAGCCTCTTTATATCTTTCCTAATTATCATAATTTTTAAAATTAAATCAATTTTTATAACTAATCTTTTTATTTTTAATCTTTTCTTGCACATTTGGATTCCACCACTAACTATTTTTACTATTAGGAGCTTTTCCCTTTGATACTCCATGTCGAATATAAGGAGAGAAAATGATTTTTTTAATAAAGTTAAGTGATTTTAGATATTTATGCTTAAATAATAATATAATATTAATATAATTATATAATTTATCCAATTTAGCCCAAAATTCTCTTATATTTTTAAATCTAGAAATCCAAAAATTACAAAAAAATATTCATAAATTAGCTAATAATGTTTAAAAGATTACGGTGTAATTGATTTGCAAAATGGACACCTAATGATCCCAAAATTCTCACATTACTAATAAATGTGAATTTTTTAAGGAATTTCACATAAGCCTAAAATTTATGAAAAAAATAGGTAATTAAAGCACTAAATTATACAGGTTGTAGCGAATACGATTTGTGATTTGGACTTATAATGATTTCTGAAATAGTTTTTGACTGTATAGGTTAAAAAAATTAATTAAAAAAATTAAGGGTTTTCACACGTGGCCTCTCCCAAGTCTAGTTGTCTTGTCAACCGCACAGTTTCTCTCAGCTCTGGTTTATGTCCATGAAATTACTCTCTAGCACCGTCTCTGATAGTCTCCCTAAACGTCTCAACAGAAGCTCAAATTTCTCTCGACACTCCATCACTGTTCCCACCTATGTCAAAGGAAAGAACCGCTTATAATAGTTCTCCTACTACTTGGTGTGAAAACGCTCCATTAAACGGTCCTTGAACTCCTCCCATTAACAGATCGAGTACCTCGTCTCCCTCCATTGGTACCATGCTAGTGCATTCCCCTTGAGACTTAGAACCGCCACCATAAGCCTCTCCCATTCCATCAACCTGTTCACCGTAAAATATCTCTCTACTTTATAGATCTACTCATGCGTATCCTCACCTCCAAACACTGACATTTTCAGCTTCCTATCCTTCGGATCTTCCCCGCCCAATTTCCCCTTCCGCCCCCCATGCCTACCATTAAACAGCATTGGGTCTCTCCATGGTTCTCTCTCCTCCCTTCTCCTTTCATACCCCTCTCTTCCTTCAAATTCAGCCTGCCTATTATCTTCTTCCCATTCCCTCCTACCTCTCTATCCATCTCCCTTCTCAGTAGAGGCTCAAGGTGGAGTATTCCATCCTCTCCTAAAATTTCCACCTCTTCGTCACCCCTTGGCATGCCATTTCTCTGATCCCCCCTTACGTCCGGTGGAACTGCTTTAGTTTGAAACTCTAACATCCATTTCATCATCTCCTCTAGATTCCCAAACCTTTCATCCAGCGCTGAAAAACACTCATTCAACGTTCCCACATCCGTTTGTAGTTTCCCTACTTGCCCTTCCAACTTTTCTTCCAACGCCTCAACTCTTCTCCCAACCATTGGCCCCAAAAACTTGCTATGATACCAATTTGATATGTTTTGGATATCAAATCAGCACCCAAAATAGCCACTAGAGCAAAATCAGCGTCAAATAGCAAAAAACAACCACTAAAATTAAGAGAAAACAACAATGGTATGCTTGAGTAACAAAGCTGAAATAATAATCTTCAATCAGAAAAATACAAAATACAATTGATTCACTGTTGGAGAGGTGAATAGACTCTCCTCTAATTTCCTAGCAGCAACTAGGAATCCAAATTCACCTAAGAAAAACCACTTCAGAAAATTCTTCACATATTCCCTCCCATATACAAACTTTCCCCCTTAAAATCAGCCCTAGTCCCACCATAAATGCACATCACATTTCCTCCAATGATCTCTCCTTAAACTTTGCCCACCATAAATGCACCTCACATTTCCTCCAATGATCTCCTCTTAAACTTTTTCCTTCTATGGGTCTAAAATGAGGTGCTGGGAGCCTGGGACCAACAAAACAAGAGCCAAAAGGCTATCAATTGCAACAAAGTGCCATTTTGCATGTCTATGCTTCCTAATCTTGGAAGTGGATCTCGACCACCTTGCATGGTTTCCCCTAGATCAGGATATACACATTCCTTGCATGGTTTCCCCTTGATCAGGATATACACATTCCTTCGTGTTGCAATTAAGCCTTGGAAGCTCCTACATGGCAACATCCACCTTTGACTCAAAGTGATTCTCCTCGTTGGACATTGATAGGAAACACTTGTAGATCTCAAGTATTTCCCATAAATCTTCATAAAACAGCGAGAAATTCATTCGAAATCCAATGAAATCCAAGAAAAATAGTAGATTTTATTGCAAGAAATCAACTAACAGAAGAAAAACAAACAAGATACAATTGATCCTCAATTCGAGAGGAGGATCAATCTCTCCCAAATCTCTAGACGCCGCTAGAGCCCAAAGAAAACCTAAATCTAAGAGATCTCAAATTTCAGCCAAATTCAAGATACCCTAACCCTAGGAAAACAAAGTATTTAATGCATACAAATCAGAAGGAAATCCCTAAACAGTCCATACATTCAAATTTCCCTCCCAAATCCCTCAAAAAGCCTTCATAAACTGCTTTGTTTGCTTCGACGGTGTGTGTTGCTAAAGCAGGAGGCGGAGGCTTCCGCCTCGTTCGAGCCTGGGCAGGTCCCGCGTGGACATGCTAGATCGGTCTAGCAATACTCCCCTCCCGAAGATTCACCTCGCCCTCAAGGTGGAGATATGCTCATGTTACCGTGGAGGTGGCTATCCTTGTGGTGGTTGAAAATCCTTACCAAATTGCTGAATTAAGGGCTATCCTGAAAGAGAAACATCCCCTCTCTCCTCCATTCTGATCACATCTAGCTTTTGTAGTCCCACCATATAATCTTTCCCCACCTCTTGTAGGCTCCTAACCATGGTCTTAAGTGATACCATGGCTTTGGATAGCCCTGCATCTCCTCTTATAATCACCTTTCTCCCGTCCACTATTAATTCCATTGTGAGTGCTCCCCAATTGTACTTGATTTCCCCCAAGGTTTGCAACCATTTCATTCCCAAGATGACATTAGTACTTCCTAACTCTAGTGGGAGAAAATTCTCCCTTACCTGAATCCCCTGGATGGTCATCACCACTCCTCTACAGATCCCCTGACCTTTCTCCACCTTCCATGTACCCATCATCACCTCATAATAACTGGTGTCCACCAATTTCTCTCCCAGTTGGTTGACGACCTGAGTGGAAATGAAATTATGGGTAGCCCCACTGTCAATCAAAACAACCACCTCCATGCCTGTTATTTCCCCCTTCACCTTCATCGTATGATTTGAAGTGAATCCTACTACTGAATCTAGGGAAACTTCGACCAGATCCAAATGCAACTTCTCCTCCATCTCTTCCTCTAACTCCCCCTCACCTTCCTCTTCAGTTTCCCCGTCATCACAGACGGTGAGAAGCTGAAGAGTTCGGTCCTTGCACCGATGTCCTGATATATATTTCTCCTTGCACCTGAAACACAACCCCTTTGCCCTCATCTCCTGGATCTCTTTCTCTGTCAGCCTCTTGAAATTTTTCCTACTCCCTCCTCCTACTGGCTTCTCCCTGGTGTCTCATTAATGTTACCTAATGCAGGCCCCTTGGGTGCTAGAAGAGTGGTCGTCGTCCTGTAAGAGCCTCATGAGCTGTTGCTCCTGGCTCCCTTCTCTAGATTCTTCAGATTTTTCACCAACTGGGCCAACTTCATGGCCTCCCCTAAGTCACGAGGCATCAATACCTTCACTGCTGCTCGGATCTTCGCCTTCAACCCCTTCATGAAGTTCCCCTCTAATATCGTATCTGATACTCGCTCCACCCTACTTGTTAGGTGCTCAAACTATTCCCGGTAGTCTGCTATTGATCCCTCTTGTGCCAGAACAAAGAACTGCTCATAGAAATCTCCTTCCTGGTCGGTTTGAAAACATTCTATATGCAGTCCTTGAATTCCCTCCAATCCTTGATAGGTCTCCCTGGTCTCTCCACTGGTACCATGACAGTGCCTTCCCCTCCAAACATAGGGTTGCTGCTGTCAGCTTCTCATCCGTTAGCCCATTAACGACAAAGTAACTCTCCACCCTATAGATCCACTCATCCACCCATTTGCATCCTCCCCCTTGAAGATAGACATCTTCAACTTCCTCACCTTATGATCTCCACCATTCCCCCTCATTCCTCTATAGCTTCCCCTCTCCCAAGTGCTCGGCCCACCCCACGTCTCCCGATCCTCCCTTGCCCTACCATAGCCCAAACCCTCTTCGAATTACCCTCTTCTTCCTTCAAAATCAGCACCTCGGCGACCATAATGTCCATCCTGGCATTCTCAATCAGCACTTGCTTTGTCTCTCCATACCCATGCCTTTCCTCATACCTATCTCCTCTAACCTCCCTCTGGAAAGGCTCCAGATAGGGTTTCCTTCTTTCTCCCTCCACGATTTTCACCTTATCTTCCTCCCCACGAATTTCAGAATTCGTGTTTTTTCTTTCCTCCCCTTTTGCCACGGAAGCTGCCGTTTGGTTGTATATGTCCAATATTTTCTTCATCATATCCCGAAGATCGGCTACTTGTCCTTCCATGGAGGAAATCCTTTCCTCCATCGTTGTCTTGATTTGGTTCATCTCCCCTTTAAGCCTTTCTTCTAGCGTATCAACTTTCTTGGCCACCATCTCGATCCGAACTTTTTTAAATCCAAAAATTCCGGATTTGGATTACAAAATAGCAACTTTGTCCTTTCCCGACTAAAAATCAGTTGCTGAAATTCGTCAAAATTAGCCTACGAACGGTCCCAAGACCTGCTCTGATACCAATTTGATAGGAAACACTTGTAGATCTCAAGTATTTCCTATCAATCTTCTTAAAACAGCGAGAAATTCTTCCAAAATCCAATGAAATCTAAGGAAAATAGTAGATTTTATTGCAATAAATCAACTAACGGAAAAAAAAACAAGATACAATTGATCCTCAATTCGAGAGGAGGATCGATTTCTCCCAAATCTCTAGACGCCGCTAGAGCCCAAAAAAAAACCTAAATCTGAGAGAGATCAAATTTTAGCCAATTTAAAATGCGCTAACCCTAGGGAAACAAAGTATTTAATGCATACAAATCAAAAGGAAATCCCTAAACAGTCCCTATATTCAAATTTCCCTCCCAAATCCCTCAAAAATCCTTCCTAAAATGCTTTGCTTGATTCGGCGGTGCGTGCGGCTAGAGCAAGAGGCGGAGGCTTCAGCCTTGTTCTCGCTTGGGCCGGTCCCGCATGGACCGGTCTAATAGACATTTTGTGTTGAGGAAAGATCCCACGGATATGCCATCATATTTAACTAAAATCTTATTACTTTAATGGGTACAAGGCCCTGCTAAGTTTATTCTGCAACTGGCTCTCACATATGTGGATTTCTTGTTAGCTGCTATAAACTATTATTTTAGATGCAGATTGTAATTAGCTTTTTATGGTGATACGTCCCTTTTATATTATAAATTTGAACAATCTACAGTTCCCAATTAAAATCTTCCAAAAAATTTATAGACCAATGAGGGTTCAGTTGTGGGTTCTACGTTCAATTTTTTCCTTATCGAAGCAATGTTTGGGAGTTTTTTGGAGAGTTTTTCAGGAGGCAAAGCATTTTTCTGTAGCATCGTAAAATTAAACTATGGTACAACCCATTTAGTTGGCATAAAGCTATGAATGTTGATGTTGAAAGGGTTAAATGCCATCGCTATACTAAACGCAGCTTTTGGTTGGAAAAACACCCTTTTGGTGTGTTTTCGTTGGGCTTGTCTTTTTACTAACTTTCAATTATAGTTTCCCCTTGATGGCTTGCCATTTTAACCTTGACTTATTATTTTTTTCCTTCTCATCAAGGACAGAAGACCTGCTATTAGCTTCAATTTTGTCAAACTCGACATCATTTTGGTCTTCTTGGAAGTTGATATTAAATATCTATGATGTTTATGATATATATGTTGAAGTAATTGTTTATTCTATTTCTCTTGCTGCTTATTCTATTTCTCTTGTTTCTTTGTTCAATCTTTAGGTTTGCTCAGACATTAATAAGCCCAATGGACAGTTCATACTGCCAAATGACAGGAAGGCTATCATGACCTTTATATCATCGCTACCCATCCGGAAGGTATCCTGTCATGTTCTTCTTAAGTCTATCTCACTAGAATTTAGAGAGTTCAATAAATTTTTTATTCTTTTCAATGTTTCACTGTTTTTAAGATCGTCTGAAGGAATTATTTGATTGAATGCATATTTTGATGTAATAGCATTTTTTGAAAGTAGGCATAATTATTAAAAGATACTAAATTTTTCTCTAACAATATTGAAGGCATTATGAATGCTGTCCTGCCGAAAGTTTAGCTGAAGCAGGCAAAGCTAATACATGCTGGAAAAAGATTCCTGATTGGCTAAACTATATTTAAAAACTATAACAGTGAAGAAAATAGTTGCCTTTATTTTTTGGAAAATCCTGGTACCTGTCATGAAGTATTGACTATTTTTTCATCTCAGACAATCTATTTATCACTCTACTTTATAGTCCTGCCAAGTTTTTGCTTGAAAAATGACTACTTTACAACTGTCGATGTATGTTGTATGTTGTATGTTGCATGAAGTTGCTGAAGAACAAGATTATTTCATGATAGTGCTTCTGTGCGCCTAAAGTTTTGTTAATTATGATTTAATGCCATTCATACCCGTAGAATCAGGTCTGCTATCTGTATGAGATTATAAATGTCCTTGTTGGGGCTGCTTCTGCAGTTCCATCTTTGCCACCTCATTTTGGTTTATGATTTTAAACTTATATTTAGGTGTACAGTTAAAGTTTCACTACATTAATTTTCATGCTGTATTGAGAAGTGCGCATGGTGATTTTTTGTTAAAAAATATTTGAAGTATATATTCAAGCTATTCTTTTCAGAATTTTCTTTTGCTGAGTACTAAATGGGCTGTTATCAGTGGAAAATAATGTCATGTTTTGATTGCTCATGACTTCTAAGCAAAATACCCAAGATTCAATGGACATTTGAATAAAATTTAAACTATTTTATCCAAATTCCAAGAAGTTTTAGCCAGGTAATCTTCCTTTTGAAAAAAAATTGTGCGTCTACCAGAGCTTTTCCTTATTATGTCAGCAGTATGCTTTGATCTAGGCTATATTCTTAGTCTTATCCATTTGCTTCAACAGAGCATATGTGATTAATGTTGGTATTATTTTTCATTCTTATTTTTTGCATCGAATCTAGGGAAGTTACAACCTTTTACTTCCATTGTTTTGGTTATCTTTTAGGCTCCAACAATAATCTTATAGATATTCATACAATTTAATGCTAACAAAACTTGTGCTTTAAGCTTTACTATTAACAACAAAGGCCTGCTATAGGATTGATCAATCTACTCACATCTCATGATTTTTTTCTTTTATATTCTATACATCTGATGTGTTACTTATAAATTTTTTGGTACAGATAGGGGGTATCGGTAAGGTGACCGAACATGTTCTTAGAGATGTTCTTGGAATCAAAACTTGTGAGGACATTCTACAGAATGGTGCTTTCCTCTGTGCACTATTTTCAAGCTGTTCAAGTGGTTGGTATTCATGGTATCTATTCTCATTTTCATCTTTTAAAACTAAATCTTGAACCTTCCTTTTTTGAAGTGCCCAAGTGTAACAAATTCTGTTGTAGTCCTAAACACAAGAAGCAAGAACTGCTGTTTTAAACTTTTCATCTGTTTTAATGTTGACATTAATGACTAGTCATTTGTCTTTCTAGGAGTGATATTATCTAATTGATACCTGCAGATGTACCAAATCAATAGTTTAGCAATAACTGTTTAGATTCTGTTGCTATGCACTTGAAACTATCATGAACAAGCTTGAATCTACCTAGAAAAAAAGAAGGATGGAAGGCGAGCAAGTCCAGGCAAATGAAATGACAGGAAACTTTTCATTTGCATGTATTGCGTTGGTTCTTAGGAGAGAGAGAGAGAGAGAGAGGACAAAAAAAAAAAAAACAGGGCTTAAATAATACTGGGCATTACAAGACCCATCTATGAGTAGTATTAGAGGTTAGATGAGAGAAAATGGACTGAGCTTGTAAATGAGTTAGAATTATATCTGAATCAGATCTTGGTAGTTTGTTGCATTTGTTTATGATAAGTAAATTTTGGGTTGGTTCAGCAATGAAATGTGGTCGGTGTCAAATTGGATTTCATTTGATAATGATTTAAACATTTCAAATTATCAGAATCAATACGGCTGATGTAAAAATATTAATCAAATATAAAACTGTATAATTCTGAAATTTAAGATGCCTTGAGAATAATTTTTTTCATCTTCTTTTACTAAAGTTCTTAATGTGGTATCAGTGGAGCTTGAGGCTTGTTCTTCTTTGTGCTGCATCATGCTTTCATACTCTTGTCTAATCACACTGAGGTTGAGGGTGTCAATGGGTTCTAATTTGGAAATAGATGGAGATTATGCAGGCCTGTTGTTTTGTATGTCTTTTTGTTGCTGGGTGTTAACATAAAATAGTAGAAAGAAAGCTTTATTTTTTTTTTGGTGAGAGAGAGAGGGAGAGCGGAAGGAACAAGAAAGGAGATATGACTTAAGTTTGCTGGAACTCACTTTTTTGGACACACTCAGGACCATTAATGTCTTCGACCATCTAGATCATCCATTAGATGCATTATGTGTTATTAAATTGCATTAAACTTACTATGTCTTGGATCGATGTTAAGTTTATTATGTCAATTTTGATAGAAATTGCTATCTTGACAAAAATTTGAAATGGGTCATGTTCCATTAGCTTCCTCATTTATTATAAATTTAGATAGTTTCTTTCATACTTTTTAATCGAGAAATCCTATTAATTTTTTGGGTTCTCTCTTACTTTTTCTCTAGATACTCGTTCTATTTATTATTGCATTTTCTCTCTTCTCCCATATCTCCATTTGTTATTCTGTCTAATATTTGAAGTTCACTTTCTCTTCCCCCTCTGTTTGCCTATCTCTAAAGGCTAAATAATTCTTCTCTCTTTACTTCAGATCAGAAATTTCCTCCTCTTTAAAAAATCTCCCTCATTCTCTATAACAAATGTTATCTCTGCATAACAACTTTTTCTATCCTGTCCTTTTATTTATTCACTCTACCCATTATCTATATCCCACTATTCTCTTTCTCGTTCAAAAGATACCCATCGCACTTCTTGAAATCCCTCTCTAACCCAACTGGCACATTTTTTTCCCTTTTGTTCTTTCTCTCTCTACTTGATAATAGCAAAACCTCTCCTCTCTCTTTCAAGATAATATCTTACTAGAGATTCCTGCTGTTTCTTCAATCCCTCCCCTCTAGATGATTTATTTTTCCTAAAACCTTAGGAATATTACATTATATTTAAATATCCACAGGATTTCCTGTACATCACTCGCTGCCACTTCCCATATTGCGCCATGCGAACCTTTTGAAAACTCCAAGATTGATTGCATATCTAACTCCTAGGCTTTAACCTTATGAATAGTTCTTTGTATGATGGATAGACGAGCTGCAGATATAATTCACTATTAACCATTTCAATGCACCAGATCAGTTTTTTCTACAGATTGAACGGAGGGCATAATCTTCATGTTCTGTGGAATATCTCTGAAAAGCTATATTAGGCGTTTTGCTCAATTTATGTAAGCTTTCAAGCTAGAAAGATAATCCAGATTTCTTAATAGTTTTTTATTATTGATACATCTTTCACCTATTGATGGTAAGGGTAGATGAAGACTTTGTCCTTTGTCACTGAAGTGTTATGTATCGCATGTGCTGTACTGTGCTATGGGTTGCCGTGTTACATTATGGCTTTCGGGCATGCTCTTTTCCTAGATACTGCTTAAAATATTTATGTTTGGGTGACACTTCAGACATATCACCATTAATTATTTCATTGCTTAAGTTATTTGGATTAATATGCTCTTAATCACCTCACTAATCCGGAACTTGAATTTACACATCAATCTATTAAGCCTTTTAAAAATTTGTTTACCTCTTCTTAGTGTGTTTGATGGAGGAAATGCCTATTGATGATGAGATAAAAGTTTCTAGAAGTGACTAAATTCTTTAAGGATATATTTTCATTTGGAGAAGAATTCTAATCATTGTTCATACCCTGGCATGTGATTTCATTACTTTGTTTTACTTTGCTAAAAGGTAATTTTCATTTAGTTTTTCCCGTGATGGTCCCTCCAAATGATAACATGCTATATTTTCAGTATTTAGAGGGCCAATAATAACTTTTACAGTGCTATTTCTACTGATGATTCATAGTTGTCACTCCACTTTATTCTTTTGATAAGCTAATGCAAATTCATTACTCCTGTTATAGATTTCTTCCTTTCTGTTGGGCTTGGCTTAGGGAGAACTGACACGCCTGACATTAAGACGCGGAAGAGTATCAGTAGTGAAAGAACATTTCATGCTACCAATGATGAGAATTTCCTTTTTCAAAAACTAGGTAAGATATACTTGCACGTAGTTAACTTTGCTACTTTTTATCATTTTGAATTTGTCAACAGAAGAATCTTTAGCAACCTTTTGGCTAATCAGCTAATGTATAGAGTCAATATCATGATCAGTTTGCATTCAACTATGCCTTATTTACTCATGTATCTTATGTTGTTTCGTTCTCTTATTCAAATAAGTTGACTGTTCTTCGTATGCTGATTTTTGCTCAAGCATTTGTCCACCCTATTATTATTTTACCTTGTGTAAATATGCTTTTGGTCGTTTCATAGGCTATATTATGGATGACATCAGTTTATTTATTTTTGTGTAATGTAGATGGTCATAGAAAATTAGCTAGCTTTTCTCTTTCATTTGAATGTTGAAGTACAGTTCCATACGCCCTGGTTATTTATTTTTTGCTGGTTTTCTGGCTTAACCTTTGATTTGATTCTACTAATCATTACCTTTTCTGTGCTGCAGCTGACATTGCTGAGACACTATCAAATGACATGAAAGAGAAATGTCTTAGTGGGCGGACATTGACATTGAAGTTAAAAACTGCTTCTTTTGAGGTATTCTTTCTTTAGGTTAGTTAGGCATTTTTTGCAGAGCTGCTGCAGATTTTGGGTTCATCATAGGAGTCTTTGCAAGTGATGTTTCAATCTTTTGTAGATTATCCTTAACATTTTGTCAACTGTTCATTCCCTAGGAAATCCATATGTAGTTTCTTAGGACATATTTTTATACTTGATTATTTGATGATCAAGAAATAATTTCTAGGTCCGAACTAGAGCAATATCTCTGCAAAAATGGATTCATTCAAAGGAAGATATTCTAAGTTGCGCTTCAAGGATTCTCAAGGCTGAACTTCCTCTTTCATTGAGGTTGATAGGTATGGAGATTATTTAAATACCATACTTGTTGCTTTTTGTTTTTGGTATCATTATCATCATTTCATATGACTTGCCTGTAGCAGTGATAAATATAAGTGACAGCAGTGTGATGTCAAAACTAAATAAATAAATAATAGTTGTGATGGGTCTAATTTTTTATGTTTTCTAGAAGCTCAAATATTAATAACTGTTAGTGCTAATTCTATATAAATACTGAACTCTGACTAAACTTCATCGTTTTCGGGCTCTAGTTTACTAATTATTTCCCACAAGTATGCCCTTGTTTTCAATGTGAAAGACCTTAGCAATTTAGAATCTTCCCCTTAAATATGTACCCCTTCCTAAGTAGATCTATCTTCCACCGTTTTCATCTAGATCCCACAAGTATGCCCTTGTTTTCAATGTGAAAGACCTTAGCAATTTAGAATCTCCCCCTTAAATATGTACCCCTTCCTAAGCAGATCTATCTTCAACGTTTTCATCTAGATGATTTTGTTCAGTGCTTATCAAAGCAAGTTTTAGTGTTCTAACACCTTCACCAAATTATTCAGGAGCTCTGCATACCTCTCTAATGTGATACCAGCTACTGTTGACAAATCATCATACTAGGTGGGCATCATTCACATGTTGTGCTACAGTAATTGACGCGGAATTGAGTGAGGTGTTGCATTGGTTGCACACCCCAGAAAACTTTTTGAGTTAAGGGGCCTCAAAACTGTCTGGATACTGGACTAGCTTTTATTCCACAGGATAGGGTGGTACCTTTTTATTGCTTTTCTTGCTTCCCCAAAGTCCTCGTGTTCTTCTTCGCTCTGTCTATTTTGTGAGGAAAACTATCCATTTTTTAAGGGTTTCGCTTGGATACATTAATCATATACTTTCTTGGCAATGTACTGCTCAAGCTAGCCCTACTCCTCTTTCGTTGAGGATTGAAAATCCTCTCCCTTCAGTTGGGGTGGTGTTCCCATTATGATCTTTGCATGTACCTTATTTTTTCTAAATTGGATGAGTGGCCCTACAGGTTTGATGGTTAAGGTGGATCGTGAGAGTTTCATGGGAGATAAGTCCTAGAGAGCCTTTATATGAAGAGCCAATTGAATTAGAGGCTTTTTGCCGAGGGGAAGAAGGCTCCTTATCTGAAGAAAAGACAGTAGGATCAACCTACACCCGAGCTTTTGAAGTTATCAAATTTGCTAAAACTGAAGCTACTTTCTACAAGAAGATATGCTATGGCAGTATGGCCAAGTAAATTACTATGATTACAAAACTGTTTGGTTGTAAGTATTTAAAATTCAGGAGAAATTTAAATATGATATATACATGGACTAATTATTTTTTTGTGTTTGTTTGTAACTATTAAAAATAATCTATAAAAAAAACCTTAGGGAACAAGATGGATGCGAACGGCATGTGAGGGACCATCGACAGTAATGCTGTAGTTGAGGGAGTAGGATGGGAGCTCATTGGTGCCAACCATTAACCAGAGCTCACTAGCGATAGGTGAAAGGGAGGAATAATGCGGGAGCTTATTGGGGTGGGCATTGACAAGTTGTCAATTTGATGATAAGTTGATAACTCAAGAAAGGAGAGATCACGATGGAAGCTCATTGAGGGCATGATGGGTTTAGCGATGAATTGAGAGAGGAGAAAATTGTGATAGGATCATGATTTAGGAGAGGTGGGGATTATCAACGTTATGTGAATACATCATGGACCTTGCAGGTAGGTAAGAACATTGGGGTGTATTTCAAAATTGGTTGAGTTGGACGATTTTATAATATATAAAAATTAAATTAAGGATGAGTTTGAAATTCATAAAAAAACTTTGAAATTACTTGTATGCCAGCCAAATACAAATTTTCAAAACTTTACGTTATAGTTATAATACACAAAACTCTTCAAATCAAACAACTCCTACAATATAATGGAATTAGGGCTAACATGAGCTCAATTCACCTGCTTAATCTTGAGCTCGAGTTTGTCTCTTAAGCTCGATCAAACATTGCGACGAAAACTTGTTGGAGAAGGATGTTAGCTTGCTGGAGATGGAATTGATAAAGGCTCGTTGGAAAAGTCAGCGACAACGTTGGGGGAAGTTCCCTCTAGAATTAGTTGGGGCAAGCATCGATTAGACAAGTACCAGGCGAATAGAGAAGTCTCAGTGGATGTTCGCTTAAGAAGGTAATGACAAGGCCAATGGTTGTTGTCAAGGAAGTCATGGCAGGAGATCGCTAAGGCATCAACAAGCTCGGCCATGGAGAAGGCATCGATAGGACTAGCATTAGAGAATGCATTAATGAGGTTTACATGCTTTAAAACAACAAAAATAATTGTTCTATCTAGTTTCTTTCTGAAATTACTTTAAGCATATAGCTTCAAATCACATACTTTTTTCCATCCTACATGCTTTTCAAATTTAGTACTTAGAAATATTTGAGTGTGGTTCAACTTGCTCATAGTAATGTAGTTCAGTTCCATTTTTTTTTTCAGTTTAGTGAGACATACCTCACGGTTGAGAGGCGTTCGCCTCTAAAAAAAAAAAACTAACATAATATATATTTGTTCGGTTAGGACCCCCAACCCCCGCGCGGCCTTCTGTCATTTCTCTAAAACAGGTTTTCTCCCTTCTTCGAGCGACCTTTTTCCCTCTTCGTTCGGCATCGGCGTCCTTCCACATTGAGTTGCTCTTCGCTTATTGCTTGGAGTTATCTTCTACCGCAAGTTGGGTTGGAGTTATCTTCAACTGCGACCTTTTTCTCTCTTCGTTCGGCGTCCGCTTCCTTCCACATTAAGACCGCTAGATATATACTCAGTACCATTCGGTACAACAATGTTTGGTACCACTAGGTATATGCTCGGTACTGCTCGGTACCGCTCGGTACCAAGCAGGTACATGCTCGGTATCGTTGAGTACATGCTCGGTAACGAGCAGTATCTTTGCATACAAATAACTTACGAACTTTAAAAACTAGGTCGAACCCCGCCAGGGGGCAGCGCCCCCTTGGACCCCCGGCAGACCGGTATATTGTTGTATTCATCATCTTTAGTAGTTATTGTTAGAGTTAGTCTGCTTCTTCATGAGTGCATTCTTGTATAATTTTTCTTAATATATAATAAGTGAAGCATTATGTTTAGGGATTTAATATATTGCACTAATATATTCTTCTCATAAAGGATGGTCAGAAGGATAAAGTTGCGTCAGGTCATAAAAAAGATTGATTATGAAAACATAGCACTCAGGTGGATGTAGGGGGAAGTGATAAAATATATATCTATCTAAAATGCAATTACTGTGATAAAGTTGTGATGGGTGGTGTGACTAGGATGAAAGATCACCTTTCAGGATCTCACAAGAATGTTGTTCTATGCTCCAAAGTTCCTGATACTGTAATGGAGGAGATAAAGTCATACATGAATAAGTCCACCACGTCAAAACATCTTGCACAGAAGCAATTTGAGGATAGAGTTGATGTTGGCTCTTACTACGGGAGTGAGCGCAGTGTTAGGGATTCATCTTCTTCGATGAAGCCCTTTTCATCTAGGGGTGCTAGAGGGCCTATGGATCATTATATGGTGGACACATCAGAGGATATGCCTCCTACTACATAGAAGATGGCCCTAGAAAATGCAAGGGAGGCACGAAGAAGAGTGTGTAAGGATATAGGCAAATTCTTCTATGAAAATGCAATTTCATTTAATGTTGCAACATCATTTGCCTAATACAACATGATTCGTTCAGTTGGAGCATTTGGGAGAGGGTTCAAACCTCCAACAATGTATGATTTGAGAACATAGATTCTGAAGGGGTTGGAAAGCACTGGTAAAAGTATCGAAGAAATTAAGAGGACTTGGACCCAAACAAGAGTAACAATTATTTCAGATGGGTGGTTTGATTAACATTCTCATTAATAATCCTTATGGTACTGTGTTTTTAAGATCAGTTGAAGCATCTGACCAGGTCAAAGATGTTGAGTTCATATTTTATAGTATTGTTGAGAAGGTTGGAGAACATTTGGTTGTACAAGTTGTGATAAATAATGCAAGTGCTTAGAAGGCTGCATGTAACAAACTTATGGAGAAGAGTAAACATCTGTACTGGACTCCATGTGCTGCACATTGTATGGATCTGATTCTTGAGAAGCTTAACGAGCTATCTCAACATAAGAATGCACTTACTAAAGAAAAAAAAGTTTATTTACAACCACTCTTGGGTTCTAGCTCTTATGAGAAAATTTTTAAAGAAAGAAATTTTTAGGCCAGCAGTAACAAGATTTGCCACCGCTTACTTGACCTTAGAGAGCATGTTGGATTCTAGACAACCTTTAGAGGCTATGTTCACATCTACACAGTGGTTGAGTTGTGCTTGGGCGAAGAAGGCTGAGGGAAAAGACATTAGAAAGATTGTTTTAAATAATAGATTTTGGCAAAGTATCTTATATGCCATTATAACCACTAGACCTTTGGTTCAAGTTTTAAGGATGGTGGATGCTGAGAAGAAGCCTTCAATAGGTTTCATCTACAATGCCATAAATGAAGCCAATGAAATGATTGCCTCCACCTTAGGAGATGAAGAGAGTAGCTTTAGGAAAATTTGGAATATTATTGATGATAAATGGGAGCTACAACTTCATCGGCACTTGCATGCAGCTGGTTATTACCTAAACCCTTAGTATCAATATGTAGAGAATAAGTCTACAAACCCTGAAATAAAGTTGTGATTATATCATTGCATGGATCAGCTAATAAGTGATGCAACTGAAAGATCAAATGCTGACATGCAATTGGTACCTTTTAGGAACAAAGAAGGTTTTTTTAGATTACAACAAGCAAATGATACAATTGACAAACGATCTCCAGTTAATTTTATTTAATATTTTAAATATTTATTTAAAAGTTATTTTTTTTCGCACTAATTAAACTCTCTTATATAAATATTAGTTGAGTGGTCGATTTAATTTGGCGATGGGACTCCAAAATTGCAGCGTTTTGCTGTGAAGGTTTTAGGCTTGACATACTCTTCATCTAGCTGTGAAAGAAATTGGAGTACCTACAACCAAGTACGTACAAAAAGTAGAAATCGCTTGTCCACATTGAAGATTAATTCACTGGTATACATTATGTATAATAGGAGACTCAGAGATAGGAATTTGAAAAAAAAATGACTAATGGATGATGAAGATCCTTTGCTTTGCGAGGATGTGTCATCTGATGATGAGTGATTTGTAGATGATGAAGTTAAAGTGATGCTGTCTGAATTACAAGATGAATATTTAAATGTTGATTTCTTTGATGATCTTAAATCATCTACCTCCATCACAACTCAAAAACAAATAAAAAAAAGTTTATAAATAATAAAATTTTCTTAGACTTTTATTAATGTATTACACTATTATTTATTTTGAGATTGTTCAAAAATATTTAGGGAAGAGGAAGATAACTGATATTGAGGAAGGACTTAATTGGGAGACATTGGACTCTATAGGAGAGGAGGAAGGGGAGAGAGCAGTTCATTATACTAATGATTCAAATGAAGACCTCCTTAGTGATGACAGTGCTGATAATTTATGAGTTCTTATGTGATATGTCATTGCTATTTATTTTTGGAATTATATGTTAATGAAAAGGATACTGTGATTTGGGAAAGATGGAGTTTGAGTTGAACTATATTTCATGTTGTCTTATTATTGGGATATTTTGTTTCACTTCATATCTTGTGCATTTTATGTTTTATATATTATTTACTCCTTAGTATATATAAAATTTATCATTTTATGTTTATACAATTTTTTGATTTTGAGGCTTGCGTCTCAAAACGTCTTGAGCTTACGCCTCGCCTCACGAATGAAAAATGCCTCAATACCCGATTACACAGTTTTAAACATTGCTTCTTGTGATAACTTAAAATAACGTTAAGATAAAACTATCTTGACAGGTCTGCGCATGTCACAGTTCAGTGATGACAAAAACAGTCATGTGGATCCCATGCAGAAAAGTATTGTTGCTTTTTTGTCTGGTGGGGATGCAAATTCAACTCCTACGCCGCCCAAGAAACAAGTTTGTTTAGAAGTTGGTGATAAGCTTGAGGATCACGATGGTTTAGATTTTAGCGAGGGGCAATCCAAGCAAGATGTGGAACTTGATTTTCGAGTTGCTGATGATCACACTGATGATAAAAATGATGATAGATTTTCGCTTTTATGTGATTCTCATTGTTCCGTTTCCAGCAGCATTGCAGAGAATTTTAAAATGAATGATTCGTATTTGGACGAGGTGTGTTTGCCTAACTTTAAAATCCATCTCTTGTTTTACCAAAATCATCGTTTCTTCAATATTCTTATTTGTTATTTGTTTATTCTATCGTGGCTTGCATGGAAAATAGAGTTTCTGAAAGATTTGAGTAATAAGCTGATATTAATGCGAGTATACGATACTAGAGGCTTGCCAGTCTTCGGCATTGAATCTTTTGTTATCATTCTTTTATTCTCTTACATAATGGGTGAAGGTGGTTTTTGCGTTTTCTGAGGGCTTGGGAGCATTACCTGTTAACAAATGTTACAGTTGGTCTAAAAGTCTTGCAATTTTCTTTACTGTAGCTTTTCTTTGGTATATTATTGTCATCATCACGTACGACAGCCACGCTATCCGAACTATTTTGAGTACTCTTTATGGATCTTTCTCTTACATTCAGTTCCTTGAGTGCAACTTATGGTTTTAACTTAAGTTTATATTAGCTTTCATTCACAACCTCTAGTGATGTTATCTTAGATCTATCCTTGTTTTGACCTTTTTTTTTTCCATTGCATTACCATTGTTAAGAGCTACTCCTAACACCTGCATGCTTTCTTAGTTTTGCCACACATAAATCTTATAATTCTCAGGCCTCAGTTACTAATTTCTTTGTTGCCTAATATTCTGGTTCATAAAAACACAGCACCTCTTTAGTCTTCGTTGCCAAACACATCTTTAGTTCTTTGTGATATTTTTTATCAGATAATATTCAGTGCACTTACTTATTTCAACCTCTCAGCTTATAAGACGGCTCGTTTAAAAAATGTTAATATAAAATATATTTAAGATATACTGGATTTTTTTAGTAAAAAGTTATTAAAAATATTTAAAAATTATATTTGACCTTCTTACACATTGATTTTTAATTATTTTTCTTTTAATTTCTCATTCCTTTTATCATTTCATTATAATAATTGTTTGAATCTCAATCATTTTCTTTCTCATACTATGTTGCACCGATATGAATACGACACGATACAAATATGGGACGCGTCAATTCTTAAAAATATAGGATATGGGTACGGCGGGATATTATAATTTATAAATCATACATAAAAATTAAGAAAACAATCAAAGCATAATATTTGAAATTACAAAAAAAAAAGTAACATCATTTGTAGCCTTGTAGCTTATAATATCAAAATATAAGTAAGCATTAAATGTCTAGTACAACAACAAAAGCATAAACATAAATTGTCTAGCACATGAAGTTTCAACTATTCAATAGAAGGAATGATATGATTAGCTTCTTCAGTGGTTTGTCTTTGAACTTCTATATCATCTTCAATAAATATCATAGCTTCTAATTTAGGCTCATCAAGTGAAAGATTAGCAATTTCTAATATTCCCATATCATCAAGAGAATCAAATCCATCTCGGAAATGAGAGAACCTCGCTCGCAGTCACGGAAGTAAATACCACCAGTCTTATTTTTCGGATTTTTTTTTTTGTTTTTCAACGGACACGCATATCGGATGCGCAACGGTGCGTATCTGATACGCGTGTCCTTTTGAAATTAAATAGTATTTTAATTGGATATGGCAAAGCGTATTCGACATGTATTGGTGCCGTATCGGAAGCGTATCTGTGTATCGGTGTATCAAATATAGCACGTGTTCATAAATAGGGGTATCGGTGCAACATAGCTCTCATAATAAAATAACCAACTTGTGAGCAAACTCAAATTCGCAGAATTAAACTCGAGCTCGAGCTCAAACTTGATTAATTAATCAAGCTTATGCAAAGGATGACTCATGCTCGTCACAATTCGTTTAAACCCCTAGCTTTAACTCTACTTTTCATATAATTACATTCTTTTTAACCCATCGCAGACAAGAACTGTTTTTCTTTATGCATTTGTGAATCATAGCGTCAATTGTCTCAACTTCAGATGATCTTACCTGAGAACTTAATGCAAGTTTGGCATTTACTTCAATTTTTGCACCTCATAAGAACATGGTTACAGAGATTCTTTAGTTCATAAACCAGTAATTCACTCCCACGATTCATATAATCTCATCTTTGTGGTTGGCTAATATCTCGACTGATTTCCCTTCTTTTTATTGTTCAATCCAGTCCAAACCAAACAAATCAGTGCAACCAGATGAATTAACTTGTTCAGTTGAGAGACTAATCGAGGAAGTGGGTTTGATATGGGTGGATGACTATATTTGTTCAGTTTGTGGTATAGAGTTGCCACCAAGTTTTATTGAAGAGAGGCGAGAACATTCTGATTATCACTTAGCGGAGATGCTCCAGAAGGAGGAATCTTCGCGTGGCAGAGGCCATCTTGCACAAGAGAGGTACGAAATGTGCCTTTCTTTAGCGTTGAGATATTAGAACTGTATTCACGGGGTAACAAATGCTTCGTTTGTGACGGCTTTCTTTCTGCTTCTAAAAATTATTTTAAGAAGCAGAAAGAAAGCCGTCCCAAACGAAGCCAAAGTTATATTGGTAGTAGTGCTTTTTGTATGGCTTGAGTTGCATAATTTGTGAGCGCATTATATTTATCAGATGCAAGAAATGCAGGAAAAATGAAATTAATCAGTTATACCTTTTTGCGTCTGTTATTTATGTTGGATCCAGGTTTGTGGTGTCATGTAAATAAGCAATTAAGGTTTTGTTTGAGACAGTTTTTTTATTGCTTACTAAAGCAGCTTTTTAGTACAAAAAATTTAAAATTTTTGTGCTAGAAAGCTGTTTTAAGAAGCAGGAAGATAACCGTTCCAAACGAAACTTTAAGTGTTTTATCTTGACAATTTTGGTTCATCTGCTAACCATGTTGAATGTACTTCCTAGGTTTGTGCGGAAGGTGGGGCATAATAGTGAAGGCAAAAGGAAAAAGCAAAAGTGCCCGCCAAATGAGGTCAAGCATATCCCAATTGAAGCTTTCTTCACTAAGTGCAAGAAAAACTCATAAGCTATATGAAACATTTTCACTATGTACATATCTGCTACTTGATCTTGAGATCCATAATTTCTTGATATTTTTTTTACCTAATATTAAGTTAAAGGTGGTAACCTAATAAGAACTTTTTTTGGTCGAAGATACTGTTTTTTTGGTGCTAACAATTGTTCGATAGATTTTCCCTAAATTTTTGTTCGATAAAATTCTTTATTATAATAGGAATGCCGTCAATTTTTTAGAATAACTTTTTTTTTTTATTTGTTGGACATCCTTCTTTTACTTTTTCGTTTATGCAAATATTCAGTTATATCTTTATTCAAATTTAATTAGGCTATATTATTCCATTTGCATTTCGCATTCATGCTTGTGTTTTCTGAAATTTATCAGCGTTTGATTTATTATATGTTTGTTCAAAATTTCTTAGACTTGTTTTTGTTAACGAGAGAAACCCAGAAATTAGGGGTGTCAATTTCGGGTCACGAGTCGGGCTTGGGTTTGAACCCGAAATTGACCTGGCATTATTCGGGTTCGGGTCGACCGACCTGTTTTTATAAACGGGTCGAAGGGAAGTGGGTTTTAGGAACTGGCCGCGCGATGCAGGCTCGACGCGGGAAGCAGGGCGCGTACGAGGTGAGGGCAAGGCCGCGAGGGCTTGGCAGGGATGCGGGGCGTGCGCGAGGGCGAGGGCACAGCCGGGATGGGGCGTGCGCGAGGGCGTGCGCGAGGGAGCGACGCTGGAGTCCTGACGCGGGGGAGAATGCGGCCGCGCAGGGCGAGCGCGAGGGCTCGATGCGGGACGCGCTCGAGTACGCAACGTGCCAATGCGGAACCTCACGCGGGGCAGCCGGGCAGAGGATTTATGTGTTATTTCGGGTCAGTTCGGGTCAATTTCGAGTTTTCGGGTCAACCCGAACCCGACCCGATTTTTCAAACGGGTCAATTTTTCGATTCGAACCCGATCCGTTTCGGGTTCGGGTCAACCCAAACCCGAAATTTTCGGGTCGGGTCCAATACTGACAGGTCTACCAGAAATTGCACAGATATTAAAAGAAGTCAGACATGGAAATTTTGAATGGCACAGTCAGGTAGGAGTGTAAATTAGTCGAGTTGAGCTCGAGCTATAGGTAGTTTGAGCCTGATTTGCTAATTATGCAGGTGGCCCGAAGTCCAACTCGAGCTCGACTCGTGCATTTGAATCCCAGGCTCGAATTCGGCTCGGTAGCTCTAGCTCGAAAAGTCAGCTCTCGAGCTTGGCTCGCGCGTACATGCTTGAATTGAATCCTTTTTATGTGATTTTTATCATCAAAATGATGCTTTTTATGAAATTTACACTATAAAAAAGTCACATTATTAATTAGTTAATTTAAAAATCATGATGCCTTATAGATAATATCTATTATAAAACAATTGAAAAAAATCAAGTTAGTTTCAAAAAGCACTTTATTGATAAGCCAATAAAAAATCATATTAACGAAAATAATTCATGGTTAGTTTAGTGCATCTTAGCGCACTCATATACAAATACTAGGGAGGTGTAATCTTAGTGGGAATGCTCCATGTGGAAGTCAAGGTGCTTCGAACTCGGGCTCGCGAGGAGGAACGAATTCGTGTCAACCAACAAGATGCGACACGTGAGCACGAAAAGATTTGTTTGAAAGGGTATTACAGTCTTTGACTAGACCAAACCACAAGGGCTTATTTTCTCTATTTTGAAATTAAGAAATCCAAGTTGTATTGTTTCTAAAAATTGCCAGACGAAGTTTAAAATTAGGCAATACAGTAGGATCAAATTATAAAATTTTCAAAGTATAAACATAATCAATATGCCTCAAACTTGCATGGACATACTATTGGCAGGCTAAGTACATTAGTAAAAAAATAATCATTTATGCAGGTGAAGCAATGTTGTCTCAGAAGTATAACTAATAGCAGTAAAATAACAAGAACAAAAAAAAAAAAAAAAAATCTCTCTCCATTCTTTTTTCATGTTAACCAGAGCATTAGAAATCTTATCAAAATTTATAATCCTTCCTTATCCGATTGTAGATAAGAGCAAAATTCTATAATTTTAAATATTTAGCGAGTTATTTCAGGGTTAAGCCTAGTTGGTTTTTCTCCCTCTCAAAATTTTCACATAAAAATTAGTGTTTGTTGTATTCTTCTCTTTTACTTGTATTTGTGCTAAATTTTCATAGAAAACTGGAATAAAAACTCTCTATTTATAGAAATATTTATTTTGATAATCATGTTTTTTTTTAAAGTTAATAACTACTTGACTCATAATAGCTATCTAGTCATAATGGGAATCAGAGAGGGAAGCCAAATGAACCCCTAAGTTAACGGTGAAATTATCTACCAAAGCCTAACATAAGTTTTCAGAGCCACAAGCGGCCAAAGAGAGTACGTAAGGGAGAATTGAAGGCTAACTAGGCAACATAATAACAAAGGGGTAGTTTTTAAACTAAGGGCAGTTTAATATATAATTGTGCAATTAAACAACGTATTTTAAAGTTTTAAAAGTCGTCAAAGTTGCCCATTTGAAGGGCGACTGGTGATTAAAGGTAAGTCGCTCGTCAAACCGGTGACTTATATGAATTAATTTTTTTAAAATAAGAGACATCAATCAATTAATGTTACATTTACGAGATATGTTTTATAGGTGCATAGTACGGGTGGCAACTTAGGTATTGATTGAGCCGTAAAGTTGTAGTGAGTGGTCACTTTCATTGACCTGTAAAGTTATATTATAAAATCAATATATATTATCAAATCAGGTATAGAGGTTTGTGTTGACTTGTTGTATAGTCAATAGCATTTAATATGATTAAATGATTTATATTATATATTTCAGATCATTTACATGTGATTCTGAGTTTATATAAGTTGTTGATGGAGAGCTTCCTTGGATGAGTAGAAGCTGCATCTTCTAGTCTTAAAAGTTTTTTTGCAAGAGTTGTGCAACTTCTTATAAAAATAACTCAGCAATATATATGTCAGCTATAGATAAGATTTGAAGCATCCTCAAGAAGTAAAAGATTTAGGAGGGAAGCAATCAATTGAAAGAAAGTTTGACGCTATGTACTGATGAGAGCCTTGAAGCAAAGGCAAAAAGTAATGAAATATTTTGTTGTGTTATACATTCTTAGAGTAAAGATGAAGATTGTTTATTGTGACATACACATGATGAAATTAAGAAAATAAAGTTATACTGGGTTGACGATGATCATAGAGACATGGGTTGGAGATATTTGTAGTATTGGTGCATAGAGCAAGATGGACGTTTGGTTTTGCTAGACATACTAAAGAGACGAATTCATGAAATTAAGCCGGATAAAGAAGGTTCAATTGAGGTGATTATTGGAAGGTTATTGGTTGATATAGATCAATGTATTCTGTATCATAAATGGTATCATGTACATAATAAATGACTTTTAGACTCCTACAAGAAGTTGATGGGAGGATGTGCAAAAAAAAGAAGAAGGATTTTTTCAATGGAGGAGATTGATAGTATATTCAACAAGAGATTGAATATAACTTCAAATGTTGTCTAACTCAAACATAACTCATGACGGTGACCAGCAGCAAGGATTGGACTCGTGCATATATGCTGATGCTTCACAGATGAGATTTTTTATACAAATATTTTCTAAGTCCAGCATGCAAAAACCATAAGCAACGAGTTCCTAATGCTCCCTGCTGAGCACATACAACTATAAGCTTCTGTCTGTTTGAGGCAAACACAACTGTTGACTATATATATATATATATATATATATATATATATATATATATATATATATATATATAATAATAATAATAATAATAATAATAATAATAAAATGAAATAAATTTTTTTTTTGAAGCGGTAACCGCCTCTGCCGGCCCCACTTCGCCAGAAAAATGCACCTCTTTGCAGCCATAACGCCCGCTCGACAGTTCTGTCCATAAAAAGAGAAGAAAGGAACGGAGAAAGAGACCGACGCTCATTTGCTTTCGCAAGAGGAGTTGAGGCTTCGCCTTTCATCTTCCCTTTTCGTCCTTGCTGTTCGGTTTCGCCGCTTTGCAAGAGGCAAAGAGATCGCATGAGTTGCTTCTTTGGCCCCGTCATTTCTGTTCGACTTTGCTCCTTCGATTCGCAGGAGGTGGAGATCGCAAGGGTTGCTTCTCTCGTTTCTTTGTGCCGTTCAAAGGAGCCAAACCTCCTTGACTCCCACGAAAACATGCAGGAAGAGCGAACCACACCAAAGCTTACCGTCGGCCTGCTCCTATCTCGACGTCCAAACCGACATCCGACTCCGACGCCCGAAGCCTTTGACATTGATGCCATATCCTTCGCCTACCTTCACCCCGACGAACGCGAAGCCCTGTCTTCGTCTCCCTTTTGTCGCACTCATCCCGATCGTAAGCCATAGGTAAAGCCCGTCGGCATACCTCCGCATGGACCTAAGCCCGATCAAACACTGCTTCTAGTTGGCCTTCATTCGCACGCTTCTTTGTCCAAATCCTATAAATCTTCTGCTGGTCCGAGACTAACCATGCTAAACAGCCTAAACCCACGTGGGCTGCTTTCTTCCAAATCAATATGCACTCTCATTAATGCAGATTTTATCATATAAAAATATTCTGCTCTCAAGATATGCTCAAATCTAATTTCTTATGCAGTCTTAAATGTTATTTTTTTTAATGGGGATATAAAAAATTACTCTTTTTTTAAAATACTCGTTTAAAAATATGCTTTTTAATTTAGATTTTATAAAACAAATTTGATTTTTATAAATCAAATTTCAAATCAAATTATAAAATCAAAAGAAGACCTGCGCCGTCGATTTTAGATTTGGGCGGATGTGTTTTAAATTGGAAGAGCCCGGTCGTCGTACCTTAGGTCCGACCGAGATGGTTTTAAATCGAAGACTTGTGCCATTGATTTTTAATCCGGGCAAATAGTTTTGAATATGAAGACCTCGTGTCATCGACTTAGGTTCGACCGAGATGATTTTAAATTTGAAGACCTCACGCAGTCAATCTTAGATCCTGGTGGGATGGTGTAAAATCGAAGGCCCTACACCGTTGACCTTAGGTCCGGATAGGAACAAATTGCGGTAGTGTCGTTCCGATTTCTCCCTCGAAGGAGAGGTGACGCCGGGAGGCTGCTGAAATTTCGAGAAAATTGCTGAACTTTTTGGGAATAATTATATAGCAATTAAATTTAAATCTTTGATTAATCAAATAAAATTTTCATTAATCAAGGTTAATTTAAATTAATTGATTGATTAAAAAAATCAAAAAAATCAAAATTTAAAATTTGAGAACTTTTTTCAATGAAAATTTTTAATACAATAATTTTAAAATTTGAAAGTTCTTAAATTCGAGGGCATTTAAAAAATATATATATTGATTAAGAGTTTTCAAATTAAGAACTTTATAATTTAAATAATTATGTGATTGATTTATTAATCAATTGAGCAATAATAATAAAAAACGCAAAAAAGGTGGGGGAAAGAAAAGTTTTCATTAAATAACATATACAATGTTGCTTTCCAACTCTCCAAACCTCTCAAAGTCTCCAAAACTCTCAAACTGAACTCTAGCTCTCCTGTACGAGCTCCTGCAAATAAAAGGATGAAGTTCATTAAGCATTGAAATATTTTAATAAATACTAAAATAGAAAATGATGCAGCAAACTACTAGTACACTGGTGTAAGAAGAGTAATATACTAAAAAAGTAAAAAGAAAAGTACTATAGTAAAACACTAGTGTTACAACGACAACTAGTCAAAACTAGTGAGTACAACTGCTAACAAACAAACAACTGAAAACCTCGGTGGTCTAGTTTCAAATAACTACTGTCCACTCAAACAAACTAAAAATTAAATTTGGGCAGCCTCGTTCATAAGAACTCGGTTGTAAGACCTACTACCCGGCAACTTTCGTAGAAAAGTTGTAAGCCCGACCTTAGAGGAAAGTTTTAGGTAGAAATTGACCTAACCCCTAAACCCAATTAAAACCCCCGGCCACTTCTAATAGAAGTCGTAAGTCCGACATTTGAGGGAAATATTTAGGTGATGACACAAATCTAAACCCCTCACCTGGGCATCCTAGTCTAAAAGGACTAGGTTGTAAGACCCACAACTCGGGCCGCTTAGCTTACAGGGCTAGGTCGTAATACCCACCGTTAGGCAACTTCTAAGGAAGCCATAAGACCTATCCAATTGAAATTCTTCGGGCAACTCCTAATTGGAGCCGTAAGCCCCAAACTAAACAAACTAATGGGCTACTTTTAATTGAAGTCGTAAGCCCCAATGTTTTAGGAAAATTACTAAATAAATTGTAATGAACCTAAAACCCAAACAATCAAATTTAAATCTATGGGCATCCTAGTCTAAAGGACTAGGTTATAAGACCCACAACTTGGGCCGCTTAGCTTATAGGGCTAGGTCGTAAGACCCATCATTGGGCAACTTCTAATTGAAGTCGTAAGCCCCAACATTTTGGAAAAATTACTAAATAAATTGTAATGACCCTAAAATCTAAATAATCAAAATTCAAAATGATGGGCATCTTGGTCTAAAGGATTAAGTTGTAAGACCCGCTTTTCATGTTACTTCCTAAGGGAAGTCATAAGTCCTACACAAATAATTAAAATTTTCGAGTAGCCTCGTTGTAGAGCTAGGTTGTAAGACCCATCCTTGGGCAACTCATAAATAGAGCAGTAAGCCCCATTCCAAATAAAAATCTTAGGCTACTTTCTACGAAAGTCGTAAGTCCCAAACCAAATTTAAATCCCTGGGCAACTCCTAATTGGAGCCGTAACCCCCAAACAAAATAAATTAATGGGCAACTTCTAAGGAAGACATAAGCCCCAACCCAAATTAAATCAAACTAAAATCCACATCTAACCACTTCAGTCTACTCGGGATCCCTAAGAGGAGGCAACCCATGGCTGCTAATCAGATTCCCTGAACACTACAATCAATGATTGTTAGTGTTGGTAGATTGAAAATTATGGTATGCCCAGGACGACGGAACCAGGGATCTTGATCGGGTTTACCTCCATCCTCCCACCATTGAGACTAAATTACCTAAAATATATTCATCCTTAATCGAGAGTTCTCTCTTACGTAGTAAGAAGGGTAATTAACTATGAGTGCTTGCGCTCATAGGAAGTAAGAATCCCAGATCTATAAACCCTGACACTATTTCAGGGGAAATCTAGTTAATTACAATCTGACTTAAGTGAAATAGAATCCTACAGCTGCAAAGCGGGATTCGTGCATTCGTGCCATTTTTCTTGAGCCAACAACAACATACTCCATGTTATTGATAGACCATCATTGCAATACAAATTTTAGGTATGCTTTCTTATTAAAACACATGCTCTCTACCAACTAATTTGGAATTCAAAATTCCTCTTCCATTTGCTCTCATGTTTCCCCAACATCAAAAGTTATTTCTTTATCCCATTCACGGGTGATTCTACATGTACGCATGAAATCATTCTTTACAACCACACATTCTTCAATGTCAACGGTTCTAAAACAATAACTTTGAACGACCTCATATATATCACCATTTACTTCTACATTTGCTTCATTCATATGATCAGGTATCAATTTATCATCATCATTGTTTGATACATTCTCACTAGATCCACTACTCATTGTTTCATAACATTCTTCCAAACTTTCAGGTTGCCAACTCAAAGGTCCTACTCCTTCCTTTGAAACACTATTTGGTACCTCGAAGAGTAAACAATTGGACATAAAGAACCATCGAATTCATGATCATCTGAATAGAATGAATGAACAAATTGGGATCTCAAATTTTGCTCAAAATAACTAGAATCGTGTAGCTCTATAACATCGACATAAAGTATAAGAATTTGATTGCAAGCAAGAGATAGCACCATATCACAAACATCATCATCTTCAACAGTAAAACCAATAAACTCAGTTCCTACTGGCAAACGACACACTAACGTCATGGTGTACTTTGACGTGTCATACTTAAGTCTTTTCAAAACACTTAAATTAAGCTGATCTAACTTCGAGTTGTTTGACGCTTTCATAGGCTGATAACTGCCCCCAATATAAGTCAGTACATACTTAGCATCAATGCATAACTTACCACCATATATCAAAACAAATGAAGAACTTTCTGAACTAATGATTGCCTTCTACTAACTGACAAAACATCCAGTGATTAAACGAACACAATATTTTATTCCTTCAAAAAATAGCAAAGCTTAAAAAAAAACCCCTGTTACAAAACTTCTACCCATTTCCAAATGAAATCAAATATTCCTCCCAAAATTTCTTAAACTCAGTTCCCACACTATCACAAAATCTCATATTTTTTTCGTATATGACAAAAGTTCGAGCCAAAAAATCACTTACATGAACTAAAACATCATTTTCACAAAAACTCTAAAACAATCAAATACTTTTTAAATATTTGGAAGCCTTTGGTTAATTACCTAATTAAATATCATTATATAATCAGTTTAAAATTTTTTCAAATAACAAATTGCTTACTCTAAAATTCTCAAAATACGTCATAAATTAACATACCAACCAACATGCATAAACAAAGAAAATATAACTAATACGTCACTAAATCGTCTTAATCAGACATGTATCTCGAACCATATATGAATTGAAAACTTCAAAAAATTAAGTTTTGGACCATCCAAGCTCCGATTTCAGCAACCTTATGTTCAAATTAAACATATCAGCAAGACAAACCCAACAACACTAAAATTGCTTCAATCCAAGCTCAAATGGGTCCAAATCAAGAGACTGAAGCATATTTGAAAAGTAAGCATTAATTAGATAGCCAAATAATCTCTAACTATGATATGTTTATAGTCGAATCAAGCGGCTTGATGAAATGAATCCAACAAATCGAAGAACCCTTAATTCTTGCATCATTAAGATACTTAAATGCTTGATAAATGCTCAACAATTGATGTAATTAGTATGGACCGTCCGATGAAACACTCCTAATTTGCTTCAGATATCCATCTTATTTACAGGTTACGCCACTCTCAAAATCTATAAATAGATATTACGAAAAAGAGAAAATTAATCTAATTTAATTAATTATTCTAATAAAATGGTGACAAAATGACAAATTATATTAAAAAAAAACTTAATACAAAAGTGAGATATTATTTTTTAAATATTTTTAATAATTTTGTGTTTAAAATCTTGAATTCTAATATATATTAAGTATATATTTATATTAATATTTTTTAAATAAGCCGGCTTGCGAGCTAATGAGTCAAGTCCGAACAAGCTATCGAGTTTACTCATAAATCATTTATCAAGCCAAATGTAAGTCAGGCCATGAGCCTATTTACTCAAGCCTCAATATATTTCGTATTGCAAAATGCCAAAGAAGATATTATAAAAGTTGTTTTTTTTTTTCGTAAATTTTATCTCATGCTCGATTTATTCATTTATTTATAAGAAAATTCATTATGAGCACATTAAGATCGTGACAAAAAATTTATCTGAAATTTATTTTACAATTCGCATTGCCGTGATTTTTCGGGCTTTTCTTGCACAAGTTCCCCATGTATTTATTCTTGCACTGGTTGCCATCGGATCTGTTCCTTCTCGTCGTCTTGTTGGTCCCTCCTTACGTTGACTCCCGCTTCTCGAATCTACTATAACCAAAAAAGAATCTTTGTTTGGTTTTTCTTCATCTTCGACTTTCTCGATCCAATTTCTTTCCTGTCTGCCCTCGTTCAAGGTACGATCTTGAAGCGAATCAACGCCGTCTGTGCTTCTTTGGTTAGCATTTCGAGAAGAGTAGGAGAAGAAAGGTAGGAGCTTTGAAGTGGGACGGGGAAAATGGAAAGCTATCTGAACGAGAACTTTAGCGGGGTTAAGCCGAAGAATTCTTCGGAGGAAGCTTTGCGGCGATGGCGGAAGCTTTGTGTTTTAGTGAAGAACCCCAAACGGCGCTTCCGTTTCACTGCTAATCTCTCCAAGAGGTCCGAGGCCGAGGCCATGAAGAAAACTAATCAGGTATTTGTCTTCTTTACTCACTTGAC